>CM053615.1:593586-643244 GCA_028646535.1 Procyon lotor | reverse complement strand
AGGACCCGCCGGAGGTCCTGAGAACCGAGGACACGTCTGCGGACCCGCTCCGGGCCGCCCTCACCCCCGAGGCCCGCGCGGACCCCGGCCCTGGAAACACTCGGCGCCCCCAGAGCCTGCGTGGCACGGCCGCGGGCGGGGAGGGGTCCTACCTGAGGTCCGGGGCACGCAGAGCAGGAGCGCGGCGGCCACCCAGACGGCCGGGGCCATGCCGCGGGGGCGCGGAGGGCGCGGGGGGCGCGCGTCCGAGGCCCCGTCTCCCGGGCTGGGCGCGGGCCGGCCCCTTGCGAGGAGCGGCTGGAGCTCGTCCCGGCCCGGCCGGAGGCGCCGCGAGGCTCCCGGGGCGCGCGGGGCGGCTGCGAGGCTCCGGGGCGCGGGCTGGGCGTCCGGCCGGCCGCCGGGAGGAGCGCGGGGGGCGGACCGCGGGCGCGCGGGGGGCAGGGTCGGGGGCCCGCCCGCCCCGCTGGGCAGAGCAGGCCGGCGCCCCCTGCCGGAGGGACTGCGTCCGCGGCCCGCCCCCCGCGCGCCCTGGGGCCCAGACCCCGGCGGTGCCAGCCCTAACCCTAACCCTGCCGGCCCCCCTCCCACGCGGCCTGCTGCGGACGCCCCGTCCCTCGCGAGGGCCCGAAACCGCCGGCGCTGGAGCCGCGTGGACGGAGCGCGATGCTCTCTGAAGCCACCGCGGCGTTGGCTTCACTGTTAAAAGCAAATTGTGTAATTTTACCCATTAAGGGCAGGACGCTGTTTGTTCTCCGCGGAGCCCGGAACATGCAGAAGTAATTTGCCTCACTTGGAACCCACATTCTGAATGCGACTCAAATAGCATATTTTCTTGCTCGTTCTTGGTTTTGCTCAACACATGCCAAGGTCTGCAATTGGAAGGCCCGACCCTCCTGTTTGTAACTTAGGAATTTTCTTTGTTTTGCTCTCTCGGAGAAAGGGCCTGGAACCGGCGCGTCTCCGCTGTTCGTTTGGTCAGATTTATCTTTCAGCTGATTATCCAGCAGTTTGTTTGGCGCTCTCTTGCTCAAGCCCCACTTCCTGCTCGTTGGGGTGAGTCAGGGACAGCCCTGGCCCTGGGTGCCAGACCCGCGGGCTGCTGGGCCGCTCCCCCCGGCCGGTGCCCCCCCGGCCTCACACCTGGCAGGAAGTAGAAGTTCGGGAGCCCTGGGCTGCTGCTGCCCCAGGCCCTTCCCCGCTGCAGCGACTGAGGCCGGCGGGTCTGCCCACAGGCTGCTCTGCCCTGATGCACACGGGGAGGGCCGGGAGAGGGAACCACACTCACCCAAGGGGGCCGTGCCCGAGATCTTTATCTTTGGGGTTTCCCTCACCTTTCTTCCCCTGGGGGCCCTCAGGGTGCTGGAAGAGGAAACAGGGCTTTGAGAGCTGGTCTTTTCCAGACTCCTGCATTCTGGATGGGGCGAAGCAGGGGAGGGTCCCAGAGCCGGGCTCCCTCGTGTCGCTGGACCTGGGCTCCTTCTCCTTTCGGCGGCAGAGGCCTGACCTTGTAGTTCCAGAACTATTCGGTCAGAGCTCTGCCTCCTACTTTCCGTGTGAACTTTGGGGAAGTGACCTAATCATGCTTCGGCCCCTCATCTGTGTGCAATTTTCACACAACGGGGTTCCTCGCAAGCCGGACCTGAGAGTTTAAACAGCAACGTGAATATTTTGCCGACAGTTCCTTGGGTGGGTCAGAAATGTGGATTAGATCACACATGATTCCTTAAAGGTTTATAAAAATGATCTTTCCAGCACTTTTCCCCACAGTTCCCCCACCTCTAACCCTGGCCGGCTCCCACCTCCTTCTCCCCTTCCCTCCCTCCTCCTTTTCCTTTCTACAGGTTCAGAATCCACGGGAACAAATGCAGTAAATCTATCCTCACAGATGGGGACAGTCTACATAATGCGCTTTCTAGGTAGCAGAATGTGGCTTCCATCCCAAGTCAGACGGAGGCTGCTTGTTCCCTCCAGCTCCAGCTGTGTAATGACTGCCGCACGGCAGGCCACCCCAAACCTGACAGCGTAAACCAGTAAACATGTGTCATCCCACTGGTTCCAGGAGAGGCTCAGCTCAGTCTGGGTCAGGGTCGCCCAGTGGTGCCTCACCAGAGGCCGGGGGCCTTCACAAGGCAGCCAGCTCACCTGCCCGGCAAGGGGGTGCTGGGGGACGGGGAGGCCTCCCTTCCTCCCACCCGGGTCTCCCTACAGGGCTCCCTGGGTGCCCTCCCAGCGTGGCCGCTGACTGACCCCACTGTGAGAGCCCGGGGCAGCTGCAGTGTCTTTTATAACTGAGCTCTGGAGGCACACCCGGTGCTTTGCACAGGAGCCCGTTGCTTTCACGGGGCCTCTTCGCGGTGGGAGGGGCCTGCGTGGGGCACGTGCCCCAGGAGGCTGAGGGCCCCCCACCCGGAGGGCACACAGCCACGCCGCAAACATCCCACTGGTGGGACAGGTGGGCGGCTCAGAGCGCTGCGCACGCCCCCCCACCAACAAGATGACTCCGTGTGCCCGACCCCACAGACAGCGTGGCCAAGGTCAAGGGCAGCTTTGTTTCCCTCTTGCCTGGCCTCTCCACAGCTCCTTATCCTGCATCGCTGCCGCCTGAAAGTAACGTTTCTGCTCAGCTTCATGATCCCAAGGACAGCAAGGACACCCGGGTCTCCAGGCTCCCCTCCTTGTTCGCCCCCTGGCCTGAGGCTGGACGTGGGCTCTCCCGCGGCCTCCCCAGCCTGAACCGCGCCCCGCCCCGCAGACCTGTTTTCAGCCGTCTCTCCCGCATCTCCTCTTGGCTGCCCAGTGGCCCCTCAGACTCAGAGGAGCCAAACTTGACCCTGAACCCGGGACTGAAACCCAACCTCCCCCCCAAACGCCCTCCATCCCCCAACGGTTCCGCCACCCGTGCTCCCCCAGACACACGCCGAGGCCCCGGCCCCTCCTCTCTACATCCCCCTCCGTGCCATGTCCTCGGCTTCCCCCCCGGGGCTTCTGCCTACCGTCCTCTGTCCCCAGGGCCGTCACCCTAACGCGAGGAAAGGTCACCTCTGGCCTGGTCCAGAGCCTCTGTCCCAGGCTCCCCACTTGCCCCCTTGCCAGCGACGGGCTCTCCACAGCTACATAAAAAGATCCTTTTATCTCGTCCTTAAGTAGGGTCCCCGCCCAGCGTGGAGCCCAACCGGGGGCTTGAACCCACGCCCCTGAGGTCCAGACCTGAGCTGAGATTCACGGTCAGCCCCTCGGCTGACTAAGCCACCCAGGCTCCCCAGAAAGACCTGCCAACCCCAGGCGGAACTGCGTTGCTCCCCCGTGGCCTGCGGCCTCTCCCTAAGGTCCGGCCCCTCCCCGCAAACGCCCAGCCGCACTCGGCCACTCCAGCCATTGGGGTCTTTCGTTTCCTCCAAACCCCAGAGCGAACCGAGCCCCCTCCCACGGGGGCCTGCCCAGGCTGCTCTTCCCACCCGGACTGTGCTCTCCCCGATCTTCCTTCGCTGAGGGGGCTGTCCCTTCCTCAGGGGCCCCTCCTGGGTCCCCGCCAGCCCACGACGCGTCCGGGCTGCGTGCAGACGGTGTGCCTGGAGCCCCATCTCCGTGGGGTCGTGCCCGCGGGTGGCGGGCGCCCCGATGCAGGTCTGCTCTCCCGGCCGGGGGAGCTGCTGTGAGCCCAGGGCGCCCGAGACGCGGTCGGGCGTGTGTGCAAGGGACGGAGGGAGGCGGGCAGAAGGTGCTGCGCCCCACTGGGGTTCAGGACATGGACACCGCGCCCGCTCCCCTCCGCCAGCCCGCTGCCTTCCCCCAGCGAGGGGCAGATCGCTACAACACGGTGCCGGCACGTTCTCCATTTCACGCTTACACGACTGAGCGAACCCTTTATAGGCTTATCCTAAAACTACGCATCCGCCCAAAAGCACCGTGGTTTTGTGAGATAAATTGTATCTCCAACCACATGTGTCTCTGCAGTGTAAACATGCTTCCTTGTTCCCCAAAATTCAGGTTTCGGAGCTGATGAAACCAAAGTGCCAGTTTTGACCCAGAGTGCACGCTTCCCAAGCTCGCGCAGCCTGAGCACGATCCTGATAACCGAGAACCTTTATGTCAGGAAGGGGGGGCAGCAGAAAGACCCTGACAGGAAGTGCCTTTCTCTGTGGTTCAGCATTTCGCACAAACATGACCCCCGGCTGGCGGTGGGCACCCTGAGGGGTCCGCCCACCACCAGCTCAAGTTCCCGTTTCCGTCTTCCTAGGGCTTCTTGTCCAGAGGTGCTGTCCTCTCCTGGCAGCAAGTTCGTGGTGTCTTTTCTGTCACTAATCTTCCAAACAGCAACTGGGGGTCCCTCGGCGTGACTCGGCTCTGATGCTGACCAACCGAGGTCAGCACCAGACCCCCCGGGTTCCGGGCTCGGTCCCGCCACACGGCCTCGCATCAGATGCCCATCTCAGGGCCTGGTGCCCCGTGTACCCACACCCCTGCCCCACCGGGCTGCCTGGTTCTGGTAGTTGGCCACAACGGCTCTCGGGACTCAGGAAAGTGCTTTACTGACTCCCTCCCGTTTCCTATAAAGGATGCGACCCCACTCGGGACAGACTGGGAGTGAGGTGCAGGGCAAGGCAGGGCCGGGAGCACCATCCCCTCCCTCCTCCAGGTGCTCCCCAACTTGGAAGCTCTCTGGAGCCCTCACTGAGGGCCTTTATGGAGCCTTCACTACAGAGGAACTGCCGATTAAGTCATCGGCCAGTGGTGATGGAATCCCATCTCTGGCCCGTCTCCCGTCCCCTCTCCCCGTGGCTCCGTCCTTCTGGGGCCCGGGGTCCCTCCCGCAGGCAGCTCATTAGCACGAGCTCAGACGTGGTTGAGAGGGAACCTTACGGGGGACACTCATCCCTCGGGAGAGTCCAAGGGGATTGGGGGCTCTGTGCCAGGGACCTCGGACATCACACCACACATACGGTCCGAGTACTTGCCCTGACAGGGCAGCTAAACATCATAGTTCCTTCTTTGTCCAAAAGGGAAGTCAACAAAACCAACATGGGTTTATATCACCATGGTCACAATAGGATGATTGGATGAAAGCACTAGTATTACAAAGGTCTTCGTTCAACAAGGTTTCCTGCCCAGAATACCTTCCAAAACCCTCTATTTTATTTTGTTTTTCCCAAAACCCTCTTTAAAAACAATTTATTTCTCAGTCTTAAAAGCAGTTGTGGCCGCTCTGTCCCCGTGGGTCAGCAGGCACAGCCGCGCAGGCTGCGGCCCCCACACCGCGCTCCTCTCCCACGGGACCCCGTGCCTCAAGTGCGCGGAGGACGAGGTCCGCGAGTCCCCACTTCAGGGAGCCGGAGAGCTGCGGTGAGCTGGTCAGGACGCACACTGAGGCCTTGTGCCCCCAAACGACGTGGCAGCTCTCACCCGCGTTAGCTGGGAACGTGACCTCATTGGGAAATGGGGTCTTCCCAGAAAATATGCACGAAGATGAGGTCATCGGGGGCCCTAATCCACCGTGAGCGGGTCCCTCCGAAGAGGCACGGAGACCGACAGGTGTAGAGGGAGGACACCCCGGGAAGATGGCAGGAGGCCGGGGTGCAGGATAACGTGCATGATGTTGTCTTGTCGTCACCCGGGGTGAGGGGCCCTTCTCCTCTTGCACTGGGACTTTGGGGGCCGCGGGCACAGCGCCCCAGCGCACGGCAAGGCGGCCGGGTAGACGTGCTGGGCGGGCCTCGCGGCTGCCATCAAAAACCACCC
Source organism: Procyon lotor (assembly GCA_028646535.1). Taxonomy (NCBI): domain Eukaryota; kingdom Metazoa; phylum Chordata; class Mammalia; order Carnivora; family Procyonidae; genus Procyon; species Procyon lotor. Next base: position 637,508 of record CM053615.1, on the reverse strand, counting down.
GTCCCTGGACACCCTGGGGGCTTGCGGCAGAGCAACTGGGAGGGAAGCACCCCGAGACCCAGAACACCCCCTGTTGGTCTCTCTCCCCACAGGCAGCTCGCAGGAAAGTCGATCCAGATGGCCGGTGCACAAAGAAAAACAAATACTGGACAAGGAACCAGGGAAACGCAAGATGAAATGAAAGCCCATCTTTGATCCGGCCAGCGCTCTACAGGAAGAGGGGACCCGGCCCCTGTGTGCGGGGCCGGCGAGTGGCGCCCCGGCCTTCTGGAGAGGCGCGCAGCAGGGCTGACCGGACGGCGAGGCGTGTGCCCTCCGACGGGCCCTTCGTGTCTGTGTACAGAGAGCGGGGGAGGGGTCGTGCCATGCGTCACGGGGCTTCCCTGCTGCTGTCAAACAGTGACCCCCGCCGGGCCTCGGGCTCCCGTGGGTTCCCCGGCTGTGGACCTCGGAGCTCCACTAGGTGAAAACCCCCACGTGCCTCCTCCGCTCACACGTCCGGCCCGTCGGGGCTCCTCCGGGCCCTCGGCCTCCTGGTGGGAAACGCGCGGTCAGCTCTGAAGGCCGCGGAGGCGGGGGCGGCGGCCTCCGTCAGGCTGAGTCCTGGGAGCGCTGGTAGCACCAGCCCGGCGGGCACTGCGGGCTCCAGAGTGTCAGCCCGGACCCCGAGTGGGAGGGGACACGAGGACACGGGAACCCGGCCGGGCTCTGCCGGGAGCCATCCTGGGAGAGCGGGCCCCACCACACCGCCGTTAGTGTCCCCGGCAGAAACCGAGACGGCCCCAGACCGCCCAGTACGGCACGTGTGAGTGAGCGCACACCCACGGGGCACGCACACCTGGTAAGGGGAAGCCCGGGGGGGCCTCTGACGACGGTATCGGCAGACGTGTACGCTGGTCTAGGGTCTCTCTCCGACGTTGCCCTGCGGCTGCGGCGCTGAGCTCGGCCCAACACACTCAGACGCGCCTGGAAGACGCGCTGCGCGAGAAAGGGGGTCACAGAAGAGTGAGAGCGAGCCAGCCCCCAGCCCCAGGGCCAGGCCCGTCGCCGGCCGCAGCTCTGTGCACGCGTGGGGAGGGACGGTGACCGCGACACGGCCTCGCCCCGCCCGTCTCCCCGCCGGAGCAGCTCCGGGTCGGGCCACACCGAGACAGCCTCGCTCGGGGACTCGTCAGGTGACCACGCGGCTCTGGGCAGGGGTCTGGAGAGGTCCCACCGACCCGTGCCCGCCCGGGCGGCCGTCAGGCTGCGGGGGGCTGAGATGTGGCGACGCAGGAGGGCGGGAGCGGGCACTAGGGACCAGCGAGGGCCCCACACAGTCTGGTGCTCAGCGTCTCTCTGCTCTGACCGAGACGGGCTTCTGACACCGCGGGCTGCCAGCCACCTTTGCTTAGCCCCCCGCGTCCTTTAGCGGCAGAGAGCTGTCCCACGGCCTCGCTCTGCCGCTTCCTCCGACCCGGACATCACGTCTCGCCGGACCCCACCGCACCCTCTGCACAAAGGCTCCCGAGGCGGGGTCTGCCACGGTTTCCGGGGTCCTGACCCCAAGGGTCAATTTTAAGCGCTAATCCTCTTTATCAATAGCCTTTGACCTTCACCTTTTGGGAACACTTTCTCAGCTGGCTCCCTAAACACCCCCTGGTCTCCTTCTGACCACGCCGGCCACTCTGTCTTCACCTCCCTTGCGGGTTCCTCTCCTCTCCCTAACTTCCCCTCAGTCCCTGGGGGACGGCGGGCAGTCTCGTGTCGGTGAGTGCCCCCTGTAGACGGAGCATCGCAGCCGGGTCCCTCCCCTGAACACCGCTGTCATAGGCCCAGCGACACACTCAGCGTTTCCCCCTGAATTTATCAGGGGCCCATCCAACTCCGAGCGCCCCAAACACAACCGCTGACCTTCCCCGGGGCCAGAGACTTCCAGGTCTTCCTTGACTCCTCGTTTTCTCCCACGTCACATCCGTGGGAGGCCACGTCGGCTCTGTCTTCAGAACGTCGCCTCCAACGAGCCCAGGTTACGACCTCGACCACGGCCCGGGCCTCGGGTACCTCAGAGCTGGGTCAGCGCAACGAGACGGGAGCCAAGCCGGCGCCCCCAGAACCCAACTCCCGTCCTTCCTTCCGCTCCGCCAACCTCCTCTGCAACTGCCCTCGTCTGCGCGACAGGCGGACGCGTCTCCAGGGCTTCGCAGATGCCGCGCCATCCGCTCTGCAGGTCCCCGCCGCTCCTGCAACCCTCGCCGTCCCTCCTTCCTCGCTGGCTGCCCTGGTCCTCCACGGCTGGCCCGTGCCCCGGCCTTCTGGAACACGCTCACGAACACAGCGCACGGCTGTCCACCTCCCCCAGGGTCTCCGCAAACGTCCCCTTCTCCCTGGCACCTTCCCGGAAATCCTGTCCTCAGAGCCGACCACTGCCTCGGCTGCTCTGCATTTTCTCCTTAGCACGTATCGCTACTTATAACGCTACATGTTTTACTTCTTTTTCGTAAATATTTACTCAGTGTTGGACTCCCCACCGAGCTGGCCCAAATGTCCCTGGGTTTGTTTTCGTGTTCAGACCTCATCGTTCTGTGTAGCTTACTGCATCCCGCCTGCGCGGGGAGGGAGACACGTCCTCGGGCCCACGCGGCCTCGCGGGCCGGACGGCCGCCCCGACCTGCTCCCCGGTCTCACTGGCCTCTGCCACCACCTCCCCTGAGACTCGGCGCCCCGGCAGTGGGGCTCGCACCTCAGTTGGTCCTCACCTCCTGAAGCACAGCTCTGACGTTGCACAGATGTGCTCACAGTCCGTTCGCTGCAGCACGTGGGAACCCCTTCTACCCTGCTACACAAGAATGCGTGATTTATTCACGTCCCAGGGGGTGCAGATTATACAAACAATGGGCTCCGCTGCCAATTCCAGCCCGCTGCTCTCAGTGTGTGTTTGGGAGTCTGATGCCGTCTCATAAAAATGATGTGAACAGTAACAACGCAAATTTATCGGGACTAGTTGAAATAATAAGATTGAGGACTTGTTGAAATAATAAAACACAAAGTGTTTTTCTTTGTAAGGAGGAAAAGAAATTTAGTATTCACGTGGGATGAAAACTGAATCCTTTTTGGTAAATCTGGGTCTAACTAAGGGAGCAAAGTCATATAACAGGATGCACATCGTCCTTAAAATTGATTGCGCTCTCGAGTTAAACATTTTCTGAATTGCCATATATAGCCATCCTCACTGCCCTGCTGTAAATGGGCTACTTACCAGTGAGGTGAGGTTAAGTAAATTAATACGCGAACAGCCCTCAGCGCGGCGCCCAGCACACCCTAAGCAGCGTATGTGTGAGCAGTTATGACTCACGGTGGAGCACAAACCCATGTGTCACAGTAGGCATTTTTACTTTCCTCAGGAAAAAAATGGCTTCCAGCAACATTACTCTGTAAATCTATCCATTTTATCCCAGCAGCTCTTGGAGAACTTTCTGAGGCTTAAACGAACATGCATTGTTGGAACCATGAAGAATCTTTACTAGCATACAGTTGATTTTCCTGACTGTTGCATTTCAGGCAGGCATTTCACATTCATCCAGCTTAAACTTTCCTTTCCATTTTTTTTTTTTAAAGATTTTATTAATTCACTTGATAGAGCAAGAGAGCACAAGCAGGGGGAGCAGCAGAGGGAGAGGGGAAAAGCAGTCTCCCCCTAAACAGGAAGCCCAACGCGGGGCCCGATCCCAGGAGCCTGAGATCATGACCTGAGCCGAAGGCAGACACTTAACCGACTGAGCCCCCCAGGCGCCCCAGCATAACCTTTCCTAGCTGAAGCTTGTCAATGGCTAATCTGAGCAGAGAATTTTTGTTGGTTTTCTTATTGCTTTTTAAAAAAAGATTTTATTTATTTAGAGAACATGTGCAAATGGAGGAAGAGGCAGAAGAAGACAGAGAGGTGAAAGCAGACTCCAGGCTGAGCACAGAGCCTGGCAAAGGGCTCGAGCTCACCGTCCTGAGCTCATGACCTGAGCGGAAACCAAGAGTCAGACACCCACCCGACTGAGCCCCCCAGGCGCCCCTGTTTTCCTGTGAGACTGTGGATTAAGAGAATGGGCTTTGGATCAGACCATCCAGGCTCTAAGATGATGCGACAGAATAATTTGTGGAATTTAAAACATACGTAGAAGTAAAATATGTGGCCACAACTGAATAAAGATAAATAGAAGAAAGAAGGGAAACAGAAGTGCAGTGTTACAAGGTTCTCGTGCTATACAGGACGTGTACTGTCACTTGTAAGGACACTGATGGACTGAGGGTGGGTACGACAGACCCTAACGCAACCACTCACATAACAAAACAAAGAGTTGCGATTCGTTAGCCAGGGAAAGAGATCAAGTAGAATCATAAGAAACGTTCGATTAATCCTAAAGAAGCCGAAAAAAGACAGAAAAGGGAATCCAGAGCCGATGGGACAAGTAGAAGACCGAGAGCAAGACCCCTGACCATCACAGTACGTACGGCTCAACCGCACGATTCAAAGTCAGAGATCATGAGATTACTTGAAAGGCAAACCTACCAAAGCTCATTCTGAAGGAAATAAATAAATCGAATGGTCCCATACTTATTAAAGAAATTGAAAGTGTAGTTGAACCCTTCCTCCCAAAGAAAACGCCACAGCCAGATGACTTTGTTGGTGAACCCACAAAAGGTCTAAAATTCTATACGTGGCCATCCCCAAAACCCCAAAACTGAAGAGGGGGCGACATTTTCAGCTCAGTTTAGGAGGCCAGCCCCAGCAGGGCACAGGGATAGCACGAAGACATCACGCGAAAACGAAGCTCAGACCCGCACCTCCTGGGAACCAGAGACAGCAGACCAAAGCCTGGAGACACCGACAGGCTCAGAGCCGTGGCCACGTGGGGCTCACCCCAGGACTGCCGGTTTGGCCAGGGGCCACCGGCCACTCCGCTCCCACAGAACTTCCCGGCCTCCCCCCAAATCCACTACCGTCCTCTCCTGAGGGCCTGTTACCTCCTCCACTTACTCACTGCCACAAAACAAACCACCCCAAAACCGAGTGGCTTGAAACAACCATTTGACTTTTTTTTTTTAATTTCATTTATTTTTTAGGTAAACTCAAAGTGGGCCTTGAACTCACGACCCAGAGATGGAGAGTCGCACACTCTGGTGGCTGAGCCAGCCGGCTGCCTCCAACCATTTGATTTTAAACAACAACTTAAAAAACAGTTATTGGTTTTTAAACCACCATTTGATTTTGCTCGTGACTGTGGGTCCGGAATTTCGGAAGATCTCAACCGGTCAGTCGGTCTCTGAGCTCCGTAGGGTCAACAAGGGTGCCTGAGGGCTGGCATTTCCTTCCAGAAGCCTTCTCCGCTCAGCAGGTCACCGTGCTTGGGGGCCTTTCCCGCCCTTTCCCTTCACGAGGTATCTTCCTCTCTGGGACGTCCTCACACAGCTGGGCTTTGTCGGAGCTCCAGGGCCTTCGGGGCGTCTGACTCACCTGGCAGCTCAGGCTGCAAGAGGACGAGATGGTGTCTACTGGTCTTCAAGTCTACACCCGGATGTCGTGTGGCTTCACATCTGCCTCGCTCGCAGCGACAGACTGTCCAAGAAACACCCCTCTGGAGAAGTACCAAGGAATCTGTGGCCATCCTGAACCCACTGTCTGCATCTCCTCTGCTCCTGGTACTGATTTACGTGTGACTTGGGGCTTATTTCTTGGAAGGAACAGAAACAAACTCGGGTTTCCTTAAGCAAACAGGAATCTAAATGGAAGATATCTCCACTCCTTCTTAAACTAGCAGTGCCCTGGCCGGCAATAGTTTCCTTCCTCATTTAGACTCCAAAATTCACTCCTTTTAGGTTTTCAAATACTGAATCCATTATCTGTTGTAAAACACAGTCTCCAAAAATGGTTTAAGGGCTTAAAGCAGCAATGGTTCATTGTTCACATTTCCGTGGCCCGGCGGGTAGGTCCTCTCCCTTTTTCCTAGTGGGCACGGGCGGGCGGGCCCCAGACAACCTCACTCTCAGATGGGGCTGGGGCACCTTAGTCCCTTCTGGCCAACTCGGGCTAGACTGGGGGGTGTCCCGGTTCCACCAGGGCGACAGCAAGAGCTGCAGGTCCCCTTGGCTCTGGATTTGGCGCTCTGTTCCTGCGAAGGGAGGGGCCAGCTACGATCAGAGCAAACCACTCGGCCAACCGAGATTGCCGGGCGGAGACACAGACTCCACAGCCAGAGGGGCGGAGGCCAGAGGACACAGGCCCCACCGGACACGGGGCTGTGTGATTCACTGGGCAGTTGTCACAGTCTCCCTCGAAGACCAAGAGGGGTCCCACCCTCTTCGGTAAATAATGGTCAAGGATCCCACCCTTGACCGAGTCCGGACTTTGAAAACCCACATGAGGACAGCTGCCGAGTCACAGCGTCTGGACACTTCCTCCGGAGATTAACAAACGTGACGGCTCACTCTGCGACCGTGACTGCGACCGTGAGGGTCTCACTATGGGAAGCACACAGAAACGTTGTACTTTAATTCCAGACTGACAAATCAGAAAAGAAACAAATTTAAAAAAAAAAAACAAAAAAAAAACATAAGGGCTTTTATTTGGAAAGTGGAGTTAGATCCAAAACAAGGGCCATGGGAAAGTCAGATCTACCTTCTGAGCGACCTCTGAATGTACAAGGAGGGCCAAGAAGGCGCCCACCTTTCTAACAAAACTATCAGTGTGTTTCCTAAGTGCGCATTTTGGGACACCTGCGTAATCCAAAGGAGGGGGCGCGAAGGGGAAAATAAAGACCACCTTTAACACTGCCGTCATACAGCACCAACACCTCTTGCTTTCCAGCGTGTGACTTTCCAGATCTTTTAAATGCTCCCTCTTCATTATGTCAATAAAAAGGAAAATAAAATCGGAAAAAAGAACACAGAGGCCTCTGAGGAAAATATGTAAGAAGTTAAATTTGAGTTAGAGGGAAATAACTCACTGAAAAAAAATTTTTTTAAATAGCTTTGTTAGGTGACAATTCATACGCTATACAATTCACTCCGGGGCGGCTCGGTCGGGAGGCATCTGCCTTCGGCTCAGGTCACGACCTTGGGGTCCTGGATGGAGCCCTGCGTTGGCTCCCCGCTGAGCTGGGAGCCTGCTTCTCCCTCTGCCTCTGTCCCTCCCGCCCACCCCCGGCTCGTGCTCTGTCTCTCTCTTCAATAAATAAATAAAATATTTTAACAAGATAAAACAAAATAAAAAGTAAAGTATAAGTAAAGTATATCAGTGTCTTTTAGTATGTTCACAGAATTGTGACTCTATCACCTTCACAATGGAATTTTAAAACATTGGTCTCCCCTAAAAGAAACTCTTCCAGCCCTGTTTCCCCCCAAAACTCCCAGCCCTAGGCAACCGCTAATCTACTTTCTACCTATAGGGATTGGCCTCTTCTGGAATTTCAGATAAATGAGTGAAATCCAACAATATGCGGTCATCTACGACCAGTCTGTCACTCAGCACAGTATGTGCAAGGGACGTGTGTCGGCACCCCGTTTCTTATCACTGCTGACCCCTTGCCCTCCAACGGATACACCACATTCTGTCTGTCCACCCTTCAGCTGACCGGCATTTGGGTATTCGCCGAAATTTTAAAATTAATTCTAAGCTCGTTTTTAAATATATTGACCAGCAAGCTATGTTCTCAATGATTTTTAAAAATCTTTAAAAGGTTTTGAACACCACGAAAGTACATGGGCCCGTGAGAAACGGAATCACCACAGAAGCATGGACGGAAGGCACTGACGGCCTCCTGGTGTCCCCCAGACCCTCTCCTTCCCAGAAGTGAACCCCTACTTCTAGTGTTTGGGTCCAAAGCTTTTCCCTCTGCGTTTGCAAACACATACGTGCACATAATCCTCACCGTTCGTGGAGTCCGCATTTGCAGATCTTTCCAGGAACTAGAATTTACCTGTGACCCCAACAGCCATACTTGGGACACTTACATCATCTCTGGACGTCGGTGCGGCTCAGGTCAAACGGGGACGCTCTGCCTTCTGGTTCGGCTCATACTGGACACAAATGTGCTCTGTGAGCGCTGCTTCCTGCCAGGTTTTTCTCATTCTCGGGCACTGGCTGGTGATTTCTCTGCTGAAAGTCCCCCCGAGCACGGTGCTGACGCGTTGTGTCGTGCTCCTGCGCCCGGGAAGGCTGTGATGGGTCCCGTGGAGAAAACACGTGTGTTGGACAAGCTTCCCGCGGCTGTGGCGGTCCTGCTGGCTGTGAGTGCAATATTCGCGAACCAACAACATATAGGAAATGAGGGGTCTTTAAACAGAAACGCACACCAAATAAGGCTGCATATGGAGTAGTTGTGACCAGACGCTCGCAGGAACCTGAATCTATTTCTCGTAGGCGCATGGGTTCGGTATTCGATAGTTCACCGTTCACGGCAGCTCAACAGAATGGGACGATCGTGCGTCCTGAGAGTGGACCCCATGTGCACGTAATTTCACATACAATTTTTCAAAATTGCATCGCATAATACGTTGCCTTCCAGCTATATTTCTTTAATCTAATGCATTGTGGAGACGTTTTCATTACCAGTACACGCGGCTCAAACGAAATCCTTAACACAAAGGGCAGACAAGTGGTAAAATCCAGTCTGCTGTTGCTGCCTTTCTCCTTTTCTTTTCTTTTCTTTTTTTTTTGGTAGTCTCTACACCCAGCGTGGGGCTGGAACTCATGACCCCGAGATCAAGGGTTGCATGCTCTTCGGACGGAGCCAGCCAGGCGCCCCTGGACTGCTGCTTCTTTCAGTAAAGTCTTATTGAAACACTATATGGGGGAGTAACCCCCACTCCCAGCCGGTGGATTAAGCGAAGACCATGAGCACACGTCTCGCCGTGTGGGGCACAGACCGGGTCAGCCCGACGAGATGGAAGTCAAGGGTCTCCTGGTTCTCTTCTGATGCACAAGTGAGGGCACTCGACCCCCTCGTGGGAGCAAGTCTTACAATGAAGCCAATGCCAATGACGGAGGAATGAAGAGATGCAGAGACAGGACGGGGTCTCGGCGCATCATTCGGCCCTGAGGCAAGTCCATGCGACAACGGCCCTCTCTCTGGGGCTCCTGTCACTTGCAATAAAAAACTCAGCTTTGTCTTTATTGTCCCTCATGTTTGATGTTTTGGGTGAGTACAGGAGACCAGGCTCAAAATAATGTCCCCTGAGAAGGAAAACACTGTTTCCTTTTCCTCAAGTGTCAGACGCACATCGGGTACAGGCCACAGTCTAATTCTTGCTGCTTATGAAACAAACTGTTTCCTCACTTTGGAAGTTTTGGGGGTTCTTCTTTACCCTTGATATTAGAAGTCTCTCCCACTTGAACCTAGATGAGGGTCTTTCAAACATTTCTGCTTGGCACTTGGTGGGTTCTCTGGATCTCAAAACTTGAGTTTATATCATCTCTAGGAAATACTCTTTTTTTTTTTTAATTTTTATTAACATATAATGTATTATTTGCCCCAGGGTCCATGTCTGTGAATCGTCAGGCTTACACATTTCACAGCACTTAACAGCACGTACCCTCCCCAACGTCCACACCCCAGACACCCTATCCCTACCCCTCTAGGAAATATTCTTACATTATTTTTGTATTGTTTCCTACCTGCATGTTGGCTTTATTTCATTCTTCAGAGAATCTAATAGATATTTGTCTTCTTTATATATTTTTAGATAGCTTTCTTATCTCTAATTCGTGAAATCCTAGGTTTTACCTTACAGACCATAAATAATTCCCCTCGCCCACGTTAGATCAGCAATTTGAAGCTTCAAATGAAATTTCCAGTTATAATAATCACTCACATACATGACTGTAGATATACAAAATTTTTGAAAATTTAAGCAGCTTTTGCTTTGTTTGCTCCGTTTTCATAGCTACCCGTTCCTGTCTTATTGATGCAGTATGCACTTGGATCTAAGGGTTTTTTTAGGATTTTATTTATTTATTTGAGAGACAGAGAGAGCACGAGCAGGGGGAGGGGCAGAGGGAGAAGCAGACGCCCCGCTGAGCAGGGAGCCCAATCCATGCGGGGCTCCATCCCAGGACCCCGGGGCCATGAGCTGAGCCGACGGCAGACACTTCCCCGACTGAGCCCAGAGCCCCCTGAGGACGATGATCCAATTCACACTGGCCTCTGTATGAGCCGCCACGTTTTTGTTTGTGATTAGGGACAATGGTTCAATTCTCCAATAAGCCCTTTTGCTGTTTTGTTTTGCTGTTTTTTTTTTTATCAAGTCCATGAATTTGTTATTGAAAAATAAGTCTCTTCTCATTTCGGTGGGATTTGTGGAGGAAGAAATACTGTGCTCGGGACTCAGACTGGGGACCCTACGGCACCTTGACCAACTCGTGGCCTTTTCAAGTCCTTCCTGTGCTTGGCGTCCAAAGCTTAGGAGGGAAACGTGAGTTTGGGCAAGGGTCACTCGGTTAACAACTGAACTTTCATTTGAATTTTCTCAGAAAAAATAAGAGAAGATTCCTGTTTATATTTGTTTTTTTCTTATCTAGACAACATCTGGAAAACATTGTCACTAACTCGCTCCACGTGTATTGTTTGTCCAAGAAGGAAAAAAATAAAAGGAAATTCCAAATAACTGTTTTCTTTTGCCGAGTCAAGTGTTACCCTACATCCCTCCTCATTATAAACACCTTGGGCTCTGTTGCAGCCACGTACTGATACAGCTCTCACCGTCGGGACGCCGGGAGGGTAGTGGGTGCCCACCTGCATGCCGGTGAGCATAACCATCGCTGCCGTTGTTAGTAACGGGTGTTCGGCGAGCACCTCCTGCCTACGCAACACGGTGTCCCAGAATGCGGGACGTCCAGTGTCTAACTGTGGCTCCTGCCCACAAAGAACGCGGGCTTCAGTTGGCGGCGGTAATATGAACGGTGCCGGTGTAGACGGAGATGACGAAGCCTGTGGTTCTGACCACAAGGGCTCAGCAGGGACTCAGCCTTAGGGAACCACAGACCTAAGGTTCTTGGGCTGCTCCTGCGAGGTGGGCCGGGCCCGCCTTCAGCTGTGCTATGTTCTAGTGTCAGAAGCGAGTCCCGGGCCCCACCCACGCGCAAGGGCCAAGTCTACTGTCCCCACCGTAGACTCTGCCTGCAGGAGCGAGACGAGCTCCGGCCGGAGCACCACACACACGGAGGCTTGCGGGCACGGGACCATGAGGACACGCGGCAGACCAGGCCAGGGACAGCGTGCGGCTCTGGACGGGGACGGCAGACACAGGGCCGGCGGCCGGGAAGCTTGCCTCGGTGTGGAAGGCGGCCTCCGCTTCTGTGACGGGAAGAAATCGGGAGAAATAGCCGTGGGGACCTCCTACCGTGTCCTCGCCCCAGGTATTTTAACTCAAATCTCGTCAGACCTTGGTACAGAACTCCAGTTACAGGAAATATGAGGACCGAAGAGCCACGGAATGACCGCCGTAGGAAACGATCCAAGAAAATCTGTAAACTGAGACACCTCTCTTGACAACTGGCCTGGCTTCTCCAGTGGGACAACGTCACACAGAAATAAGGGGACAGGAATACAAACGTAACGCAATGCTTGGACGGTGCTTCTAAAAAAGCAACCATAGGAGGCATTGGGGGCGGACGATGGGGAAATCTGGATATGGATTGGGCATTAGGTTATGTTTGGGAATTGTTAAATACGATCCTGCCATAATGGTCATGGAGGAGAAAATCCCTATTTCTTGGAAGTGTAGGATGCAATAGAAAATGGCAGGAAAACTGTAACCTATCTGATAATGGGTCAGAAAAATTATATACACAGCCTTATGTTGGAAGGTCACAGCAGGAGAAACAAAATGTGCTAAGACCTGGGAGCGCGACTGTACTCAAACTTTGCCGTCCATTCCAAAGAACATCTTCCTTGATGTGCTGTCTTACTCAAGCTGTGTCCTTCCCCGAAGACGACACAGGGCTCTGCTCCGTGATCTCTTGCTTCAGAGATGCTATTCAAGAGACGCTAGGCCACCTCTGGGCTAAAAATGACTTAATAAAGAAGGGCTTAATTTTCTTGCAGAACAAGCGGTCAGGGGGTAGCAGCTGTGGATGTGGCTCAGCTGCTCTGTGATGCCCCGGGGTCCTCGGTCTTCCTATGTCCCTGCTCCTCCCCATCAGGGGAGGCTCTCCGATTCACGCTCACCGGGCTCAGGAGCGGCCCGTGAAAGCAGAAGGGAACAGGGCGGCGCTGGTCACAGCCCCTCCCCCTCCCACGGGTCTTTACGGACGTGGTCCACGTAGGCCACAGCTGGCCCATGGACCACTGAGCCGGAGGGGACGTCCCCTAGCGGAGAGGGGGTGTGAGGCGGGGCCAGGAGTTGCTAGCGTACAGGCTCCCCGTCCGAGGGTCTCCCACAGCATCTGGACACATCTGGGCACCTCCACCCGGTGGGTCCCTTTAGCAGGTACTCACACACGATGAACGGCAAACAAAATGTTCTTTAAAACTTGACTTGAAAAATGACCGAATTTGGGGCGGATGGACCGTGCCTTCTCCCACTAGCCTGTAACAACCCCGGCTGCACAGCAAGCCTTGGGCTGAAAACCGGAGAGCCAGGGATGAAGGGGAGACGCTTCCCCGCCTCGGGACGGTGGCACGGCAGCGGGGACAGGCCGGTACGCAGGGAGGAGCCCTAGCAGGGAATCACAAGCAGGCAGAGATAAACCAGACAGTGGACCGAGTTTTAGAGAAAACTTGGCACACACGAGGGCCTGGTGACGAGGCCAGCTGGCTGCCAGCGGCCCGATGGGACCAGTCTCCTGAGGGTTCGCACACGCTCTCCGCAGAGTTTCCGTTTCTGAGCCGCGCGGAAAATGTGCAGGCCGTGGACTTGGGACTGTATTTCTGGCTCTGCGGCTGGTGCGTGGGGCCCGGTCTGACATTGAACTCGGGGAGCACCGCACGTATCACCAGCGCCTCCGAACACGTCCCACCCATGGGGACATGCGCTTCGAGGGCCAGCGGCGGCGCCGCGGTGGGACTTGGAGGTGCAGTGGTCTGGCTGGCAGGCATCTCGTTGTGCAGAACGAGCCGGACATAATTGATGACGGCAAATCTGTGCCCGGAGACCACAGGGCAGCGATGGCCGAGCGCTCGGTGGTCTTGGAGCGCAAGCCCCGGGCCGTTCCCGCAGCCGGCATTTCCTGGGGCTCCCCGGGGATGAGCGGCCCCTAAGCAGACCGCTCCCCGCGGGACAGGACCAAAAGTCAGGAAAAGAGTCAAATAACTCCACGTCTGCCAAATTGTGAGAGAGATTGCAGGCTGTCATCGCTGCTCTAACTTAAAATTTTTTTTTCTTAATAGAAAGTCTTCACCTCTCCTTTTTTGGTCACTTAAGCTCTTTTGCTGGTGGTTTAAAAATGTCCTTTATTCCATGACATATAGGAAAGCGCTTTTGGAGCCACAGTTTAGTTATAAATGAGCCCAGCACAACTGTTTTTTATTTCCATTTTGTTTCACTGACTGAGAATGTAAATTGAACTTTAGTGCTATTGTGCTTTGTTCTGCCTCTCTTTGTGGAAATGTGTTCTGCATTAGAGCCCACGAATAAACCAGAGCCGTCCCAAACACTGCCCTCAGCTTTGGAGGAGCCTGTGCGCCAAGAACAGATAGTGTGGCTTTATGCACCCCAGATGGCGCAGTGGGTGTCACGGGCGTCTGTGCGCAGGGTCAGGGGTTCAGTCGCCGTCTGGAGCGGGGCCCAGAGCTGCTCTGCATCTCAGGGAGTCGGGAGGGGTCCCCAGCCAGGACCCGGCGCCTCGCCCACCTCCGCACTCGGCCTCCGTCGCCCGGGTCAGCGGCCTCGCCCCCGACGCGCGCCCTGTCGTGGGAGCCTCAGGTTGAGCCCCCGGCCGAGCGGGCACCTTGGGGCACCCCCTTGCTGCTTCCTGGCACGAGGAGGGAGGCTCCCAGGGCATTTTCCGGTCTCCCCAGGGCTGCAGTCCTTGCAGAGGGAATGACTAGAAGTCTCAGAGACGGTTTTCCGCTTCTCCGCAGAGCGGACACAGATCCAGACATGGTGATGGCCTTGTGTTTCTCTTTTGAAAAACGCAGACACGGGGACGTTGTAAGGGACTTGTGGCCACATTGTTATATTTCACGGACCCCTTCACTTCCGTGTTTAAAGCAGAATTCTGCAGATTTTGGGAAAAACCGCGCAGCGCCAGGAGCACCATCCCGATGGTGAGTGTGCTGGCAGGGCCCCCGCCCGAGGTGTGTTCTCCCTGGGTCACAGCATCTGGGCGTGGCAGCCGTCACTCTGCAACGGCCACACCCGTCCTGGTGCCCTCGGCCCCCAGCCCTCGGCAGCCGGGACTCAGGGCCACCAGCTGGTCCTGCGGGGACCCCTCCCCACCGCCCCCCCAGCTGGCGCACCAGCTTGCCCTGGGGCTTGGGCCTCCTCGGGCGGGTGTGGGGGGCAAGCAGAGGGGTCCTGGCTCCTCGTGGCCCCTACAGATTTCCAGAGTGGGTCACGGGGCTCCCCGGCCATTCCTACCTGCCCGTGGGCTGGGCTGGACCGAGGGTATGAAGACAGAGCCGTGGGAAAGGGCTGTACGCGAGTGGAACCGGTACTTTCATCTCTAATTGTCTCATTTGAAGGCCGGCTGAGAACTCCGGAGAGTGGGGTGGGGGGGGCTGTTCCTTGTGGGACCCCCGCCCCAGACCCAAGCCCGGCCCGAGGGTGCGCTGTACCCGCATGTCCTCTAGCCCTCGCCCGCGGGTCTCTGCAGATCCCCCAGTTCCCTGCCTGCGGCGGCCGCCGTCCTGGGCCCAGTGCCAGACCCCCGCCCGGGCCTGCCCCCGCCGCCCCCGAGATGTGCCTGGCAGACATGGACGTGGCCAACTGTCCCCCAGGCGCACTCCTTCGGCTCCGGTCCCCCTCGCGCTGCGCCTGGCCGGTCCTCCGAGGCCTGGAGGCGCCTCCCTGCCCGGCCTGCCTTGCTCACTGCCACCGCACTGAGGCTGCACGTCTGCAGCGGGGACACCGGCCCAGCCAGCCTGCAGGTCGCAGCGCCGCTCAGAAGGGCTCTGCCGCCAGACGCGGCCTTGGGGAACTCCCCTGGGTGTCCCGGGCAGAAGTCACCACGTGTTTCCCAATATCCCACTGAATAGAGTATCCTGCTCACGCGTCTTGATTTAATGATGACATTTTCCGGCAGGTAAATGTGGCTTGGTCCGCGTGGGAGGCTCTGCTTGGTTCCGGAGCGGATCAAACACGTGCCTGACGGCCGGAGAGGGCTCATTAAACGCTCGCCACGGCGCTGACTGCCGCTCGTGTCACCGGGGCGCCGTACGGTTGCAGACGGGACAAGTCACGAGGATGCACGCGTGCAGGGAAGTCATTACTACACAACATTGTTAGTACTCTTACCTTGTCTTCAAGCGTGAACTGGCTCAGCTTCCAACATTTCTTCTTTAAAGCCTGCTGCTCCGGGGGTAGGCGGCCGGCTCCTGATCTCAGGGGCGTGAGTTCGAGCCCCACCGCGGGCACAGAGCTTAGAGATGAATAAACAAATCAATAAATGAGTAAAATGACAAAACCAGGCCGCCCCTCTAGTCCCTGAACTCTGTTACTATTAAGTTCCGACCTTCAAATCTTAATAATAATTCGTCCGTTATTTCCGTGCAGCTGAGGCAAGGGTGATTTTCGTACTTGATACTTTCCTGTACCTTAAAGGCTTTTGGTGCATTTCTTCTATTATAATAAAACGTTACTTAAACTACCTCAGAATGTTCCCCTTACACCCTGGTCCAAACGCAGCAGAAACCTCCTGGGCCGCAGAGACAGGCGCCTCTCCTGGCCTGGCTGCTGCCCGCCCGCCGGCTCGCACACGTGTCTGCCTACACGTCAGAAGGGCGTGAGGGACGGTCTTCTGTCAGCTTGCAAAATACACCCGATTTTATTCTTCGCTCTCCTTTTGGAAATAGTAGCACCAGGAAAACGTGATCTGTCAAAATTTCCCCAAATCAGTAAGGAATTTTAATTTACTTATGTCTTGGCTTTGGGAGAACAGGATTGCTTAAGCCAACTCCCTCCGGACCTCGGTGCGCCGGGGGCGGGCACTGGATCAAATTAAACGAGCTCGGTCTCCCCACCTACGTGTAACTGTATAGGAGCATTAGCGTTGCATTAAGGCAGCATTTGTTTGCCAAGCTCTGTTAAAACCTTGAATGGATTTTTAACCTAAGTGGGTTTAATTCAGAAAACTCTTCCTACAGCAGTGAACTTTGAAAGCACTGCTATCCAGGAAAACATCCAGAATAGGGCCGCGCAGCCCACACCCCGGCTGGGACGCAAGGAGCCTAGGGCTGTAAGCAGCGGTCCCTGGTGGGCTAGGAGAAGCCCCCCGGAGGGGCTGACACCGGGAGGGTCCCCGCCAGGGGCCCACCTGCCCGGGCCTCACACATGCAGGTCCTGCTGCAAAGCTCGTCCCAGTCCCCAGAGCACCCCTGTGCGAAGTCGCCAGGCTGTTTACGGGCTGAGTGAGACGTGACGGCCCTGCCGGAGAGAAGGCTGGGGGTCGGGGGTCGGAGCACGGGAGGGGCACGCGATCCCCCGCCGAAGGGGGTGGGACGTGCCCCCTGAGTGACGTCACCCTGGCGTACTGATTATTTTGAGCTAAAGGAGCCTGAGAGGCAGCAGAAGGGCTCTCCGACCTCCTTTCCACCTAAAGGCAGGTCTCAAAACGTCTGCCACGAAGTGCCCGGCTTGGACCCAACGCGAACACGGTCATCGGCTGAGACCCAGAGGCAACACTGACGCAAACGCACACAACGGCCTTGACCGACACGCCCCTGTCTTCCGCCGGGTCCCCCGCGCACTTCTCTCCCATAATCTGCCCCTTTCCTAGAAGCATAAGCCCCTTTCCCTTGGTCTTGTCTCCACGACTGGTTGCTCTTTGTTGAAAATGGTATATAAGGTTCTCAGGCCTAACCATTCCTCTGGGTTTTTCATTCCATTTCTGTGAAGCCCTCTCACATCAAATAAGCCTTTTTCTCCCGTGAATTGTCTTGTTTCGTTTTGGGGGGTGTTTGTGGGCAGTTTAAAATGCAGAGCCCTGGACACTGAACCTAAGAGGGCATGGAACTCCTTCCCCGTACCATCTGCTGACCCTCCTTTACTCACACAAGTAAAACTCACTCGAGGAGTCCCAGGAGCTAGGGCACTGAAACTCTTTTACCGGAGAACTTAAGAAAGAAAAAGTTCCGTGTGTTAGTGTTTGTGGGGGAGCCTGAGGCTCAGAGCGGTGGTGTGTGTGGTAAGCGAACCTTCTCTCAGAGGATGAGCCTCTCCGAGAACGTGACGGAAGCCGTGGAAGAAGGCGGGCAGGCGGGCAGCCGTGTGGAAGGAGGGCGGGTGGTCCCTCCCGCCAGCCTCTGGACGCGTCCTTGCCGACCTAGGGGACAGCGTCGGGGAACGCGGCCCGGGGCGCGGTGGGATCCGCACGGCCGTGGCCGACACGCACTGCGGGACTGTGGCCGCTCTCACCTCGGGGAGGGTCCCAACCAGTCGTTCTGCAGAAGCTCGAGAAGTGGCCGGGAAGCTTATCACAGTGGTCTCCCCCCGCGGCCAAGCCTACTCTAAACAACATTGCACAACATTCCTGTTTAGTTTTGTTTTTAACTGAACAGTTGGGTGCACTCCTCCCAGTAGAGGCGGGAGCGGAAACAGCAGCTCTGTCTTGTTTACTCATTCCAAGACGTGTTGGGCAAGGGTCCTGGGCTCTTTGGGTCTCGGGTTTCACATACGTAAAATTGGGGGAACCACAGTATCTTTTGCAGGCAGTTGTTGGGAGGAGTGGATGAGCTAACATGTGTCAAACTGGAAAGTGTCCCGCCCCGGGGAGCGCAGTCTACATATCATGATTCAGGGATCAGCGGACTCAGGGATCACTGAGCTTCCCCCGCTCCGAGGCTCCAGGAGTTGCAATGACACGAGGGCTACCTCCATATATTAATCGACCATCCTGTTGACACGTTTTATGTCACTTAGTGCCCCGAACAATCCTCTGACTCAGGCTGTACCACCCCCTTAGACAGAGGGGAGACCAACCTCGGGCAGCCGGCCTCGGATTGCACAGCGGGGGTTCCAGTCTCGAAGACAACACAGCCAGGAAGCAAACCGTCACCTCCCCGGATCACAGAGCGGGAGAAGTTCTTTGCAACGTAGAGAACAAGGGGATAGTATCAGAACACAAAAGGAAGCTTGCACATCAGAAAGGGAAGAGGCAACAAAGTATGTAACACGGACACCCGGCCAGTAAGCCTAGGTAAATGCTCAGCTCACGGGGTATCATCGAGTGCAAACTAAAACCACAGTGCGACACCACTGAATGTCCGTCAGAAGTGCTAGCGAGGATGGGGGAGTGGAGATTCTCTCTGCTACAGGCCACTGATGGGCTCTCTGAGCTCCAGAGGTATCTCCCGCCATCTCCCGACTCCCAGACCACTGCTGAGAAGTCCGACGCTACTACTGTTTCTGATGCTTTGTGTGT
Organism: Procyon lotor; assembly: GCA_028646535.1. NCBI lineage: Eukaryota > Metazoa > Chordata > Mammalia > Carnivora > Procyonidae > Procyon > Procyon lotor. Next base: position 618,961 of record CM053615.1, on the reverse strand, counting down.
ATCTTTTAAGATGCTTTGGGTAGCAAGGGACTGTGGGGGAGAAAAAAACTTTTCATCCACCCTCTTATGTTCTTGGACTGTAGTTTACAAATTCAATCAGTGAACAGGACACAAGACAGTAAGTTCATGGGACAAAAGGCTTTATTTGATGTTAATCTTAATTTTTACACGTTCATGAAGGTCTTCATAGAAAAGAAGTAAACGCCCAAGGAGGTGGATAGACCTGGAGGCTTACATATGGTAAATTACGTATGTGATCTATATGTGAGAAATTGTACAGACGCTGCTGGACAGAGGAAACATGCTTGGGCTTCCGGTGGCAGTAAATGACGGGAAGGTAACAATATGAGGGAATGGACCAGGACAGAAGGGCTATTTAGTAAGCTCTGTGTACGCAGACTCATGTTGGGGCCACCTCCACCTCTAGTCACAAACGTTGCTTCTCCCTTGCTGGTATGGTAGAGGGGGGACACCTTCACAAAGGGAAAATCATGCCCTATTTTTAGGATGATAGGGGGAGGACAGAGAGGTTTTCCTACATCTGTAGCTTCTCAATTGCCTTCAGCTCAAAAATAATCCTCATGCCAAGGTGGCACATTTGGGGTGTCATGTTCCCATCCTCCCCACAACGTAACATCTACAAAGGGCATGAGTACCTTGATTGTTCCCTTACAGGGGGTCTGGAAGGACGCAGTCCTGAGGCTGGTCCGGCAGTCTCCACGCTCGGCAAGGGCCCAGCGCCTTCCAGCAATCTGCTCCTTCGTCCCCAGGATGTCAGCCGCGGCACTCTTTGCTGGGATAAGATGGTCGCATCAGCTCCAAACCTCACATCCTGAGTCACAGGGAGTGGGGCAATAAGAGGAAGCCATCAGTAGATGTGACCCTGAATTCCCTTGCTTGGGGCCAGGCCACACCACATCCAGTCCAGCACCTGGCCAAGGGGTCCTAGATGACCACTCGGGCCCCGTCACGACTCCCCCCACGGGATGGGCCATACTGCAGGCCTCTGATCTGGGTTCTACTATTTACCCAGAAAAGGGAAAGGGCTGCTCAGCAGGCATCTCTGGTATCTGTCACAATAGGGGACCCATGTTTCTTTCCTCTGTGGAAGTTTAGGATGATCAGTTCTCTCCCGTGTTTGGGGCGGAAGTCCCAGATTCTGTAAGTCAGCCTTGGTTAGAACATTTGGCTGAAGCAGAAGTATTTCATGAGAAACTCCAAGAAAATGAAAATCTGCTAAAACAGGTGCTTCTTAAAAAAAACCCTAAGCTAGACAATAGGTATTTATTAGATAGAGAAGGAGGTGTTCCACTGGACAAGCCTGGGAAATCTACACATACTGTGCATCTCGTCAGCATAAAGTTAAGCTCTGGCTAGGTCTTTGTAATAAGAAGTGTAAGGGGCTTTCTTGGAATATCGACAGTGTTAATAGTTCTATGCACTGTTTTCTTGTAACCTTGAGTCGTGACGGGGCCCGAGTGGTCAAGAAGACCAGTCAAGAGACCCGATATTCTTGGAATATCGACAGTGTTAATAGTTCTATGCACTGTTTTCTTGTAACCTTGAGACCAGAGTATATTTGCCACGAGATAGTCCAAGTTTTCAGACTACTTGGTATAGACAACTATATTTGTTCACTTTAAGTTCTAAACTACATTTCTTTTTTTTTTTTTTTAAAGAGAGCACAATCAGGCAGAGAAGCAGGCAGAGGGAGAGAGAGAAGCAGGCTCCCTGCTGAGCAAGGATCCCAATCTGGGACTTGCTCCTAGGACTCTGGGATCATGACCTGAGCAGCATAATGACTGAGCCACCCAGGGGCCCCTAAACTACATTTCTTATTGGAGGCTGATTTTACTCACAACCGTGGTGATTCAGTCTGATTAACTCAGTCTCTTAAAGTTAGAACAAACCTTTATGCATACTTATTCATAAATTGAACAGGTTAACTTTGAGACGCATTTCAGAAACTCGGTTTGTTACAATATGTGGTTTCATAATGACGTATTTTGCCATAGGTCTTTGAAACTCATTTTCTGAGGTGTTCAATGGACTTCTTTGATATGAAAACTCCTGTCTCTTGGAGAAATTTCTGTGTATTAATCTTTGAGAAGTGACAAGCCTGGGTTATTTACCCATTTACCCATTAATCACTATAGAAGTTCCAACATCTAACTAGTAGTTAAACCTCCAGTTCATTGAACAATATGTTACCAGGGGCTCCTGGGGGCTCAGTGGGTTAAAGCCTCTGCCTCCGGCTCAGGTCATGATCTCAGGGTCCTGGGATCGAGCCCCACGTCGGGCTCTCTGCTCAGCGGGGAGCCTGCTTCCTCCTCTCTCTCTGCCTGCCTCTCTGCCTACTTGTGATCTCACTCTCTGTCAAATGAGTAAGTAAAACCTTAAAAATAAAACAAAAACAAGCGTCCGGATCAGTGGGTAGAGTGTGCTGAGTCTTGATCTCGGGGTTGTGGGTTTGAGCCCCACACTGGGTATAGAGATTACTTAAAAATAAAATCTTAAAAAAAAAAGTTTCTGTTCATTCTGTGCCTTCTGTTAATTAGATATTGTGCCTCCTAGAATGATTCTCTACTTTTCTTACATTTTCCCCTGTATTTTCCGTGTCTCCATCCCCTGGTCCAATAGGTCCTGAATTTCATCTTTTACTCTGCCTGCTACACTTGTAAAACAATTTAATTTAGGCCATTTTTGGCCTCTGAGGATTATTCTCCATTCATGAGGCAGAATGAGCCCTTCTGTCTCCGAGGGCACCCCACAACAGGTGTACGTGTGCCACGTGTGCAAGTGCGTGTGTGGGCGTGTGTAATTTGCGCTCACCTGACCTGGTTTCTCCCACGATGGCCGTGCTTGGCCGTGGTCACACTGGAGGGCCATGCTGAGAAGGGAGCCAGCAGCGTGTGTGAGGGGAGCCCTGGGCTGGGGGCCCCGCGGGGCTGTGCCGGGCAGGGAGCCGGGCCTTTTGCTCTGCACGTCAGCACCTGGAGGCCTCTCCGCCAGGAAGGGTCCTGGGAGCGGTGGCCCCGGGCCGGGAGCGCCTGCCGGCTGGAATCCACAAGAAGATGGGGCGAATGTGCTGGACAGACACGTCATCTGGTTACTCCTTCCAGGAAGCGCTTGTCACTCAGCTGTCAGCCCCTCGAGGGTCCGCCTGGGAGGCAGGGAGCCCCTTCCCCGCAGCCCCGTCCGGGGGCCGAGGGAGGTGAGCACCGGCCGTCTGGGTCTGGGCCGACCCGAGCAGCACGGCCAGGTCAGCCCACTGTGCCGAGTGTGCCCAGTGTCACCGGAGCCCAGTAGATGCTCAGCTGTCTTCGGCAAAGGGTGGTTGTAGCGGGCGCTGCCGATGCCGTGTTTCCTGGGAGCACCTGTTCGCAGACGGACGACCTCCACGGCGAGCGCTGCGGCCCCGCGAGCCGTGTTGGGCGGGCGAGGGCCTGCCGGAGCAGCCGCCAGCCCGAGCGGTCACCAGCCACCCTCGGGTCGCCAAGCAGTCAGCTGGGAGGACCCCGCAGGGCCGAGCCCGCTGCCCGCCCCGGGACGCTCACCCGGATGCCGGTCCCCGGAGCCATGTCAGTGCCCGGGCCTCCCCTGCAGGAGCCTCCTGGGAGGGCCTCCCTCAGAGACTCCTGTCACTCGGTCCTCACGGCAGGGCCGGCCCCGGAGGGAGCCCCAACTCGGACACCACCGCTCAGCACCAGGCTGCACGCCTACCCTCGAGCTCTCCGCCGGAGCTGACGGGCGGGAGCGCCAGCTGTGGGCATCCACTCCGACGGGCCACCTTCGTGGGACGAGCATCCTGTCGCCTCTGCCCCCGTGGGGACCCCCAGCACTGAGGAGCCGGGGCTTCTACCGCATTTCACAGAGGGGGAAACTGAGGCTCCAGACGCTGCCTCGGCGACACGGCTAAGAACCTGGGAGGCTGGAGTTCTCTCCTCCTGACCCCAGAGTCCCGCGTCCTCAGCAGGGAGAGTCTGCAGAGAAACCAGATGAGAAGTCCCCCAGAAACACGGCCCCGGGAGTCTCAGTAATGTTCCCGAGACTGTCAGCACCCGTTCTGTAACAAACACATTAGTTTCCCTCACTCTGTGGTTCATAGGAGCCATTTCTGATACACAGAAGGGAAAAGACCAACGCCACAATTTGAAGGGGGAAACGACCCCAAATTTAGAAGCAGAATTTCTGAGTGGGACACAAAGCGTGTTGAGTGGAACAAAGGAAAGTCATGTTGGGTTAGACGTCAAGGCAGAAATCACTGGCTTCCCGAGATCTCATCCATCAGCGCAATGTTTAGTCCGTCCTAGCTTAGCTGCAATCCAGGTAAGGGGCAGCAAGGGCGGGTCCCGGGGTCACGAGTGGGTCTGCGCGACACCGCGGCTGTTAGGTCTGTCCCCGTTTGCTCCTCTGTGAGGAGACTCGGGGGGGTTTACAGGAGATGCAGCTTTGAGACACAACACTGCAGGTGCCAAGACCCCCACCCGGGGTGACTTTAAGCTAAGACCTGGGGAGGGAAGAGTGAGGGACCCAATCGGGTCGCCCGGGGTGCGTGTGCACAAATGAGGCCCTGCACTCGGACCTTCCCGGTGCAGAATCTCTTCCCCAAATATTTGTTATAAAGCTCTTTCCAAATATCAAAACAAGCCATTCATACGGGAGGCATGGAATTCGGCTTGGGTGACACTACCCAAGAAGTGGCCACGTGACTGCTTCTGACACAACACAGGACAGAGAAGGCGGATGGCTGGTGGGCTCTTCAGACGTGAAGCGGGTTTTCCTTCCCTTTTAACCTGATTCTGATTCCTGAAAAACAAACTTTCAGATATAAACACTCCCGAAATCAGAAAACTGGACTTACTAGCTGCAGAAAAGTGGGTGAAAGCCCAATCCTACCCACTCTTGTTTGACTACAGATGGGGTGGGAGCCAGGGGACCGTCTCGTTTCGAGCTCCCGGCCGCCGGGGGCTCCGGGACGGCGGAGCCCGTGAGACAAAGCGGGCTGGGGCCCACCCGGCGGCCCGCGGCACACTCGCCACGTTATTAATGGCGGGTCATTTTGGAGTTGTCTTTTTTTTTCTGTCTAATAAATATTCATCGAAGAACCCAGTTAGTGTCACGTACGCTTCTGAGGGAAGACACTCCATGCAAATAAAATGCTCCAGGGTTAGTTTACCCTTGGCATGAAAGTCATCATCGTCGAGCAGCGTAAAGCATGTTGCGAATGCGGTGGATAATCGCGGCGTGGAAACAAGAGCCGAGAATTACTGGGCACGTTTGCTTCCGCGTATCTGGGACGTATGCTCACTTCCCGCGTCTTCTCGGGACGCGGGGTGTGGCTGCAGTAGCAGCTCCATCGAGGGGGGGACGCCAGTGCCCCACAACCCAACTGAAAATGATCAAGTCCAGATGCTGGTGCCAAAAAGGAGGTTTGCACCATCCACCACCGTGACCTGGATCGTATTTCAAAAGTGTCAAATCAAAGCTGTCCCACCAAAGCCTGATTTCTTAATGAATTCCTTATGTGTTCATCTCATGAATACAGAAAGTGGGGTATCCACGGGGGAGTAAAAGATCTAAAAAAAACCAAACCCGCGGGTGTGAGGCCTTGTGGAACACGCCCTGTGCGGCGGCTATCTTGCCGTGGAATTATTTACTGCTTCATTAAGAGGCTTTTGCTTAAAAAGCCACATCTGAGAGGCATCGTAATAGTTACGGAGAAGACGGAGCATGCACTGAAGGGAAGCTTGTTGAAATCTCAGCATGGAGAGCCTGTCGAGAGTGCTGATGCTCTGTTATGTTAATTTGTGGCTATTAAGAGCAAAATTAAAAATATCTTGTCGTTGTCGCCGCCATATGCTCATACGCCAGGATTCCGGCGAAGGGGCTGTCCTTGAGTCTTGACTTACTATGCTCAGTATGTCTGGACACTGAATAAAGCAAGTTTTGTGCTTTTTCGAGAAGAGAAAAGAGGTGTGATACCCAAGGTGGTTAGAGAAATACGTACACACAGAGAGACGGACGGACAGACGGGCAGAGGAATACAGGCGGAGCACGGAGTAGGGTCGTGCGTGTCGGAGAAGAACACCCTCCCTCGTTCGGACCACCACCTGGACGTGGGTTTTGCTCCGAAAGCTGCAGCCTCCACACCCCGAGAAGTACTCCTCAGTCCTCCTGTCCAAGACCTCAGGGCAACGGGGCTCTGTCCCCCAAAAGCCGTCCGGGTTCTGCAGTTAGACGTGAAAACTCCACTCACTCGTTGACTCCCCCCGTACGGACCAGGGCGCCCGGGCCCGGCAGTGGCTCCTGCGGCCATAGACCCCACGTGCTTCATTCCACTTTCCATTTGCAAAATCTTCAACGGGGCTTCCGGCCTCAGAACAAGACAGCATAAGTTGACATATCTACCTCCTCTCTCCCGAGGACAATTAAAGACCGTGGAAATAATCTGAGAGTAAATGGCAAAGGGACTCCGAGGGCGGAAAAGAAGAAGGGGACAGGTGTGGTGATGTGCTGAGGTCTCTGGTCTCCCACATCCCACGTGGGTGCCGGAGAGGCCTGAAGCCCGGAACTGCCGATGGGCAGAGACAAACGAACAAGAAAGGCCTGGCAGAAGGACCGGCAAGGAGCCCAACAGAGCCCAGGTGGGGGCTGCTAACCGACCGTTCACAAGAGGACACAGCAGGGAGGCCGATTTGCCTTCGAAGCCCCGCTGGGCTGACCCAAGCCCGACTCCACCTGGTGGGTTGATCCTCCAAGGGGGGCAGCCTTGGCACAGCCCGGCGGCTCTGTGCTCTGCACGCGGGGCAGGAGAAAACCCAGGCTCAGTGGCCTAAGCCCCTCCCACTTCCCACGGCAGAACGTGGCCTAGCAACACAGATGGCCCCGGGCGGCGACTTCCACGCTTTCAGGCGGCAGTAGTGAGGACTGCGCCAGAGCCCAGAAGTGCCCGAGAATCAGCCCAGCCAGGAGCCCCGTAGGGTCTCCAAGCTAACGTCTCCCACAGACGCAGGTCAGAGCCGAGACAGTACATGTAAAAGGGATGACTTGTCTGCTAAAACAGAAGATTTACGTGGCATCAAGAGTCCCCAACACAAGAACCAAACTTTTGTTCAAGATACAATAAAAATTCACCAACAATCGGGAAAACTACACTTTGAGAAAGAAAAACTCACGGGGTGCCAATACTGAAGGGAAAGGGTGTTGAAATTACTTGACAAGGATTTTATTTCTTTATTTATTTAAAGATTTCATTTATTTATTTGACACAGAGAGCGAGAGACCACAAGCAGGCAGAGCAGCAGAGGGAGAGGGAGAAGCTGGTTCCCCAAGGAGCAGGGATCCCAACGTGGGGCTCGATCCCTGGACCCTGGGATCATAAGCTGAGCCGAGGGCAGTTGCTTAACCAACTGAGCCACCCAGGCGCCCCACTGACAAGGATTTTAAAACTATACTTAAGAATGTTTCAACAGGGGCACCTGGGTGGCTCAGTTGGTTGGGCGTCTGCCTTCAGCTCACATTATAATACCAGGGTCCTGGGATCGAGCCCCACATCGGGCTCCCTGCTCTTTGGGGAGCCTGCTTCTTCCTCTCCCTCTGCCTGGTATTCCCCTTGCTTATGCTCTCTCTCTCTCTCTCCCTCCCTCTGTCAACAAAAGGGTTTTTTTGTTTATCTGTTTGTTTTAAAGAATGTTTCAGTAAACAATTATAAACTCTCTGGAGAAAAATGAAAAAATTAAAAGGCTCTGCAAAGAAAGGGAAGTTACAAAGCTAACTGAATGAACTCAATAGTAGAATGGACATGACTTTGGATAGAATCCATGAACCTGAAGACAGATCAATGGAATGTATTCAGTCTGAACAAAATAGAGAAAATAGACTGAAAAAAATGAATGGAGTCTCAGGGCTCTGTGAAACAGATGTCTAAGTAAGTATCCAAAAATATCCAACATTTATCATCCGAGTTGCAGAAAAAGAGAAAGAGGGTGTGGCTGAAAAAACAGTCCAAGAAACAATAGTTGACAACTCCCCAAATTTGGCAAGAGACATAAAACTACAGATTCAAGAGCCCAGGGGAAATCCAAACAGGATAAACCAAAGAAATCCAAACAAACACTTGTCATTATTAAATTTCTGAGAAACGAAAGATATAAAAAACCAACCAACCAACCAACCAACCAACCAACCAACCAACCAACCAACAAAAAACCCTCAAGACCCAGGGAGAGATGAAGCTCACCTGTACTGGAAGCCGAGTGAGGAACATCAGATTTCTCTTCTGAAACCATCAAGGCCAGAAGCAGTGATACATTTTTCTAGAAATAAAAGAAAAGATCTGTCAACCATGAATCTTGTATCTGGCAAAACTATCTTTCAAAAATGAAGGAGAAGTAGACTTCTCAGATGAAGATTTCATTTTAAATTTAATTTTAAAGGTAGGCAGACCCACCTTTAAAGTCTGGTAAAGGAAACCCCCCGCCCAAGCATTAGAAGAAACTGTTACGGATTGGATTGTGCACCCTGCTCCCCCACCGCTCATGTTGGAACCCAACCCCCAGTGTGACTGTATCTGAAGACCTTTAAGGAGGTAACTAAGGTTAAGCAAGGTTCTAGGGGTGGGGTCCCCATGTGATAGGACCAGTGGTCTTTACAAGAAGAGGAAGAGACCCCCGGGCGTGTGCACACAGAAGCCCTGTGAGGACCCGGGGGGGCGGCAGCCTCCAAGCCAAGGAGAGAGGCCTCAGGGGAAACAACGCCTGCCGACACCTCACCTTGGACTTGCAGCCTCCGGAACTGTGAGGGCTGCCCGTGGGCCGTGTGAGCCCCAGGCCGTAGGAGGCGTCCGGCAGCACGAGCAGACACAAGCAGAAATGGCAGCAGGCAGACAGATGGTGGGGCCTTCGGAGAGGAAGACAAGGACCGTGGAGGAGACGATACACAGGCAAACCAAACAGACTGCTCTCCTCTTGACTTTCTTTAATTACACTTTATGTGTGAGATCAAAAGTATAACACCGTTTGATGTGGTACCCAATGCACACAGTGGAAACGCTTAAGACAATTTAAGAAGTGGGGAGGCTCGGGGCGCCTGGGGAGCTCAGTGGGTCAAGTGTCTGCCTGCAGCTCAGGTCACGAATTCGGGGTCCTGGGATCGAGCCCCACGTCAGGCTCCCTGCTTCTCCCTCTCTCTCTGCCTGCCGCTCCCCCTGCTTGTTCCCTCTCTCTCTGTCAAATAAATAAAATCTTTAAAACAAAAAAAAAAAGTGGGGAGGATCAAAGCTCTAGATGGAGGTGAGGCTTCCACACTCAGAGAGGGAAACGCCGGCAGAGCACAGGGGCTGGTGCATCACAGGTATCAGGTCACGGCCAGGGCAACTGGCAGTGCAGTTGTGCAGAGTGGCATGTAAAAAATATTATAAACCAGGAAGAATCTAATGCTGAATAATGTTCAAGTAACTCACAAGCAAGCAAGCAAGCAAGCAAATCCCCCAAAACCAAACCCAGCTAAAACAAAAAAACCAGAGGAATGAAAAATGGGGACAAAGAGAAAACAAAATACTGAAATGGCAGACTTAAGCTCTAACATATGAATGAGTATTCTAAATATCAGTAGTATAAATATACCAATTAAAAGACAGAGATCACTTATTCAGTAAAGTTAGAAAAAATTACGAGTGAAGAAAGTAGAGACCGAGTGGGTAATACACATGACTCAACTACTTGCAGTCCAAGAGAAAAATGACTTCAAAAGAACGCCATAGATACGGAGGACAGAAAAGGATGGGAAAGCTGTGTCATGCAAATAGGAATTACAAAAAAAAAAAAAAGCAACAGTGAGGATAATAACAAAAAGGGCCTCACAAAATGGTAAAGGCTCAGTCAACCCACCAAGATCCAGCAATCCTAAGTCTGTGTGGAGCCCACAGCAGGGTTTCAAAATAGGCGAAGCAAAAACTGGTGGAGAAGGAAAGAGAAACAGGTAAACTCACAGCTGCAGCTGGGGGTTTCCAAACCCAGCTCGCAGCATTTACCGGAACTAGCAGAGAGAAAACCAGCACGGCTGCAGAGGAAGGAACAACATCACGATCCCCTAGATTTGCCTGACGTTACCGGATAGTCCTCCCGACAACAGCAGGACACACGCGCGCTGCGAAGAAAGGCCGTACCCTTGGTCACACAACAAACCTTAACCAACCTAAAAGGACTTAAGTGTGTTTTCTAACCACACCAGAATCAAAGTAGAAATCAGTAAGTGAGAGACAACCAATCTCCAGATTCTTGGAAATTCAACAACACACTCCTAAATAACCTGTGGGGCAGAGCGCGGAAGTCTCAAAAGAAGTGTAAAAATAAAAATAAGTGGGGCACCTGGGGGGCTCAGTGGGTAAAGCCTCTGCCTTCGGCTCAGGTCACGATCTCAGGGTCCTGGGATCGAACCCCGTGTCGGGCTGGCTGCTCAGCAGGGAGCCTGCTTCCCCCTCTCTCTCTGCCTGCCTCTCTGCCTACTTGTGATCTCTCTCTCTGTCAAATAAATAAAATCTTTAAAAAAAAAAAATAAGTGAAGTTGAATGAAAATTGAAGTGAAATTGAAAATAAAACATATCAAAGGTTGTGGGGTTCGGCTAATATGGTGTTTACATTAGAAAATAAATGTTTATGTTAGAAAAGGGAATATAGATCAATCAATAATCTAAATCTAAATCCCAGCTCAAGAGGCTGGAAAAAGAAGAAAGGAAAAATATAGCAACAAGAACAAAAAAAAAAGAAAAGAAAAGGCAGGAAGAATGAAGTTTAAAAAAAGGCAGAAATCACTGAAAATAAAAACATGAAAATGAGAGAATTAGTGAAACAAAAACCGTATTTGTCAAGAAAATAATAAACTTGACAAACCCTTAGGTCAACTGACGAGGATGAAAAGAGAAGAGACAAATCACCGTGGACAAAAGGAAAGAAAGGGCATCACAAAGGATCCTGCAGCCATTATAAAGCATAAACTTGTCACACAAGTCAGACATTTGACAGCTTAGAAGAGATTGGCTAATTCCTTAAAAACCACAAACTACTAAAATCAAGCAAGATAAAAGAGATACATGAATAGTCCTACAACTTTTAAAAATAGCATCTGTGATTTAAAAGTTCCTGAAAAAAGAAACTTCCAGGATCCAGATGTTTTCAAATAGAGAATTTCTCCAGCACTTAACGAATTAACACCAATTTCACAAAATGTCTACCAGGGATGAGAAGAGGAGGGAAAATTTCCCAACTCAGTTTGAGGTCACGACTGACTTGATACCAAGCTACAACAAAGAGGATGCACAAATAAAGCTACACGTCAACATCTCTCATGAATGTAGATGCATAAATCCTCAATAAAACAGTAGCAAAGTGAATCCGCTGACGGATCGAAACACCTGGACATCACGGCCTCATGGGGTCGGTCCCGGGGTTGAAGGCTGGTCGGCGTTCAAAAGCCAACCAGCCAAATCCGTCAGGTGGTCGGCTGGGCCAAGCCAGTTGTGTGCCTACTTCTGCTTGATGTCTGCTTCTCGGAGGACCCAGACCTCATCCATTTGCTAAGGGTTATATGCCAACAATCCCACAATCCCACAGCATCAACTTAAGTGGAGAAATGTAACAGAGAGATTTTACATGGATTTTCTTTATGATTCATTACAAGGTAAGGGTGCCCAGTGCCGCTGCCACCATTTAAGGATACGGGACCTATGATGAACAGGTACCTGGAAAAAAACAAAAGAACCATCAAACTATAGTTGACCCTGAAGCAACATGAGGGTTAGGGACACCGACAGCTACGCAGCAGAAAATCCCCATGAAACGTTGGGACTCCCCCAAAACTCATCTATCAATAGCCTACCGTTGACAGAAGCCTTACCAATGAGAGCTGACTAACCCGTATTTTGTATATTATGTGTATTCTATATTGTATTTTGACAATAAAGTAGGCTAGAGAAAATATTAAGAAAATCGTAAGAAAAAGAACATTTATACTACTGTGCTGTAATTTACTGGAAAAAACTACATATAAGAGGACCCGTGCAATTCAAGGCCCTGTTGTTTAAATGTCACCTGTATCAGAAAATGTACAGGAGTTCAGCAAGTTTTCCAGACCAGTTTACAAAATTAATGGTCTTGTGTTCACTTGGGCAGCACATATACTAACATTAGGATGAGACAGATTAGTGTGGCCTCCATGCAAGGACGACATCCAATTAGTGAGCTGTTCTACGTCTTCATTACGGGGGGTGCTTGTGATGAGCACCGTGTGTCCTATGTTAAGTGCTGAACCACTAAATTCTACACCAGAAACTAGTATCACAATGTATGTTAACTAACTGGAATTTAAATAAAAACTTGGACAAAAAAAAGGGAGGGAACCCCTACTGGTCTTTCTCTATGCCAGCAATAACTGTACTAAATATAATAAAAGTAAGATACAAATTACGATGACTGAAAATATAAAATATCTAGAAATTATAAGAGAATCCAAAATCCTTCTATGGGGGAAACAAAAAAACTGTAATAAAGGAGATTGAAGATCTGAATAAATACAAAGACATCCCCTGCTCTTAGATGGGCACGTTTAATATATAAGATATTGATTCTTCCTAATTTAATCTACGAATGAAACGCAGTATTAGTCGAAATTCCAGCTGGTTTTTTTTTTCAAAGAAATCCCACAAAATTATTTAAAAATACATATAAAGAAATAAAAATCTATGAATATTAAAGTATATTTTAGAGAAAACTAAGGGTGGGTGTGTCTTACCAGATACTGAGACATGCTACAGGGCCATATTTTATTTTGTTTCTTATTTTTTAAAGATTTTATTTATTTATTTGAGAAAGAGAGAGAGTGGGACGGGGCCACAGAGGGACAAGCAGACTCCCCGCTGAGTGAGGAGCCCAATGCAGGGCTCGATCCCAAGACCCTGAGATCATGACCCCAGCTGAAGTCGGACACTTAACTGACTGAGCCCCCAGGTGCCCAAGGGCCATATCTTAATAAAGACATACTGAAACTGACACAAGAACAGATGAATAGGCCAAGAGAAAACGACACTGTGGAGATGACCCACATGTCTGTATGAGGCCCAGGATGAGATAAAATACAAATATAAATTAATGAGGACACAACCGACTGTTTAGAGAACAACGTGGGAATACAGAAGGAAAAGAAAATTGGGCCCTGCCTAATCCCAGAGCCAGACCCAGACTCTAGATAAAGTCCTGACGGAACAGGACTTCCTCCGTGAAACAGAGACTAGAAATCAAGAGACAGCCAAGAATGCTAAAACGTCCTCAAACAAAAGCATAAACTGTAAGGGGAAAAGGTCGATGGCTCTTCTTACATCAAAATTCAGGCTTCTGCACAGTGAGGGAGCGAAGATAGAGACGGCAGACCCTAAAAAACACAGCTGCACGAAACTACCCGGGGTGACTGCACACACGGAGACCTCCTAGAAAAGTAAGGGAGGGCGGCAATTCAAAGAGAAGAGTGGGGAAAGGACATGTACGACACGTTTTCCAAGTAGGAGATCCTGATCACGACTTAAGGTTGTAAGTGAGGAAATGTGGGCATAAAATTCTTTAGGCCAATGTTTTATTCTCCCGAAGGAGCCAAGGGGAAACGCTTTCAGGGGCTGCCTCCTGAGAGCGTGGCCAAGCCTGGGAACCGTTGGGGTGGATTTTTTAACCATGTGCCTGTTTTACTTTGCTGACACTTTCGAAATTTAATTTTTTTCTTTTTTTTTTTGAGTAGGCTCCACGCCCAGCATGTAGCCCAATGCAGGACTCAAACTAACCACCCTGAGATCAGACCTGAGCTGATTGAGACTTGGATGCTTAGCCGACTGAGCCTCCTAGGTGCGCTGACACTTTTAAATTTTAAAAGAAAAGGAACGGACAGCAAATGGCCTTATCCACATCTCTCCACAAGTTAAGTATCTCACTCAAGGGTCACCCAGACTGAACATGTTGTATAAGAATGAGGGTTTAAAAGTAGTCCCAGAATGATGGCAACATACTCTTCTTCTCGGGATTCTATGTATGATCAACAAACAGGAGCAGCACAGGGAAAGTGTGATCTCGCGTGAGAAGCTCGTGTGATTTGGTGTTTTCTTCACTCAGCAGAATTTGTTTTTGTTTTTGAGATTCGTGTCTATTTTAACACACGTTAGTTTATTTCTTTTTTTTTTTTTTTAAGATTTTATTTATTTGATAGAGAGAAAGTGAGAGGATGAGAGGAGTGAAGGTCAGAGAGAGAAGCAGACTCCCCGTGGAGCTGGAAGCCCGATGTGGGACTTGATCCCGGGACTCCAGGATCATGACCTGGGCCGAAGGCAGCTGCTTAACCAACTGAGCCACCCAGGTGCCCCAGTTTATTTCTTTTTAACTGCTGAATGGCATCCCCTGTATGGATATGCACCCTTTGTTGCTCATTCGTCATTCGGACGGATCCCAGGATGGGTCTCGGGGAGTAACGCTGCTCAGAACACTCACGTACAAGTGTTTGCGGGAGCACAGGTTCTCGTTTCTCTTGGGAGCAGAACTGGAGGCTCATAAGGGAAAGTTACGTTAACTTCTTAAAATACTGCCAGACTGCCTTTCCAAAGCAGTTGCGCCGCTTCATATTTTCACCAGCAGTGTGTGAGGTCTACGTTTGTTCTCTATGTTGCCAAAGTCTGGTGTGATCTTTGCTATTATATTCATCCTAGTGGGTATGAGGTGGTATCTTCGTAGTTTCAATTTGCATTTTTCTAATGATCACTGATGTTGATTAGGTTTTCATGAGCTTTTTAGACACTAAACAGTTCTTGGTGAAATGTTTTCCACCATTTTAAAATGAGTATTTTTGATTTCTTACTATTTCTTTATACACATGGACACACATCCTTGATTATATGTGATTTGCACATATTTTCTCAGAGTCTATGGCTTGTCTTCATTTCCTTCACTGTCCTTTGAGAGCAAATTTAAAACATTTTAAGACTTTTTTTTTTTTTTGAGAGCGAGAGCACTTGAGAGCAGGGTAGGGTGCAGAGGGAGAGGGGAGGGAGAGAGAGAGAGAGAGAGAGAGAGAGAGAGAGAGAGAGAGAGAGAGAGAGAGTTCTAAGTAGGCTTCGTGCCCAGCATGGGGTCAGATCTCCAGAACCCTGGGATCACAACCTGAGCTGAAATCAAGAGCCAGATGCTTAACTGACCGAGTCACCCAAGTGCCTCATAAGGGTCTACTTGAAATCGAGGTGTCATAAAGGCAACAATCCGTCTGCTGGCTCTGGGGGGAATCTGGTCCTTGTCCCTTGCAGCTTCTGGTGGTTGTAGAGTGTTCCTCAGCCTGTCTTCACACGGCCTTCTCCTCTGGGGTGATCTCGGTGTGTCTAAGGGTCACCTCCTTTTGCCTCTTAGAAGGACACATGTGGTGGCGTTTAGGATCCACCACTGTAAGCCACGGTAATCTCACCTCAAAACCCTTAACTTCACCACAGCTGCACAGACCCTTTTTTCCAGATAAGGTAACATCTCCAAGTTGTAGATGTTACTACAATATCCCATTCCCTCAGCAACATTTGTTGAAAAGACTATCCTTTCACCTGGGAATCAGGACTTTGGCACTGCTGAAAATCAATGGACCGTAAACATACGGGTTTATTCCTGAATCCTCAACTCTGTTCCATTGATATATCCTAGTATCATGACCATACTGTCTTGGTAACTGCAGTATCATGGTAAATTTTAAAATCAGGTAGTATAAATCCTTCAACTTTATTCTTCTTTTTAAAAATTGTTTTGGCTACTATAGGTGTCTATTTTTGTATAAATTTTAGGATCAGCTTGTTGATTTCTGCATAAAATCTGCTGGAATTTTGATAAGAACTGCATTGAATCTATAAGTCAATGTGGGAAATCTTCCAATCTATGAACATGGAATATCTCTCCATTTATTTAAATACTTTTTATACTTTTCAGTGTACAAGTCTTATACCTACTGTTAAATTTACTTATTTTAATGGAGTTGTTTCCTTATTTTCATTTCAGATTGTTGCTAATATAGAGAGAATTCATTTTTATGTATTGGTCTGCTCTCTTCTGATCTTGTTAAACACATTTACTACTATAGGTCTTTAATCGATGCTTTAAGAGTTTCTACAATATAGTGTCATCTGCAAATAAATTTACTTCCTTTTTTCCAATCTAATTCGTCCCCCCGCACCTCCTTATTGCACAGGCTAGATTCTCCGATAAAACTTGACTAGAAGTTAGGATTTTTGTGTCCGTGTTCAGGAGGGAAATTAGATGTAGTTTTCTTTTCTTGTAGTTTGTATGGCTTTGGTATCACAGATATCAAATAGAATGAACTGAGAGATATTCCCATCTCCTCCATTTTTTCTGAAATAAATTTGTGAATGACCGGTATTACTTCTTTTTTAAATGTTTTAAATGTTTGATAGAATTTACTAGTAAAGCCATCTGGATTTGGCCATTTTTGTGAGAAGATTTGAAATTACTAATTCAGTGTATTTGCTGATACTTATATTCAGATTTTTAGTTCTTATAGAATTTGTTAATCTGTGTCTTCCTTGAAATTCACTCACATTGTCTAATTTGCTGGCATAAACTTGTAATATTCTCTTATAACCTTTTCAATTCCTGTGGCAATGGTAGTGATGTTGTCCCTCTAAGTCCTGATTCGGTAACTTGTGTCTTCTCTGTTACTTTTTTGGCCAATCCAGCAAGGGTTTGTCAATAGTTTCATTAATTTCTTCTATTTTTTTGTTTTCTACTTTATTTCCTCTCTATTCTTTATTTCCTCCCTTCCTCCCTCATTTGCTCTTCTTTTTCCAGTATCTCAGGGGAGAAGCTTAGGTTGTTTTGTTGTTGTTGTTGTTTCTAGAAGCTTAGGTTCTTGACTGGAAACCTTTTCTTCTCTGACACAGGCACTGAACCCTACAAACCCCCTTCCTCCAGCTGGGTCGCATAAATTTCGTTACCGTTAGTTCAGAAGGTTGAAGCTTCCTTTGCGATTCTCCTTTGACCCAGGAGTTATTTATTAGTGGCAGTTTTTCCAGTTTTCTTTTGAGAACCTCTGACTTAATTGTGTTACGGACAGAGAACTTTCTGATTTCAATCTTTTTAAATGTACTGAGCCTTGTTTCACAGCCCAGCATGTGGTTTACCCAGAAGGCTTTCATGTGCTGTTGAGAAGACTGAGCTCTGGACTTCTGAGCTGGTACAAGTGTACAAGTGTAGGTGGGTCTGCTCACGTCGGTTCGTGCTGCTGTTCAGGCCTCTTTATGTCCTAATTTTCTTGCTGGTTGTTCCATCACTTATGCTTTCTCAAATCTCCAACTATTACTGTTAAGTCATCTCTCCTTTCACTTACGCTAGTTTTGCTTTAGGTATTTTAGGACTGTTTTTAGCATACACAGCTCTGTTACATTTTCACTATGCATTGATACTTTTTATCATTCTGAAATGTCTCTATTCGTAGTAGTATTTCTTGTCTTAAAAGTCCATTATTTTTCCAATACCAATACGGGTCACTCCAGCTCTCTTACCGTTGATTGCATGACCCATTTTTCATCTCCTTACTTTCTGCTTCTTTGTGTCTTTGAATGTGAAGTGTATCTCAGCATAGTCTTTTCTGTTTATTTAGTCTGCCAACCTCAGCCTTTTGGAAGAAACGTTTTGTCCATTTATGTTCTAACGCAATTATCTATAAGGTTGGTTGGGGTTTTGCTTTTTGTTTCATATTGATTCTTGTGTGTCTGTTCTTCCTTTTATTGCTTTCTTTCGTGTTAAATATTTTTCGGCTTACTAGTTTAATTCTAATCCCCCCAGTTATTTCTTGATCAGATGGAGCGTCCCCTAGCAGAGTCCTCAGGAAAGGCTCATGAACACAGTATTGAGCTCTAACTTTAAATTGTTTTCTACCAACTCCTTACTTGAAAGACTGCTTTTCTGGATACTTGATTCACATTTCTTTTCCCTTCGAATCTCTGACAATGTCGCTCCACTTGTTTTGCTTCCTATGTTGCTTTTCAGAGATGATTTTTTATTTTACATGTGTTCCACCATCATTGAACCTCCCAGCCCCTCTTCCTCTTCACGAGGCACTAGGTAAGAATGTGCAGTCTAGGTATTCTCTACAGCATAACCCACGCTGGAGATGTGTGTTATGAATGATTTTATCTGACGTCCTCATAAGGACAGTGTTTGGGGAAGACAGAGATAACGGAGATATACTTGGCCATAATCGTCCTCACACATTCTGTCTTTCAGGACAGTAAGGTTTCACGTCCACCAGGAAAGAGGGCATCAGGCCTGCACATCCAGTGATTCTTGTCTTGTTTCATAGATTTAAAGATGCACCTTTTCCACACACATTATGTTACTGAAATCCATCCTACAACTGGCATATTACATTTCAGCGGCACACAAATGCATACGGTCCCGTTTGTGGAGTTCTAGCTTTGAAATACTGCTCTTGTATCTGTCCCAACTGGGCCAGAGCCCCACACTTCCTGAGTTGGAACCTGGGTGCAGACAACAGACGGGGAGCAGTCATCTGGCTCTTCCCACACCGTGGGCACCTGTGCCGAGTGAGAACGGTCCACAGAGCCCTCCAGAACCTTCCCACTGTTTCTTGGAGAAATGTGTGCCTTGCTTCAGACTTGAGAATTTTTTCTCAGCATTCTGCCTCAGTTTTATACAACTTTGTTGTTCCTCGCATATATTTCTTGTGGTGTATATAACCGGATGTTGGTCACTGTGTAGTTTTAATAGAAAAGAACTTAGTTTCATTTTTTTTGTTCAAAATGCTGATTCTCCCCAAGGGCTGAAGTTAACCACCGTTGTTATTTCCACCATCTTTCCAGGAGCTTCTGTCGTTTTTAAAACGTAGCAATGAATATCTAGATGTTGAAACGGTGACCCAGAAAATATAAAAATAGCTGGAAAGTTGCTCTCACCATCCTCCAATGACAGCAGTAGATCAGAGTGGCCCAGAGAACTCCAGACGCTATGCACTGAAGAAAGGCACTAAGGCATTTAACTAATATTTTCTAAACAGACACCAACAATACTACCCTATACATGCAGAGAAGTTAAAATCAGGAGACTGGGGGCACCTGAGTGGCTCAGTGGGTTAAAGCCTCTGCCTTCGGCTCAGGTCATGATCTCAGGGTCCTGGGATCGAGCCCCGCATTGAGCTCTCTGCTCAGCAGGGAGCCTGCTTCCCCCCCTCTCTCTGCCCGCCTCTCTGCCTACTTGTGATCTCTCCCCCTCTGTCAAATAAATAAATAAAATCTTAAAAAAAAATCAGGAGACTGTTCTGTTGGACATATTACACATGCAAACAGACAGATTATTAGGAATGTAGATTTATTTCATTAAAAAATAAAGCAAAGAGATTCCTCCCCCAAAGAGAGTACTGTATCCTGTAAAGCAGCAGCAATCACAAGGCACATATGTACGAAGACCTCAAGCAAAATAGAAACTAAACCTTAAAAAATGTTATTTAAAAAGACGCTGAAGACCATTTGTTAATATGAACACAGACTATAAAAATGGCATTCTTATACATTTTTTTAAAACAATTTGATTCCTTTACCTTTATTAGGACAAGAAACAATGGTGTACTATTTACATACTACCTTGTGGCACCCAGCATAGACATTTACGCCACCGAACCTGGTTTGCTAAAGAAAAACAGAGAGCTAACGTACAGCTTAAAAACTTTATTTTTAGTGCATTCACATTTTTAGATCATTGAAATTCATAAGCTAAAAGGAAAATTTTCCTTAGCTTAGAAAAAGACTGTAGTTACACGTCCTTAAGCAAACCCACTCCATGAAAAAGGAATACATTCAGGATATTCTCAAATATTAAGGACATGATTTCTATTCTAGGAACATCACAGTCACCCTCTTCCTAAAACAGATTAGAAGTCAACACATAATAAATGTGAAGGTCAATCATATTAAAATAAAGCAGTATTTGATTTAAATTATTGATCACTTAGGAAATACAATGACTACTCATTCCCTCGTTAGGGAGGTTAAGATTAGCTATTAGAAATGGTGTAACATCAATATTTAGTGTATATAAAAATTGTAGGATTCAAATACGTTACAAGGAAAAATTTATCGTAATCGCACAAAAAGTGTTTCCTTACATATTGGCCACCACTGAACTGCACAAAAGATGTGGCTGAGTTAGACCCCGAGACAGGGTCTGTGCCCCAGCCGGACAGACAGGTGCTCCCCCCGAGACAGGGTCTGTGCCCCAGCCGGACAGACGGGTGCTCCCCTCGAGAACAGGGTCTGTGCCCCAGCCGGACAGACGGGTGCTCCCCTCGAGAACAGGGTCTGTGCCCCAGCCGGACAGACGGGTGCTCCCCCTGAGAACAGGGTCTGTGCCCCAGCCGGACGGGTGCCCCCCAAGCCCGACAGCTGCGGAGACGCTGTTCTCGGAAGGCTAAGGACGCCTGCACGCTCTTTACGACTGGAGAGAGAGAAGACAAACCGAAGCTCCATTTTCAAACAACAGAAAGAATATAAAACACTAGTGTAGTAAAACATTTAAATAGTCCTAAGTAGCACAATCCAAATACCAGTTATATGCTGTCACTAGTTCTCTTCTTACAAAAGTCCGTCCCTGGGCTTGAGATTCTAAGTGGCCTCCTCCTGGTGGCTGGCTGCCAGGTCTGCACCCGTGGCCGGTGGCCTCCCCCGCAGGTCCCCGAAGGCCCCGCCCAGTCACCAGGCAGGGACAGAGAGGCCCATGCGTGACGGCCGCCCGCCAGCCCCGGCCCGGCCTAAAGCAGCACAGCCTGGGCCACGTCCTTGATGGTGCGCGCGGTGCTCTCCAGCTCTTCGTCTGTTTGCTCCACTGTGACCACAACCCTAATGCTGAGAAACAATGACACAGAAAACCGTCAAAGGAGAGTCTGCGGCCCCTGCTTCTGCAGGCCGACATCCACTGGAACGCGACACACCCGCTCGCCAGCCTGCCGTCTGCAGCCACTTCCTCACCGTGCGGCAGCGGCGAGCGGTCGTGGCAGGGACCCTCCGACCCACAGGCCTGGACACGGACAGCCTGGCCCGTTACAGACATGTGCCTGCCCTGCCCGACTGTGCCAGGAAGCCCGCCCTTTCCATGGTCTGCTCTGAGCCGCACGGGCCGGCTGGCACTCGGCACTGCCCCCCAGGGAGTGTGTGCAAGCCGGGTGGAAGCTCTGTAATACTCGGAGGTGAGGCAGAAATGTTTGTT
This sequence comes from Procyon lotor, assembly GCA_028646535.1. Taxonomy (NCBI): domain Eukaryota; kingdom Metazoa; phylum Chordata; class Mammalia; order Carnivora; family Procyonidae; genus Procyon; species Procyon lotor. The sequence continues at coordinate 597,668 of CM053615.1, read as the reverse complement.
CCCAGGAAACTGAAGACCGAAGCGATCGGTCTGACGGGGCAGTTCTAGCCCCTCTCCCCCACTTCCCTCTGCAGACCTGGATGGTCCCCTGCACACGGGCACTGAGCTGTGCTGGGCAGGCAGCCCCTGCGCCTGAGTCACAGGGTCACAGCTCTGCCTGGTGTGCCCAGACATGACAGGGCAGGCCCTCTGGGGCATCTCCGAGCTGCCGCCAGTGGTCTGGCCCTCCCCGTCTGCATAGGGCTGGGACTCGAGAGTCGCCCCCCGGGCCCCCTGGGCCGTCCCCGCTCTCCAGGGCCCTCTCGCCCGTCCCTCTCAAGCCCGCGCTCGGGCCCCCAGACGCACGTGAGTGTCTCCACACCACCGCACACCCTGCTAGAAGGTGGCAGCCACAGGTCTGTCCCATGTACGCAATTGTACTTGAGGCCCGAGCACCGCCTGCTCTTGACAGCCTGAGCCCCTTCCCGGCCGGAGAGCATCACGCCCTCCTCTGACCTCGCCGACCTGTGCCGTGACCTTGAGCACTTGATGCTGTGGTGTCCTGCTCTGCGAGGACACCTGAAGTGCTGAGCAATGAGCCCGACCTCAGACCAAGAGTCCAAGCGCTCTTGCCCACGTACAGCTCCTTGAGCCTCCCTCGATCTCCCCCACTGTTGCTCTGTCTCCCCGAGGCGTGCTTCTACGAGCTTGCCAGCGCACGTGCCTCACGGCTCTGCGGCCAGCAGTGGGGTCAAGACCACCGTCCGCACGCGCCCCTCCCGCAGGACGGCCCTCAGGCGATGGGCCGGCACAGCACGTGCAGCTTAGGGTCTGATCCTCTGCAGCCCGGAAGTCCGGCTGTCCCAGCTCAGCCGTGGCGTCTCACACACTTGACCTGGAGCGAGGCCCCGTGAACGCTGGGGGGGGTTTACAGCTGACAACCAAGACCTGGCGAGTACCTAGACGACATACCAGGTACAGCACACACCCTTCCCTGTCCTGGGCCAGCCTTTTATGCAGAGCTCTGAAAGCAGGAAGGACAGGGCAGGTCACACTGTGACGTCCACCAACCTTGGCGGAGGGAGGCACTTCTCTTCCTTCTCCAGGTAGCGGGCCTGCGTGAGCGCGATGCTTCTGTCCATGCACTGTGTGGAAAAGAGGGACACGTTTGCACGCCGGGCCGTGGGCCCTGAGCTCACTACAATTGGGGGGCGGGGTCGCCGCAGCGCTAATGCATCCCGGCCGTCACACCACCGGGACCCACCGTGAGCAGCCCCGAACGGGGCCAGTGCCTCCGGCGACGCCCCCGCTAACCTTACTGCACTCACGTGGCCACAGGTAGCCCGGAGTGTCCATGGCAAACAGAGCACAAGTGGGACACAGGGACGCAGTGCCCGCCGAGCCCTGGACACCAACGGGAAGTTGGGCTTCGTGGTGACAGCAGGCGGACGGTCTCACACACACCACTCACGCGTCCAATGCCGGCAACCCCGCCCCGGCCGGCGCCTACGCCGGGCGGCACGAGCAGACCACAAGTCTGCTGTCACCCACTGCTGGCCCAGCTTTTTCCATCCCATAACCACTTGTCAGCACTTCTCAAAAATTCAAGCATTCTCTATCAAAATAAAGAAAGTATAAAAAGCAGCTTGAAGTCATGGTTTATGAGGGTTCCTTTCCGGGTGATGAAAATGTTCTGGAAGGAGGTGGGTGTACAACCTCCTGAGTGAACTCAAAACCACTGGACTGAAGCACTTTAAAAGGGGGCATTTTTTGGTCGGTGCGTTATATTTTAAAAAGCAGCAATCAGAGCCAGGGGGCTAATGAAGGAAGGCAGGCGCATCCCCAGGGCCGGCAGTGGGGGTGTCGGCCCGAAGAGGGGCCACGCCGTCTGCTGCCAGGCCGGCTTCCCGCAGCTCCACCCCCCCGGAGAGCCCGGCCGGCCACCCAGCAGATGCTTACTGACGCCACAGCCGGAGCAGGCGTGGAGCTAACCCCCGGAAACATCTGCACGGGCCCTGCTCCGAGCCCTGGCCGGCTAAGAAACATAAACCATCACTCGGTTTATAAAAACAGGGTCTTGTCAAGCCACTCAACCAGCACCTGGCAGGAGCTCCGCATCCGGCAAAGCTCACGCGAGCGTCTCCTCTCCAGCCCGACCAGGCAGCGGACCAGAGCTCAGGAGGACGACGCGAGGACACCGGGAGAGCTCGCTCTTTTGCACAAAGGCCGTTTCCAGACTGTATTTTGTCGCTCCCCAGAGGCCCTGCTCCCGACTTGAGCTCTCAGGAGGATTTCCTGGAGACAGCCGGCCTCGGTCGCGGCCTCAGACGGGGTCCGGCCTCCGTGAGTCGCGCAGACTCTCATCCTCTCTTCTGCTCTGGGGAAAAGCCACACAAGTGTGGCCTGCGTACCGATGCTTCTCTCCCTCACTCTCGGCAGTGTCTCTGGCACAAGTGGGCGGAGAACCGCACTGCCGGGGTCTCTCGAGGGAAGGACCGAGGGGACTCCCGCAGGATGAGCGCCCTGGCAGCAGCGTGGAGCCGGTGCAGAGAGCAGCCACGAGGGGTGGGGGACGGGCGGAGGAGACTTTGGTGTGGGGCCTGCGGCCCCCGGAGGCTGCTCTGCAGAAGTCTGCGTCAGGGCCTGCACCGGCGGCCTGCTTCGCGCACAAGCTCGCCTGTCCCAGAACCCACCGTGATGGCTGTGTGTCTTACTGCTGTGCCCATTTAGCTTGCGCTTACAAACGGCTTGGGAGCCACATCGAAGCACAAGGATGCTGCACTTTCTTTTACGTCTGTACACACTCCTGTGACATCACAGCACAAGGGCCAACGTGGCAAAAGGTGCCTCTGGGATGTTTCATCCCTTGAGAGGGAGTCTGTCTTTTTTTCATGCTTGCAGAGCCAAACCCAAGGGGACATCTGTGGCATCTCTGCACTTGGATGGTGAGAGTCGCTGTAGCCTGAGCGCTCACGATCTCACATTTCCTTAGGCAGGAGTCTCAGACTCTGTGCTTGGTTCTGTTTAGAAGACGACCGACTCCAGAAGGCCCGCACGAAGCTCTCCAGGACCCGTCCCCCGAGGCGATGTGGCTCACACTGCAGGACGAGGGACAGCTGCAGCAAGCTGGGAGGCAGAGGCTGGCGTCACCTTTGGTCTTGGGATGAGCAGCCATGTGACCAGGGACAGAGGCCTGACCCCGTGGCCACATCTGGGCAAAGGCATGCGACAGAGGACAGCCGTCACCCTGGCGCCCAGTGGCTCAACCCCAGAGCAGGAGCCCCGGGAAGGGCCCGTCAGGACGAGCAGGACAGGGAGGCAGGAAGAAGCCTGCTTTCATCTGTGGACGCACACCAGCTGCACTGAAGGGTCAGGTCGGGCGGGGGGCCCCCCAGCACGCTCGCTCGCGGTGCCACCCGGCCCCTTCCGGTCCTCGGTGACGGGAGGACCACGGGGAGCTGCGTGGAGCGAGTGAGTGGGGCCGGGCTCCGGGAACATGGCTCTGCTGAGCGCAGAAGGGCCCGTGGTCTTCCCCAGGGAGGCGCTTCTTAGTTAATAACTAAGTTACTATTAGGAGGAAAGTCACTTTCAGGAGATAAAGATCTTTAAATCAACCTCCAAATTAGGCCTGGTAAAGGAGCGAGTGGTCTCTCCTCCTTTCTGGTTACAAGACTGTTCTGAGCTGTCTCTGGGCGACGCTGGGGACTCAGCCCAGACAGCTGTGTGCGCTGCGGGATCCCCGTGACTCACCACGCCACACACACACGCGTCGGAGAGCCTGGCTCTGGACACGCTAAGCAAAGGGAAGGCTAACCGTTTAGACATTTAAACACTGTGGGGTTCAGGGTAGAAGAACTACATACTTACATGGTTTACAATCTCCTGAAGCAGTTTCACGTCCTTTTCTCGAGACCCAGTGCTGTCTGTTAGCTGTAGGTGAAACGCTGGAGAAAGGGACTCCCCCACCACTTTTAACCCAGAAATGCTGAAAGGAAACACACGCAAGCATTACGTCCCTTCCGGGCACAAAGATGTCCCACATCTAAGTAACCGTCCGACGTCTGCATTAATGAATGGAACAGAAGCCTGTGGCTTTTCCGGGA
>CM053615.1:579508-593486 GCA_028646535.1 Procyon lotor | reverse complement strand
TATGGCCAGGAAGCCACATCCCAACCTGAGGACCGCCTCCTGGGGCCTCCCTCCCAAATCACTCCTCTAGGCAAGCGTCATCCCTTGTCCCCTATCACTGTTTCACTATGACTACTTCCAACTGACAATGTGCCCTTGTTCATCATCTCAGTCTTTAGTTGTATCTCGTCTTTCATAAACTATAGGGATGAATTCTGATATTAAAAACACTGTATTTTGACCATCAGAAGTATGTTTAAATTATATAGTTCTCTTCTTATTTGCACGTTTTCAGTTAAGTTTTACTTCAATTATGACTGTTTTCATCTTTCTTAGGATTTAATAGTCTAGACATCTGTAGCTTCTCAGTGAGGGAGAGAGATTTCCTTAGGGGTGAAATCCTGTATTTTCAAATGTTTATGATAGACGTCAAGAGAACTGCAACTCAGGTTCACTTAAAGTTCACTTTTATCCAATACTAATAACAGTTTGATTTTTGACATCTCCTAGACTACAAATGGTGACATATGACTATTTGAAATTGAGCTAAACATCTAAAAAATTTTTTTAAATTAAAAAAAAAAAAGCTTTTAATTATTTATTTGAGAGCGCGCGAGAGCACATGCACAAGCAGGAGGGGCAGAGGGAGAGGGAGAAGCAGGCTCCCTGCTCAGCAGGGATGCAGGGCTTGATCCCAGGACCTGGGATCATGACCTGAGTGGCAGGCAGACGCTTAACCAACTGAGCCACCCAGGTGTCCCTGAGCTAAACATTTTAGATTGCCTCTGTTTAGCTAGCTTCACTTAGAAAGCTTTGCTTTTCCCTTAGAATGAGATTAGCACAAAAAGCACTTTGTGGCACATCTGACTCCTTAAGCACACTTAGGACTGACCAAGCTTTACTGAATCACTACTGTGTGTCAAGCATCATGCGAGGTGCCAGAAGCCAACATCAACTGCCGTTAAAACCACCAATGAACACCGTAATTCATGTCTCCTTCCTTAAATGTAATGAATCCCAGGAGGACCTCTCAATAAACCAGGCTGCAGAACAGTGCACAAAAATACACTGTATCCAAATAAGGATTTACTCCAGAAGGCAAGCATGGTTTAATACCAGAAAAATTGTAACAATGTAATTCAACATAAGATAAATCTATGATTTTTTAAAAACCCTCCAAATCTAGGAATACTTTGATAGATGCTACCTACAGAAAATTTACAGTATGACATTTCATACTTACTGAAGAAATGCTTTCATACCGCGAATGACAGGCATATCACTACTGTGACAGAAGACGTCAATAGCGTGTTAGCGACCTACACCAGTGCATTAAGAGAAGGAAAAGAACTAAGATGTCTAAGATTCTGGAAGAAAGAGAGAACCATAGGACTTTCATAGACATTATCATAAACAGAATGAAACAAACCACTAGCAGGAGTTTGGACAGACTGCTGGATAGCAGACCATGAGGACCAAGCACAACCTCCAGAGAAGACCAGCCCCAAGGAGAAGTGACGACCGGCTAGCAGCTGGAGGAGAAGGTGGGGTCTTCGAGGGAAGGAGGCCGTTAAGAGACGAGAGACGAGACGGTGGAGTGTACTCAGTGCTAATCGGATGGCTCTAGAAAGAGTGACAAAAGAGAGGGGACAGCCGGAGATGCCGGGCCCTTGAGTTGGAAGAGCTACGATGGCAGGAGACGGTTTCTTCGGACCCCTGTGTACGTACAGATTTGTGAGAAGATGTGGGAGTCTGAGTGAGAGCTGTGAAGCCCGGCTGTCGGCTGACAGGGGTGGAGGGCAGAGAGCAGGCTGGGGACCTGGGGGCGGACAAAGGCGGGAAGAGTGGGGCGGGCGGAGGGCTGGGCTTGCGAGATGTGCACAAGGACACCGTGAGACACGGTGCAGGGCACCCGAGTGTCCTGAATGCACAGTGACGCCAGCAGGCTGTACCGTGTTGGTGTATTAATATTTTATAAACCAAAGTAACTGGAACCAACACAAATACCTCCTCGCCATAAATCATGCAAGAACACCTTCTGTTACTACCATGTAGGCACACCCAGAGCTTCAATTGTTTCTGGAACAGCTGGGACCTGCTCACTCACTCACTGTCCTTGTCCTTTTCGGAAGCTCTGTCAATAGGTAGGACTTTCATGATTGAAAAGACATGTTTCCACCTCAGGAAACGCAAAAGGAAATACCTCGGGCAACGTGAGATCATCTTCTCACGTTGATCTCTACGTTGATCATGTAAGACCAGGAATCTATCTGCCTGAAGGTGTCACCAAGCTGAATTTCCCTCCATTCCAGAGAGTCTTTAAGAGCTCCTCTTGTGTAGTTAAGACAAACACAAGTAAAAACTCCTAAGGTTCATTTCAATTTCACCTGTTTTTCTTATACCAATCTAAAGGAAAACTTAGTACCTATTTTCTAAAAATTATGGGCAGTATGAATCCGCTGTCGACTAATTCCATAGCATATTAACTATGTGGATTTTATCTGCACAGATGTGGATTCTCCCATGTTTGCCTCAGTCATTTCTGGTGGTAGCATGTTTGGTGGTTATTTTGTATTTTTTTTTTAAAGATTTTATTTATTTATTTGACAGAGAGAGAGAGATCACAAGTAGGCAGAGAGGCAGGCAGAGAGAGAGAGGGGGAAGCAGGCTCCGTGCTGAGCAGAGAGCCCGATGTGGGGCTCGATCCCAGGACCATGACCTGGGATCATGACCTGAGCCGAAGGCAGAGGCTTTAACCCACTGAGCCACCCAGGTGCCCTGGTTATTTTCATAGTGAGCTTGTATCCTTTTTAGCAAAACAAAGTCATGGTTCTTCAACCACAAAATGGATGTTCTGGCTTCAAGCCCACAGACAAATCTGACTGAATGGAGTTTCTCCTTTCTTAGTTGTAATTCAGTTGAACTGATCCCAGCCTATTAAATATACTCAAAACCAAGGAAGTGATAATAAAAAATTTTCACTAGTTATTTAAATGTGGTACAGATAGAATTTAAGTTGGCTGAAAATATAAAAAACTTACCCTTGTAAAGCTTTATGAATTCGTTTGCACTTTTCCTTCAAAACTAAAAAAATACCTGTATGAAAGAAAAACGCACTTGATAGTGTATCTACAAAATCTGGTATTACTAACCTAAAAATATTTCTGAAAAGTTTTAAAGTTCAAGCTCATCCATTTCAAACGCTGCAAACCCTCCTACCGACCGTGAGCTCACAGACAGAAAGGCTCCCGAAGGCCCGAGCCCCGGCCCCCGGCGCTCCTCCCCCCCAGTGGCTGCAGAATCTGGGAGGGGGTTTTCACAACCAAACAATGGCTCTTGTTCTCATCAGATTCTACGAATAATCTGGCTAATAAAAAGGGTACAGATATATTACTTCTTTCTGGACCCTTAACAATTTGGTAAAAGATAAACGCTGTAGTAATGTTCACTATCTTTTCCTTGATATCTACATACTTTATTCACAGAAAATTAAAAAACTAAAATAGCAAGAGGCAGGAGTGCCAGGCCTTCTGAGAAGCAGGCTTATGAATGTGCACCCAGAAATATTCACATTCTCTGAACTAAAACCATTAAGAATTTAGAAGTTTTAAAAATTCTAAATTTAGAAGTACCAGGTAAGGCTTGCTTTGCATCTCTGTTTCAGGCTCTGTGAGGAGTGCTATCAGAGCCTAAAGGCACATTTGAAATGTAGTCAAATTGGCCCATTAAGGAAGCTTCAATGGTCGGGAACCAGGTTTGGCTTTACTACCGACTCAGGAGTCAAAGGCTGAAGGGAAAAAACCAGATAAGCTATAAATCGTGTGCACCAAGAACCAGCAACACACTTCAGCTAACCTCTCCAATGACAACGAGCCCGGAGCGGACTCCTCCTCCTGGCACTGCCGTCCATCCTGGGAGCCAGCCCCGCTCTGGCTTTGGCTCGTCTCCTGTGCGGGAGAGAAGCTCTACACTGAATTCCTGAGGCAGGATGATGTCCCCGCCACCATTCTCCCCATAAATGCCGGGGAACGTCATTCAGAGGCACAGCTCTGTGCGGTAAACACTTTCCCTCTAGCTAATTCCTCCTAGAGCACGCCAGCAGCTCGGCTGACGTCACCTGCGAGGGCCAGTGTCCAGGGTTCCAAAGATTGTACCTGGATTCTCCTCCATGATATTGAGAGCCTCGATCGCAGCGGCAGCCAACAGCGGGGGCAGCGAGGCTGAAAAGCAGTACCCTTGGCCGGAAAGCCGCTGAGAAGAAACGAACAAGTTAAAACACACAGATATGCTTCTTTTGTTTGGCTAAACAACCTAAAGGCACCAGATCTGCACCATCTCTGAATGGTGTGTACAAATGGTAAGGTGCTAAGATCCACGCACACACACACAAGTTATACTTGTTAACACTAATAAGACTTTTTAAAAAAGGAAGATAATTTCGAATGTAAATATTCTGAGTGATACTACTAACAAATCAACTTTTAAATAAAAATTGTGGTAAACTAAGGCAGAATGAAATTCTGTGATTGGAAATTACATGCTAAGTAACTTCTTACCATGACCAGTGCAATAACTAGTTTCAGTTTCTGCTTTTTTATTTTTATTTTTAAATTTTATTTATTTATTTGACAGGGAGAAAGAGACCACAAGAAGGCAGAGAGACCGGCAGAGGGAGAGGGGGAAGCAGGCTCCCCGCTGAGCAGAGAGCCTGATGCGGGGCTCGATCCCAGGACCCTGAGGCTTTAATCTACTGAGCCACCCAGGAACCCCGCTGCTTTTGTTTTTTAAAATGAACCCACCTGATGGTCAATCACAAAGGATCTGCCACAGCAGAAACCTCCAATAGAAGCGAGGGAATTCTCCATGTTGGCACTGATCAGATCAATATCATCAATCTGCCAAAAAAGTGGGACAGTAGTAGTTATTCCTCAATTTAAAGAAAAATTAAAGACCAATGTCAAGCCTGCAGACAAGATTTCAGCACTGATCACGTCAACATCTCGGTTCAAACTACCCACCTGCAAATAAAGAATAGACCATACAAAATTTATCGCTCCAAGGACAGATGTTTTGAAGGGCACCTCTGAAAGGGTCTCACTTGACACATTGGCCATTTCATCGTGCACGCACAACTTATTCACAGTGGCAGGAGAGAGAAATTAAAAGAAGATGAAATCCAAAACTGTTTCACACTGAAAATATTCAGAGGTACAAAATAAAGCGGTCCAGCTGGCCTTTTCCCAGAAGGTACTTGAGATAATACAAACAAATCTATCAGAATTTTGAGCATTTTATCCTTACATTCAATTTCGCTTTCAACTTTTCAAAAATAAAATCAATCACTCTGTGTTCTGTGGGCTTCTGAGTCCCCCCCACCTTCTCGGCTCAGTGCTCCGCTGACCCTTACCTTCTGCACCAGCACCAAGGGGCACCCTGCGCCCACAGCAGGCATCCAAAATCAGTCACTGATGGTCGTGGTGACAAGTGCTCCAAGCACATCTGGGGGTTTCTAAATGGTCCACAGACCCAACAAGGAAATCTGTGCATTCTTTTTACAAAACCTTTTACGAAAACTCTCAGTCACATAAGAGAAGTAGAGGACAGAGTAAACAACTGTCTTCGTCAGACTCAGTAACTAACAGCTCACGGACAACCGTACACCTTCCACAGCCTGCTGCCCTCATTATTCCTTTGGAGCAAATCCCAGACTTCGCATGGTTCCATCTATAAATATTTCCACGTGCGTTGCTAAAGAATATGGACCCTTTCAAAAACTTAATCACGAAACTATTATCATACCTAAAAAATGAAAAATTTCTATTGTCAAATACTCAGTATTCAAATACTTGTCTCACAGAGCTTGTTTCTTGCAGTATTAGATGGAATCAGGATCCAAATAAGGTCCACAGATTCTGCGATTTCCTCAGGGCATTTAATCACCAAATGTTAGTCTGTCTTTGAGGAGTACGTGTCAATCTAACTGTGTGTGATATTCATTCCGCTCTCCATTTTTCTCTGGGCCATACCAGTGGTGGGATGTACATAATCTAAGGCGATTTTCATGTTCTTTAGTTCAACTTTTTAACGTAGGTTGCAAAACTTTCATGCACAGGATTTGCAGGAAAGTTCCCTCAACGGGTTGCACAGCAGTGAGTGAAGACAGGTCCTGCGGACAGGCTGACGCTGCCTGAGTTTGCCTGCTCCTGAGGTTCCTGGGCGCCGACCAGGACGACTGGGGGCAGCTGGGGCTCACCCCCATCATCAAGAGGGCACGTGACCAACTCGCTCCCGCTGCCTGCAAGCTCGAGGCTCCGCACAATCGGTGCCAGCACGGTCTGACTCTCTCCAGGACTCATGACGATCTAACACCCATACACGGAGACAACAGAGGACTCACAATTATAAATACCAGAAAGTGTAATCTTTCACTGCCGTCATGGTATTTCCTAAAGGACTACTTCAGGAAATTCCTACGGATTTTAAGAAGAACTCGTTTCTAGAGAAGACACATTGAAAACCAGAATCAAATGCTACCGAGGAAACAGACAATTTTGCGAGCAGCCACTGTGAGCTCACAGGTTCCGTGGTCTGGCTGACCTGACCCTCTGGGCTCAGCGAGACGACGGACCCCAAAGCTGCATGACCCTGAACCCTGGTGAGGAGCGCCGTCTCGTGCCCAAGAACCGTGTCCAGCAGGGTGGGACCGCGTGTTTTCTACATGAGGAAATGTCCCAAACAAGGAGAACTTACATTGATCCCGAAATGTTCAGTGACTCCTCGACCATGCTCCCCCAGGACTCCGAACGAAAGGCTTTCCTCCAGAAAAATTCTTGCTTTGTATTTGTATTTTAACTTAACCTAAGTGGTAAACAAAATACAACTTTAAAATACTGATAATCAGCACACTAGACAATATATTGGGAAGACAGACCTAAACCTAAAATAAAGAGGAGAAAAAAGCACTTCTAGTTCCTCAGTACTGGTGGGTTTGTACTTGTGCATTTGCGCATTTGAACTAAAGTTTCTTCGTAACCAACACACAAGGCCTAGGCTAGAGTGGCAAAATCTCTGCACGTTCCCAGCTGAGCCTGACCACTGCTTCAGCCCAAGCTGGAAACAAGTGTCCTTCTTCAGGGTTTCTTTACTGCCCTGTCGTCTGCATTTTGTGCTCTCGGCCGGTGATTTTGTTTCGGATGGCCCGAGCACAGGGCACAGTGCTGAAGTGGCCTCAAGCGTCCTCCAGTGCCAGGAGGCTACGCTGTGTCTCATGGAGAAAAGGTTGTGTTAGATCAGCTGCATTTCAGGCATAAGTTACAGTGCTTGACGGCCCTGAGCTCAGTGTGAATGAACCAACAATATGCATGAAATTGCAGCACCCGGATGTTTCAGTGGGTTAAGCATCTGTCCTCAGTTCAGGTCACGATCCCGGCATCATGGTGTCAAGCCCCAGGTCCAGCTCCCTGCTCAGTGGAGAACCTGCTTCGCACTTTCCCTTTGCCCCTCCCCCTGCTCGTGATCTGTCTCTCTCAAATAAGTAAAATCTTTAAAAAATAATAATAATAAAACAAAAACCCCTCCAATATGTGTTAAATAAAGTCTTTGAACAAAAAGCACACGAAATAAGGTTATGTACTGAGCAGCTGATGGAAATGCTGTGACCAGAGGCTTGCAGAGAACGAACTACACGAGCCGCAGAAGACTCAGTTCAGGACCAGCAGCCCGTAGACCCAACACGGCCAGGCCCGTGCACTTTCCAGAACAGAACTACAAGTGGCCCTGGGACACCGCAGGCTTGGACTGCACAGGTCTGCCGAGACGCAGACTCGTCCAATAAATACAGCCCAGCACTCTAAACGTTTTTTGTCTTCCTTAGGATTTTCTTAACATCTTTCCGCTAGCTTACTTTAAGGATACAGCGTATAATCAAGTGACCTACAAAATACGTGTTTAGCAGCTGCTTATGTATGGACAGGGCTTCCAGTCAAGGGGAGACTATTGGTAGTTAAGTTTTTTGGGGAATCATGAGTTATGTGGACTTCCCACCGCGTGGGTAAGTGCCTCTAACCCCTGCACTGTCAAGGGTCAACCATACCATGAAGATGAGAACAGGCCGTACTTCCAATGTTCTAAATTTAACTCAATCATACAGACAGCAAAATGCCAATTTTTAAAGATGGAAACATGAAGATATTATGAATGAAGACATGTAATCTATCTGTTAAGCACTGGTTTGATTATATGTAAAACTCCTGAGGAAATGTGTATCATTGAATTCATGGCACTTTAGGAACATGATCAGTTTCACAAGTGAATTACAGTACAATAATTATCAACCACTAAAACTTAGATGAATTTTTGTTAACAATGAATAAACAAATCTGGGGAGAATTCTATCTTTTCAATACAAATGTTTCCATCCATTAATATGTATGGAACATTATATGAATGAGAAATTTTCTAAAAATCATCTTTTAGAAAACTTTTAATATTATGGCAGTACTGGTACACAAATACACAGGTCAGTGAAACAAAACAGGAATCCCAAAGTCAAACCCTAATCTGTATTCTGTGATTTTTATATACTCAACGCTAGTAAGTATCTGACCTGTTTCTTACACTTTACATTTTGTTTCATGGCTTGGTCGTATTATCTGTCCATCGGCAGGGCTTTACTACTATTATAGTCCTAACTATGCAATTCTGCTCTCTTTTGGCCCACTATCACCCCAATATGCTTCTATTAGTCTTCGGCACACACAAAAAAAGAGGAAAACGGATACAGCTCTTCAATGGTATGTAAAAATGTATTTAGATTTCCTCAAGAAACAGTGAAAAACTTTAAAAACAAGTTATGAAATCCTTATTCTGAATCCCCATTCAACTGATGGACTCATAGATTCCAGTTTCAGTGGCTGAATGCAAGGGTGGCTCAACATAGGAAACTCAACTCTATTAATAGGATGAAGAAAAACCACATGATCAACTCATCAACTGATACAGAAAAAGCATCTGACAAAACCCAAACCTCTCGTGGTATAAACACACAATACGTTAGGACAAAGTGGGGGAACTTCCTCAACCTGATAAAGGGCATTTATGGAAAACACACAGCTAATATCAGACTCAATGGAGACAGCCGGAAAAGCTTCCCCCTCTCACCACTCCTAGTCCACACTGTATGGGAGGTTCTAGCCAGAACAATCCGGCAAGAAAAAGAAAATAAAAGGCATCCAAATTGGAAAGGAAGAAGTAAAACTATCTCCAGTCACAGATTACAGGAGTTTACATATAGAATATTCCATGATACAAGACCAAGACACAAAGTCAGGGTGTCTGCCTGGCTCAGCTGGTGCAGAATGCAACTGCTGATTTCAGGGTTGTGAGTTTGAGCCCCATGTTGGGTGCAGAGAGTACATTAAAAATAAAATCTTTAAAAAAAAATAACAATGAAATAGAAAATAAAAAACCCTATAAAATCAGTTGTATTTCTACAAACTAGCCGTTAACAAGCCCTAAAACAAGTCCATTTATAACAGCATCAAGAAGAATAAAATACTTAGGAATAAATTTAACCAAAGAGATGTGAGACCTGTGCAGTGAAAAAAACCAAAACATTGCTGAAAAAAATTAGAGTAGATCTAAATAAATGGAGATACTTCTGTGTTCATGGATTCAAAGACTTACTATCATTAAGATGGAAATACTTCCTAAAGCAATCTACAGATTCAATACAATCCTGATTCAGGACAATCCCTATCCAAATTTCAATGGCTTTTTTTTTTTCTTTTTTACAGAAATGAAAAAGCTGATCCTAAACTTCAAAAGGCATCTCCAAGGACTACAAATAACCAAAACAATCTTAAAGTTGGAGAACTCACATGTCCTGATTTCAAAATTTACTATAAAGCTCAAGTAACTGAGATGGTGCAATACTGGCATAAGGCTAGATATACAGACAGACAGAACAGACCTGAGAGTCCTGAAGATAGACAGCCCAGCTCTCTGTGATCAATGGACTAGGATCACTCAATGGGAAACAACAGTTCCTTCGACCAATGGAAAAGGGACAACCAGAAACCATATGCAAAAGAATGAAACTGGACACATCCCTCATAACACATATAGAAATTAAGTCCAAATGGATCAGATGGGGCACCTGGGGGGGCTCAGTTGGTTACACATCTGCCCTTGTCTCAGGTCATGATCCCAGGGTCCTGGGATCGAGCCCCGCATTGGGGGGTCCCTGCTCAGTGGGGAGCCTGCTTCTGCCTCTCCCTCTCCGCTCTCTTGCTCTCTCTCCAGATAAATAAATAAAATCTATAAAAAGAAAAACATACAAAAACCCAAAATGGATCAGAGACCTAAAACAAAGCTAAAACTAAAAAACTCTCAGAAGAAAACATAGAGGTATATCTTTATGACCCTGGATTTGACAACAAATTTCTTAGATAAAACACCCAAAGCACACACAACAAAACTAGGTAAACTGACTTCACCAAAATTAAAAACTTCAGTGCATCAAAGGACACTAATCAAAGAAATGACAAGATAACCTACAGAATTGTGGAGAAAATATTTGCAAATCATGTATCTAATTTGCAAGTCTAGTATCTAGAATACATAAAGAACTTTTTTTAAAAAGATTTTTATTTGTTTTTTTATTTGACAGAGAGAGAAGGAGAGAGAGATCACAAGCAGGCAGAGCGAGGGGGAAGCAGGCTCCCCGCTGAGCAGAGAGCCCGATGCGGGGCTCGATCCCAGGACCCTGAGATCATGACCTGGGCTGAAGGCAGAGGCTTTAACCCACTCAGCCCCCCAGGCGCCCCATAAAGAACTCTTATAACTTAACAATAAAAAGACAAACAACCCAATTTGAAAATGGGCAAAAGACTTCTGAAGTCTTTTCTCCAAAGATACACAAATAGCCAACAAACACAAGAAAAGAGGCTCAACATCATCAGTCTTTCGGGAAATGCAAATCAAAACCACGGGCCTCATACCTCCCAGGGTGGCAAAAACTGGAAACGACAACTGAGTGCTGGTGAGGCTGTGGGGAAGCCGGCACCTCCCCCCTGCTGCTGGGGGTGGGGGGTGTGTGTAAAATGGTGCAGCCACTGGGGAAACAGTCCGGCAGCCCCTCGGGAAGTTCCACACAGAATCACCATTTGATCCAGCAATTGGACGGCCAGGAATATACACAAGAACTGAAAACAGGAATTCAAATAAATACTTGGGCACGAGTGTTCCTGACTGCCTCCCAAGAGCAGCCAGAAAGCGGCCACAACCCAAATCCCCACCAACAGATGCACAATGCAACGTGTCCACATGATACACTAGGACTCGGCACTAAAAGGGAATGAAGGACTGACACAAGCTACCCACTGGGAGAGCTATGAAACAGGGGAAGTGGAGGAAGCCAGACACAGAAGGTCACCGCTGGTATGATCCCCGTTATCAGAAATATCCAGCATAGGGAAGTCCATTGGGACCGAAAGCAGACTGGTGGTTGCTAGGGGCTAGAGGCCGGGGAAAATGGGGAGCGACTGCTCAGCGGACGGGGGCTTGGAGGGAGGAAAACAGGCAGTTTGTGGTCAAACGCCGGAACCGCACTCTCTAAAATGGCTGAGTTTACTTATGGGAACTTCACCTCAATGAAAGAAAAATCTCAATGGTCATGGCTTCTAAAACAGTATATTGCTTTTCCCGTTAAGAAAACTGTTTTGGGGTGCCTGGGTGGCTCGGTCTCAGGTCATGATCTTGAGGTCCTTGGATTGAGCCCCGTGTCGGGCTCTCTGCTTCTCCCTCCCCCTCTGCCCCTCCCCACGGCTTGGGCTTTCTTTCGTTCTCAAATAAAGTAAAAATCTTTAAATAAAAAAACTGTACACTTAAATGTATTTTATTTGCATGTCAATTTCACCTCCATAAAGTTGGTTTTAAAAAGCTGAGTCTTGATTGTGACTTAAAGACCAGGGTCGGCACGTGAGGCTAACCTACTTCCCCCATGTGGTCAGAGGTGCTTACGTACCTGTCATGCCAAACAGCGCAGACGTGAGACATCAGAAGGCTCAGAAACAAACGGCGGCGCTGCCCCGCGCCCCAAGGACTAGAATCCTGAGTAAATGTGCCGCTTACCAGATCTGGAAGAGGACAAATAGTTCCAGTGTTCATGTACAGCCCTTCCACGATGATGAAACGGCGGGTGACCCGAGCCTTGCGAGGATTCTTTAAAAGGAAAAAAAAAAAAAAAGACATTTTAAATTTCAGTAACTCCAAATGCAGAACCTGTTAGATGTTCCCGAGCACTCGACCTGACAAAATGTATTCCTCTGAATGAGTAAACCAATAGACAGTCTGGGTGAATTTGAAGGACGCAGACTGTTTCCCTCCCTTTGCTTTTTATATCACAGGTGACTGTCTTCTCCTCTTTAGGTCACTTCTGATTCTCCGTGCAGACGGCACCCCAGACACAGGTACAGGCGTACCGACATGAGAGAGTCCTGGAACACCTCTGCCCACTTACCTCTAGGAAGGCCGTGCCAATTGGCAGAGTTAGAGGGCCTGTTCCATACACAGATCGCTACTGGCACCAGTTATCAACTGGGAAAAATGTTCCTTCATTGGACACGTAAAACCTCCTTGCCTGATTTCACCAATTCTTACGGAGGCCCAAGTATTTTTCATTTGTTCCCATTTGTATTTCTTCCAAAAACTTGTTTTTACCTGTCTTTATTTTTTTTTAAATATTTTATTTATTTGACAGAGAGAGGAGAGGGATCACAAGCAGGCAGAGAAGCAGGCAGAGAGAGGGAGAAGCAGGCTCCCTGCCGAGCAGAGAGCCCGACGTGGGGCTCGATCCCAGGACCCTGAGATCATGACCTGAGCCGAAGGCAGAGGCTCCGACCCACTGAGCCACTCAGGTGCCCTCTATTGTTTTTTGTTTTTTTTTTTTTTAAGAAGATTTAATATGGAACAAGAGAATCTTTTAGGAAAGAATGAAAACACATCTATGAACTACTTGAAAAACTGACACCAAAACATTTGCTCCAAACTTGGAGGAAACCACAATATTCTAATTCACTTTCAAATAAAAGATAAACATCTAAGTAGAAAATATTCTAAAGCTGGGCATTTAGCATTTATGTGAAAATAGAAATTGAAAAAAAAAAATTATTTCCAAAACCAAAGTGGGTAAGGTTATTTAGAAAGTCTACCCCTGCTAGGAAAATGTGCTATAAATTAGTAAAAAGGTAAAAACTATAAAATGGAAATAAATTGCAAGAGAATTTTATTTCTCACTGTTCATAAAAAAAGTTCCACAGATGGGGCGCCTGGGGGGCTCGGTGGGTTAAAGCCTCTGCCTTCAGCTCGGGTCATGATCTCAGGGTCCTGGGATCGAGCCCCGCATCGGGCTCTCTGCTCAGCGGGGAGCCTGCTTCCCCCTCTCTCTCTCTGCCTGCCTCTCTGCCTACTTGTGATCTCTCTCTGTCAAATAAGTAAATAAATAAATCTTTATTAAAAAAAAAAAGTTGCACAGATTGTAAATCTTATAAAACACTCACACACATACACACACACACAACCTATTTTCCAAATCAGTACAAACTCCCTTGGGAAAATAAACTCTACAGAAGACTGGTTCATTGGTCACATTTTGTTTTTTCTTTCTTTTTTTTAAAGATTTTTTACTTATTTATTTGACAAAGAGAGACACAGCGAGAGAGGGAACACAAGCAGACGGAATAGGGGAGGGAGAAGCAGGCTTCCCGCCGAGCAGGGAGCCCGACGTGGGGCTCGATCCCAGGACCCTGAGATCATGACCTGAGCCAGAGGGAGACGCTTAACGACTGAGCCCCCCAGGTGCCCCTGGTCACGTTTTCAAGACCACATTCTCCAGTCTGGTAGATTCTATTACTGCACCAGAATATGGGACATCTTTTTAAACTTTCTCAAAAGAAATTCGTCAGTGGAATGGTCTCCATTTTAAGATTTTCCTGACCGA
>CM053615.1:558900-579008 GCA_028646535.1 Procyon lotor | reverse complement strand
GCCCCAACGCGCGCTCCGTACGTACTCACGGAGACGACGTAATTCCCACCGGACCTGGCTCCCCAACACTTACTAGGAGCGCACCTAGTAAGCAGGAGTGCCCTCACTTCATATCCACGTGTGATCCGCAGGCAAGTTTTCAGGGCAAATTACCATTTCATATATAATTTAGCTGGTGAGCAAGTACAAAAGGACCGTACAATTTCCTTCAAAAGAACCCTACCTTTTGATCTTCCATCTCTTGTCCTTTCAGCAGGCGCTCCAGGTCGGCCATGTCATTGTGCTTGAATAACTTAATGTCACTGCGCGAAGCCTGCAATCCCTTCTGAATGGCGAAGCAGGCGGCGCTATCTCTGCAAGGAAGAGAGACCCAGCAAAGTGGGGTTTCAAAGGCCTCGTCAACGTTCTCAGAAAACCAGGGCCTGCTTTCTGTAAGCCGATCGGCACCCCCGGTCAGTGCGGCAAATCAACAGAACACATCCGACGGCTTGCACCGCACCGTTGGTGCTTCACCCCGCACATGCTTCTCACAGAGCGACCATGCCGACCCCTCCCCGTGGAGCACATGCCGCCTTCTGCCCTCTCCGAAGTCAGCATGCACGTCCGCTCCCCCACAGCCATGTGCTCTTTCTGAGAAACACACGCAACGCTGCTGACCTCACCCCCGGTGCGGCTCGGGTTGGACCGGCACAGACTCTGCCATTATTTTGCCACAAGACATAACAGTGACTGTTGACTCTGGTTCCTACGGCTGAAACTTCAGGAAGTTCTTCTAAACTGAGTCAGTTAGGGAGGGAATGTGTTTTTGACATTACGTTGCATTATTTAAAAGTATATGCAAGACTTCTCCCGCAAAGACGGAATAGTCCTATTTCCCGTATTTTTCTATAAGTACAACCCCAACCCCTGGATGTTACATATAAAACGAACATAAGAAGACTCTGAAAAGTGCAGAGAAATGATGGGCCGGCTAGAGACCTAAGAAACGGCGCCTGGTGGGCCTCCCTGACTTGGAGCTGACGAAGCTGGCCAGCTCCCAGTGTCAAGGGGCACGGGCAAAAAAGCTCAGAGAAGCCTGCTCTCTGCAGCCACAGGGACAGGAAAGGGGGCGGCCCAGCAAGCAGAAATGACTCACTGCAGCCAAACCACAGAAAAACCTGGGCCCATCCACTCCACACCAGCGAGGGCTGAGGGGTGCCTAGATTCTGAGCGTCGCAAAACTAGGACGCACGCCAACAACTGCCCCGGTGGCATCAGACAAGGGAGCCGGGGCTTCGATCCCTGCGAGATGGTAACAAGTGACCCTCATGGTGGCGTCAGTGAAGACCACGTGGAGAGCCCCAACCTCTGCTCCCCTGCTGGGAGGGGCACCCTCCTGTTCTTGGCTTGGGATGTGTCAGAGGAGGCTCAGGGGAGAGTGGGACTCTCATTAATACCAATGGAAGTGAAAACACCCCCATCCTGGTGTCAGTGGAGGTGGAAGGGGGACCCTGGCCTGGTACCTCCACCTGGCAGTCATGAGCAGTACTGAATTCGCCAACCCCCCCGCCCCTAATGGGAGAGTGACGGAGAAAGTCGACTAAAACATAAGGTTTAAATAAAGCATAAACTATGATGGCAGAATGTGAAAATGTCCTGATTTCAAATACCATTTGTCATACCAAGAACCAAAAGATATCAAACAGAATGAAAATAATCAACAAATACCAATACTGAGTTGACAGATGTCAGGATTGCCTGAGAATCATTTTAGAGCATTCGTGATAAAAATACTTCAATGAGCACTTAGGAACCTACTGGGAACAAGGGAAAAACGGAAAGCCTCAGGAAAGAAATAGGAGACAAAGAATCCCATGGGGAAACTGGAACTGAAAAACACAATGACCGCAAGAAAAAGAGAAAGTACAGTGACGGGCCCAGCAGCAGGCTGGGCGGGCTGGGCTGGAGGAAGGAATCAGAGACGTGACAGAACAGGAACAAGGCGATGTAACCAGAGAGAAACACACGACCGAGAAAGAACAGAGCCTCCGGGACCCGGGGAGTCACCACAGAAGCTGCCACGCTGGCCTCAGTGGCCTCCGGAAGGACAGAGGGGGGCGGGGCTGAAGAGGGACTCCAAGAAATAAGGACGGAAAGCGCCTCAACTCTGGTTAAGAAGCTGAAACCTATCAAGCTGAGCGACACTCACACAGGTGAACCCAAATAAACGCCAAAATTATAGTAAAGCTTCTGAAAACTAATGATGAAAAATTCTGAAAGTAGACCCAAAATGACACCTTACATATTAGAAAAAAATAATTTGAGAGACCAATCCGAAACTAAGGAGATCAAAGTGTTACAATATATTCCAAATACCTGGAAGAAGAGAAATCTCAGCCAAGAATTCTATTATTCCATAATGTAGTAGTGGATGTGTATGTAATACACACAATAAACACAGCACGCAAACATTCATCAAGAGAAAGCAGAATACCTATGTTAATATCTGATAAAGTAGACTTTGGAACAAAGAAAATTACTAGAGACAGAGAAGAACATTACATAGTGATAACCAGGAGCAAGTAACCAAGAAAATATGCACCAAAAAATAGAGGTACAAAAGGTGAGAAGCAAAAATTGAGATAAGTTAAAGGAAAAATAGATAAATCCCAACTACAGTATCTGTAGAACTACCAGACAGAAAATCAGCAAGGCTAGATTAGACCTCAACACCACCATAAACTAAGAAGATCCAATTGTCATTTATAAAATAGACCACTGAGCAACAGCCCAATACTCTTTTTTAAGTGACCAGGGAACATGTTCCAACACAGACCAAACCATGAGCCATGACACAAACTGCAACAAATTTAAAATCTCCCAACACTTGGAAATTAAATACTTCTAAATAACTTGTGGGTCAAAGAGAACCTAAAGGAAAATAAAACATACCAAACTAAATGAAAATAAATAGACCAATGGGTGTGGGACAAGGCTCCGGGAGCACGTAAGTAGTGCACAGCACTAACACGTTAAAAAAAAGGAAAAGATCAACAATCAAAATTCCCAACTAAAGAATCCAGAAAAAGGAGCAAAAAGAAGCCAAAGAAAAGCAGAAGGCAGGAAATAATAGCAGAAAAGTGATAGGATTGAAAACAAAAACACAGTGGAGAACGATTATTGAAACAAAGAGCTCATTGTTTGAAAAGACAAATGAAAATGAACACTTGTAGCAAAACTGACTACAAAGAGAGGAGACAGATTACCAGACAGGAATGAAACATGTTACCACTTCAGGCTCTGCAAACACTTAGAAGAATAAGGAAATATTATAAAGAACACAACATAAAAGTTTGACAACTGAGAAAGAAATGAATCAATTCCTTGAAAAACACAAACCATCATAACTCATCAATATGACACTGATAATTAGACCAGCTTTTTAAGTACTAAGGAAATTGAAATAATTAAAATATTTCCAAAAATTAAATCTCCAGGCCCAGTTGGCTTTACTGGAGAATTCTACCAAACATTTAAGGAGTTAACAGGAATTTTATACAATTTCTCCAGAAAATACAAGAAGGAATCCCAGCAGATTTTATGAAACAGTCTCCTGATGCCAAGACCAAACAAAGTCAAAAAAATGCAAACATCCTTAGCCATTGGAGAAATAGAAGTTAAAATCACAATAAGATGTCTCTATACACCTATCAGAATAGATAAAATAAAAAAAAAAAAATGACAACACCAAATGCTTCTGAGGATGTCGAGAAACTACGTCACTTTATCTATTTATGGGAATGTAAAATGGTACAGCGAACAGTGGCAATTTCTTAGAAAACTATGCAATGCCATATGACCCAGCAACTGGACTCCTTGGCCTACATCCCACAGAAATGGAAACTTAGGTTTAGAGAAAACCTGTGCATGAATGTTCACAGCAGCTTTATCTTTTACAGCCCCAAACTGGAAACAACTCGGACGTCCTTTGTGGGTGAGTGGTCCAACCAACTGCGGTGCTTCCATACCATGAAATACGACTCAGTAATCAAAAGGGATGAATTCTCGATCCACACAACATGGATGGGCCTCCAGGGAATTAATGCTGGGTGAAAAAAGTGACTCCCCAAATATTACCTACCGTATGACCGCACCTGTATTATTACAAAAAGGGAGACTGGATGGTGGTTGCCGGGGACAGGCGTGGGGAGGGCGGGGGCACCACGGGTGTGGCCACGGGAGGGACCCCTGTACCTTGCCTTTATCCATGTCCGTGTCCCAGCTCTGAAGGAAGCACCGGCGGACACAGGTGCACACAGGGACACAGAATCTCTGCATCACGCGTTGTGAACAGGGACAGACCCAGCACGTGAGCAAGCACTGTGCCGAGACTACTGCCGGCAAAGCTTACCACCATCTACTGAAAGGAAGAGATTGAGCCCTGGACACATTGCCAAGGCCCAACGAATTTATCAAATAATTCCCTAAACACCAGCATTGCCTCCAGTGTTCCTACTCTGGATGCGTTCTGGGCACAATGTTTGAAGTGACGCGTCAGAGCACACTCGGGCTGCCTCACTGAGTGGCACCCGCGGCTGGGCGATGCAGCCCACGGCCGTTGCCGTTACGGTGGACAAGGCAATACCGTACTCGGGATCCGACAAGGAAGCACACGAGCCCGGCGCTCCTGGGCTCCTGGGGGCTGTGGGGCAGGATGAGCTGCAAACCCCCGCCCTCGGCCCCTCAAAGCCCAGGAGGGGCGGGCACCGCGGCGTGCACTCGTGTTTGCCTGGCTGCCAGGAGCCCACCAGTGAGAGGCAGGAGGCCAGTGCAGGGGCCATGGGAAGCTGGGCTCTGAGCCTTGTCGCTCCAACCCCCTCGTAAGCACCAGTCTCTGTTCCATTATCGACTGAGCTGGTGTTTACTGAGCACAGCTGAACAGCAAATGTGCTCCCACGCGATGAACTAGTAAAAACCGATGGAAGTGCAACAGAAACAGAGCCCAGCGAGTGTGAGGCAAGGTGAGCAGAGAACAGCGGGGCCGTGTGGGTGTGAGCACAGGCACTTATGTGAGGCCTGAGAAGCAGGGACCGGGAGGCAGCGTGAGCACCCGCGTGATCACGGGCTCCCAAGAAGACTCCTCTGGTTGGGAGACCTTCCCCGCATGCGGCAGGGGTCTCAGCTTGGTCTGAGAGGTCAGGGAAGGTAGCACGAGCAGGCATCAAGAAGGAGGAGAGGAAAAGAGTCTTCTAGGCAGAGGGACTGGGGTGTGCAAAGGCCCGAAGTGAGAAGAAACTAGCATTTAGGGCCAATGAGGCTACAGCACGAGCGCCTGAAGGGAAAGTGGACAAAATGAGTCTGAAAAGGTAGTCTGGAACGCAGAAGATGGTAAGAAGGACTTGGATCTTCATTTCAGGAAAGATAGAAGCTCTTAAGCATGACATAATCAGATGAGCATTTTTAAAAAAGATTATCCTGGCCGTGGTGTTAAAAAGGAAAGGAGGAAACAAAAGTGAATTTGAGACCTACAATTCAGAGTCACTCAGTGGTCCGCTCGAGGGACGACAGAGGCCTGGCTCCAGGGCCGTGCCCGCGGCGGGGGCAGCGGCCGCCCACTGCTGTCCGCTCTCCCTCTCCACAAGTGGCCCACGCCACACAGCCAGGGCGCGTGTGCTCGAGCGTGCAGGTCTGCCCTGGCTTCTATGACCCCAGCGAGCGGTGAGGCAGGGCCGGCAGAGAGCAGGACTCGGGTGGGGTGGTGCGCCATGCGGGACTCCGCCGGGCAGTCTGAGCAGCTGCGTGGGCGGTGACCACGGACGGTCAAGGACGCCACGCGGTCAGAGCTGCAGAGGGAGGAGGTCTCCGGCTTCACCTGGGCTAAGTCTGGCTCTGCCGACACCAACAGCTACAACCAACCAATACAACAGTGCTTCAGGCATCCTTCTGGTGATAGTCTCATCAATGCTGCACAGTCACTTCACGGATGTCACTACGTGTTTCTTTAAACACAAAGCCGTGTTACGTAAGGCAGATACCCTCTAACAAAGGAATTCTCCGGGAAGAGCACCATTCTCCCCAAAGGAATTGTGACTGGAAACACAGGTAAAGTTACTCACACGAACACAATGTCCCCTCTCTTAGAGTAAGCGGGGATGGCACTGGCTATGGTGGCAAACCCGTAGGAGTAGATGATGGCTTCCTCTGTCTTCATGAACTTTGCCAGGCGGTCTTCCAAATCCAAGTGCACATCTATAATAAGAGAGGAAATGGCGAAAACACCTTCTAGTTCTTTTGCTTTAAGTAAAGAATAAAGAAAATAACGTAAGCAGTTTAATTAGTAATACTGTCACTTTATGGCCAAAACCCAGTGGTCTTTGCGTCAGGAGCTCTATGAATCTGCGGAGATAACTCTCGGCTGACACGGTTTCCCCAGCCTGTGAGCAGCATCGGCTCCTCCTGTGTCCCTATGAGGTGTCAGTGGGGCCGCTCCAATTCTGGGTTTTGCTTCTCTGTCCCTCTGGCTCGGCAATACGGGGCCCAGCGGCTCTCCCTGCTTTAACTCCCCTCAACCAACCACACTGAGCTTAGCGACGTGTGACACACTATGAAAGCCTTTTCCCGTTTTGGCAGAAGGTAGCAGACCAGACATGAAGACCAACTTTTAAAAGGAAAAGAAACGGACGAGTGACAAGCCCGCGGTCCGGGCAGCACGACAGCGCCCCGTGCTCTGCCAGCGGCCCCGGCCCGCACCTGCACCTGCTCTCGCCCGCGGCGCTCGCTCTCCCGTCCGACTTCCTACCGAGGTGTCCCGTGCACCGGGACTTCACGCGGGCGGTACACGGAGAAACGCGGGAGTTGAGCGAAGCCGGGGGAGAAGACCGTCGGGGTGACGGCGGGGACTGGGCCGCTGAGGGGTACCTCTCCCCTCCCGCCGTGGCTCCTTACGGCCGCTCACCTGCCCAGGCGCGGGCACGGGGTCGCACGCCCCGGCGGGCAGGGCCCAGCGACGTGTAGAATAAGCAGGGCACGGACATGGTGCTAAAATGAGGCATTACCCCGGAGAGAAGAGGACTTGTAAACTTCCCTCAGCTCTTCGCACCGCAGCAGGCCCCACGACAGACTTCCGCCGCGGGCCCCGTCAAGGGTCAGGTGTGGACCCACCTGGTGGACCCACCAGGCGAGCTCTAGCTTATTTTCTGGGTACCGTTGCTCAATTTTCGGAGTCCTCACTGTAGGTCTCTTGCCATCAAACTGGAGTTTAGCTCCAGGCACCTGCCACCTGCCGCCTCTCCCTCGGTGGCAAGTTCCTGCCCACGCCCTCCTTTCACGAGCGAGCGCCCTCAGTCCTGGGTCAGAGTGTCGTGCTTCCAAGTGTGGAGGGGACCAGGGGCCTCAGGCCAGCAGACCGCAGGCGTGACTTGGCCTCGTCCCTCCCTACCGGCTGGAGGTTAGGAGCGGTCCGATGCTGGCCGCCACCTGCCTCTCAGTCGTGCCCCTTTATGAAGCGGCACCAACCCAGTCTCCCTCCCTGATCCCGAGCCGCTCACACTCCCTGGCTTCATGTGCCCGTCACTGCACCTCTGAGTGATAAATGAGCTGAGAACATCACTGGACTTCCCTCATCTAACTCCTTTCTAAAGTGTATTTTTAAAAAGTCTGTTCTCTTATTATTACCTGGTTGGAATGGGATAAACAGTTCATTTTCACAACTCCTCCAAGACACAAACACATAAAAGACCAAACATGCTTCTTCCTATTTGAAGTTAAAATGTACACCAACATAGCCTATTACGAAAAGCACATGAAGTGCTGTTGAGTTCCATTCCCAAAAGGTCCCAGTCATTGTACAGAATGACATCAACATTAACTAAGTGTGGGATTTTATAGTAGCAACGTTAATGACTACATCTCATTTGACCAAAATGGTATCAAAGGGCTGCTTAGGTCTTGAGCATCAGACCTGCGACATCACCGACACAGAGGACGTGATCCTGACCCTGACTGCCCACCCTCTGCCACATGCTGCCTGCGAAAGGTTTCAGGGAAAACCGGACGAGAATGAGGACAGCGGCCCCAGGCTGGAGAACCGGGCACCTCCCGCCCTGAGCAAGGGGCACCTGCCTCTTCCTTGGTCTCTCTGCAGCCTGCCCACAGCCAAGCCCCCGTCACCCCACCTCTGAGCGGAATGAGGGCAAGTCCCCCTCCTACGAAGGACAACGCGGCCTCTGAATCAGGACCATCTACCCCAAGTCCCCGGGATTTACTCAGCAGACGGACAGTCCGTGCCCCAGAACTGCTCTCACCCAGCATCGCCACTTCAAAAACCAAAGACGTGCTATGGACACAAACTAGTTTTGTTAAATACAAAGATTTTAAATCACTCTGTAGACTCCACTTTAAACGACTTGTTTTTTTCACTGATGAGCGATGAGAAAGTCCAACGATCTTGGCTTAATTTCAGGACTTTAGCGTCAGTTACCCAGCGGATGAAAACTGCACATGAGAAACATTCCCATCGCTGTACGTACTCCTGTTTTCATATCACTGCCAAAAAGTGGTTAAGAGAATCTAGAGTAAGTCAATGATTACGATTCTTGCCTTTCCCAAAAGTTTAACAAACACAGGCCTTTTCTCCTCGCACCCCAAGACACCGGGTTTTAGCTGGTGGCAGCCTTATAGAGGTTTTGTGACAGGCGGACACGCAGTGCTGCGTGACTCCGCATGTGTGACGGCTTCGCTGTGCAATGAGAAAAACGCTCAACCCCCAGGAGGGGCAGGCAGCAAACAGGCAAGTGCCAGGCCATGTTCCCCTGCTTCTGACGTCTGTCCCCTGTGCAGACGACCCACTCCACCGACTGTTGCCACAGATCCGCACGGAGTGCAAGTAAAGCCCTACGCCCTGATTCATGCTAGGAACAAACACTGTCGGGCAGAGGCTGCAGAGGGAGGTGCCCAGAAAGCCTCGGCGGCCCTGCCAGCACGCACTGCCCTTCCTTGCACCTGCTCCCTAACCAGAACCGAAGAGAAGGGATTCGAGGCCGGTAGGACGGCTGGCACCCACGGTGGGGCCTGGCAGTCATCGCGGGGTTCCAGATCTGGCCTCCCGCCTCACCGGCTGTGGACCGGGGCGGGCCGGGAACTGCTCTGGGCCACTCAGCTCCTCCCTCTGTCAAACAGGTAACGGTCGGACCTGCCTCAAAGGACGGTCACCAGAAGCACGAGTCAATGCCTGTGAAACGCTCACAGTAATGTCCAGCAGGGAAAACCAATACATCGCTACGTGTTTGTGCCAAGTAAATCAGCATTTGTAGAATAAAAGGTTTCTCTTCAAAGGAAAAGAGCAGTTGCACCATTTTTATTAAGTTGTCCAAACCCCAGGTAGTTAAGAACTTCGTATCACGTTACTTGTTCCTTTGCCTTCCCGTTTATATACCTCCTCTTCCATCCTGCCAAGACGTACTCCGGCTTTCTTGCTTGTCTTCCAAAGGAAAGACCACAAAATAGTCAACTTCACAACAGTTCAGAAACAATCAACTACATTTTTTCCCAAGGCTTCTGTATTTTGTGTTATATGCTATTTTCTTTTTAATCCCTCGAGACTTGGACAACTTTTCTTAAAAGTACAAATAATACACTTATGCACTCATTAGAACATAAGTGCAGGCCTGAAGGTTTTCCAGAACGTTTTTACGTGCGGCATCTTCCGTGATTCTTGCCAAAATGTTCTAAGCTGTGCAAACAAGGAGCGGTCCCCTCCTACACTGCAAAAACAATCCCATGACCCGTCAGTAGAAAGAAGTGGCAGATCTAGGAACCTTATGACCAAATGTTCTTCCCAATAAAGCAGCCATGGCTCAGTTCACGGCTCTAAAATAAAGAAAGAATACATTCTGAAAAAGAAACAACTGAACAACTTACTTGTTTCCTAATGGCTCGTGAACACAATTAAATACCACTATCCCTCACCATAAAATCCTGCCACCGACTATATTCTGATTTAGTTTAAGAACAAAGAGTCAGGTAGGCATTGTGTATACAAAGGGATCCTGGGAAACCAGTGATAAACCTCCAGCAAAAGAGATCAGAATGTATTCAAAGGAAAACACAGACGCTGGATAAAAGAAATTATCAAAGTGCACGGACCCGAGCTCCAGAGGAAAGTACTCTCAGCAGCCTGACAAATCCTCTCGTTCCCGTCTCAAACACACGCTCTGACAATGAAATGAGAAGATGGAAAAACTCCCAGTCATATGGTCCTCACAAGACGATCAGAAGAACTGGAGGAGTTCTACTTACCAAAGGCAGAACATTCAGCCCAAGAAACTAGACGAATTTTAACTCAACCGTTTGATTTCTTTCTGCATTAATCATTTTATGCCATCTAATGCTACTATGAAATAATAAAAAGGAGAACATTTTAATAAAGAAATTTATTTTTACTAGTGATTTACATTCATTTTTGACAAGTTGAGAAAAAGGCTAAACAAGGAAGTATTTTCATCTTTGAAAGTAGATGCCTGAATGTGTGACTCCCAGGGGAAAAAAAAAATGACATTAAAAAAATAACCTTTTAGGGGCCCCTGGGTGGCTCAGTGGGTTGAGCATCCAGGTTTTGATTTCAGCTCCGGTCATGAACTCGGGGTTATGAGGCTGAGTCTCACGTCAGTGAGGAGTCTGCTTGAGACCCCTGAAAATCCAAACCCAATTTCAATTTCAAACAAACTCACTCCAGCAACAAAGTACAGAATACATGCTATGCTACCATTTTTGTAAAAATAGAGGGAAAATATATGTATGGAAGTGGTTTGCATTTGCTGAAAAAAGTCCCTGGAAGAATTAATGAGGGACTAGTAGCTGTCTCTTGGGGGGGGGGGGCGGATAATGGGGAGGAGGAGACAACTGTCACTCTCCGAAGCTTCTGTCATGGGCTGAGTTATTCAACCAAAAGTATTAACTTAGAAACCACGAACTGGAGATCTCCCGTCCAGAAGCACGCAACACCCCTCTAGCCCACACTCCATTCCAGGGGATCCAAACACAAAGCTGACTGCGCTATTTTACCAGCTCTGGGAAAACTGGTTTTGAAGACTTGAAACCTTTCTTTTCATGACTTGATTCAGCAATAAATCTGCTATTTTTTCAAATTAACTGTCAAGCAGGAGCCAAGGCCACACATGCAAATAAAATCCCCTAGAAAGAAAACCTTTTAAGAAAATAATTTTTTTAGCCCCAGCAAGCAAATCATAGAAAGTCTTGTTGATCAGATTACAACAAACAACCCATAAAAGATGTCTTGCCTAGCTTCCTAATACTACTTATGTAGGAAATAACTCCTCACCAATAAAACCCAAGCAAACAACCCATGTCTGCACTAGACCGGGGCAAGGAGGGAGACCACTCGGCGCTCCTAAGTCTTTGACCTTGTCGTCACGGCTGGCAGTCGGGGTACTTGGCTCCTAGTTGTGAGGCTGACATTAACGAGCTGTGTGACTGTGAGGAAGCAGGTAACCTCTCCAAACTTCCTATGCCGCTTGTGAAGGACTGGGATGCTGGAACGCGAGACGTATTTCAGATCCTTTCCGACTGAAAATGTTTGGACACCTACTCTGTTGTCTGTTTCCAATACAAATAATGTTACTACGCTAGCCAAGGAGTACAAAACGGTGCTCCCTTAAATAAAACACCTTAACTGCTTACGTGAAACACACGCACACAAAGGCCTAGAAAGGGAAACTCGAAGAGAAGACAGAAGAGACTTCCCCGGGCTCTACTGTCCCCACATGCTGACATGTGGAAGCCAGAATGTTCTTCCCCGTAATATATTCATTTGCACAATTGTTTAACACTTTCTCTGAGGGACTCTGAGGGACTTTGCAGTGTCTGAAACCACACTCACCCTACCACGCAATTGCTAGCCAATGACCCTTCCTCTTCGCTCCAGAAAGAAAAGAGCCACATCATCAGTCCGTCGCCCACCTCCCATCCCCACGTGTCCTCGTGTTCCTCCCGCCGGAGCCACTGCCCAGCCCTACAACTAGGCCTGACCCAGGGGAGGTGGCAGAGCGACGTGCAGGGCCCCCTGCCTGCCACAAGGGCTACTGTGGCCACGCGGCCCGCTCCCCTCCCTGGACAAGGACAAGGACAAGGACAGGGCTCGGCACTGGGGGAAGGGGACGGGGAAGAAGGCGGCTCCTGCAGGACTGTGAAGAGCAGGGCCACCTGCGATGGGACCCTTCCCTTCCGACAGTCATGCACGACAGAAACACAGCGGGTCTCCTCGTACCGCTGGCCCGGGGGCGCCTACGACAGCAGCTTGGGCTCAGGGCACCCGCTGCCTCAGGGGCGCCGTGTGCCTTCCTCCACGAGCGACAGCAGGCCCAGACCAGTCCTCCCACACAAACAGCACGCACCCACTCAACATCACAGCTACCCAAGGAGCTCTCTTCCAATTAAACCGAGCCCGTCCTTAAAAGCAGATGAGCAGCATGAAAGAGACGGCAGAAACATACCAAACGTGCCATAAAATCCTCTGGGTCCGCAGGTGCCCACGCCGTACTTCTTCAGAGATGCCAGAGCTGCTGCCTTCGTGGAGGAAAAACCAGGTCTTAATACTTGGTCTTTCAGGGTTCCGAACGGACGTCTCCTACAGCCCCCTCCCAGCGCGCCCTGCCGCCGCCGCCTCGTTCCTTCCTTTCCTAGAACCGTGGCAATTCTAACAGGGTATAAAGAGCAGACACGTGCAAACACGTAGGGACAGGACTTAAAACACGGAGAAGTTGTATTAGTTTGATTATCCAAACGTGGTTAACTCAAGGCCTTTATAATTTTTGGCATTTCTGGGCAGAAGTCTTTCCTCCGAAAGGTTCACTGGCTCCCAGTCCTCCCAGGAGACAGTTTCCTAGGGCACCTCGGACGACCACCTGGGGCTGGCTCGCACAGCTCTCTGGGGGTCACCACCACGAGGCCACCCCACACCCCCTGACCGCCCACCCTTTGTGGAAACCCGGTCCCAGCTGTGCCAAGAAAGAGGAACGGCAAGGCCAGCCGAGGGAGCCCTTCCCCACGGTCTACATCGGTCTCCTCTCCCGAGCCCGGTTTTGTAAGTACGGTCCTACTTACCTTCACCCGGGGGTTATCCAACAATCCCAGAAAATTAAAGGAGGCAAAGTTTACACATTTTTTTCCATTCACCACAATGTTGTGGCTGGGAGGGCTGGGGAAAGAGAGGAGCAGCCATTCACGTTACAGGGCACACACGACAGAAGAGACGCTGCTCTGCCCCAGCTGCACACGTCTCCTAGCTCTCGGTTCTAACCAATTAGCTGGGTAATTATTTTAGATTTATTCATTTCTACAGAGAGTGAGAGTGCACACGTGGGGACGAGGGGAGGGGCAGAGGGAGAGAGAATCCCAAGCCGACTCGGGCTGAGTGCGGAGTCGAACGCAGGGCTTGACCACGGGACCCTGAAACCATGACCCAAGCCTTCATCCAGAGTCAGCCCCTTAACCAACGGAGCCACCAAGGGGCCCCTCTTCTCATTATTTTCAAAATGTAAAACTAGAAAGGCGTATATTATGAATCAGCCACTAATTCTATCCTTATTAGGCCAACTTACAGTACTTAAAAAACAAACAAACAAACAAGCAAACAAGGGAGCTATAATTCCAACACAGATAAATGGCAAACCTTTATTTGATTTTAAAACTCATTAAGAAAGAAGTAGCTAAACAAAATGAATTATTCTGGGGAAAAAATCTGGAATAAGACAGAGAGAAAAGAAATAAAAAAACACCAAAATCAAAAGCAAGAATAGGCAGCAAAGGTTTGGCTATAAAGTAGTTTGGAAATACACGTTAGCTACAGACAGACGCTACGGCAGTCGGTGGGCTAGCTTTCCCAGTTCTACAGTCCACGCTGGAATACTTCGTGCGAGGCATCCCCCCGCCCCTGGGGAGAAACAAAGCAAGAGGGCGGCCAGCAGCCCAGGAGCCCGGGTCTCCGGAGACGACCGCACGTGCTCTCGGGACGGGTTCACAGAACTGGCTTTTGAGGAGACAGAGGACGCTGGGAACCCCGGGAAGGGCGAGAAGGATGACCGGAAGCAGGCGGGCCCGAACAGAAGGCAGAAGCCTCCGGGGAGGGAGCACAGCCGCACCTGCACTGTGGCTCGGCCTGGCTCTGCAGCCCCGGGAAGCCCCCCGCCCGGGGAGGGAGCACGGCCGTACCTGCACCGTGGCTCGGCCTGGCCTCTGCAGGCCCGGGAAGCCCCCCACCCCCGTGAGTCTCTGCTTCTTCATCCACGACGTCGGGAGAGAACCCACCTCTCAGGGGAACGGCTATGAAAGTGCCTGGTCCCTGCGAGGTGCTCTCTAAATATCCCTTCCTTCTTCCCCGCGGCCTCAAGGGCTGCTTCAACTTCCAACCGCCTGCTCTGACTCGGAATCCCCCATGGCACCGAGCGGCCTTCGTAAACCCCTGACCCTCCCGCTGCGGAGGGGCCGGCACTCACAAAGATGGGAAAAGACAAAGCCCCCGTGGAGATAAGTCTGTGCTACAGGCTGCTGCTGGAAAAGTCAAGGTCATTCTACAAAAACTAAGAAGCAAGAACAAAACAAAACAAAACCACTAATAGAGACATCGAGCCATCAAGAAAAAGCACACCCCACCCCCGTGGCCACAGCTGTCGAGCTGTCCAGAGGCTCAGGCGTCCGGGGTCTCGCTCCTGTCGCACTCGGCGCAGGGAGGGCGCAGCTGCTCGCAGACATGCAAGCTCACAGCCAGGCTCCGGCAGCGTTGCAGGGACATCACACCAGCCCCCCCGCACGGGAACGCCGGGGCGCAGGGCCCTTCAGGCTCTCTCGCAGGGGCACATAAAGCCAATCTAGAAAGACAACTCCGCAATGAAGGCATCAGAGGACTAGGAGGGAAAATAAAACCCTTCCCATTTCAAGGCCACAACCTGACTATCAGTGAGAGTCAGTATTGAGACAGTGAGCCTAGAAGCACGGCGACCAGGATGACAGACCCCCACCAACAATGGGGTGGGTACCGGTGCAGGAACAGGGGCCCAGAGCGATGACAGACTCTAGAACTCGAGGGCTGTGTGTATATGAACACCTGGCGAGCGAACTACCAAATCACACACATTTCCTTTTCTATGGAGCAAAATCAAGTTGGATAAATAGGTACAAAGGTGACTTCTAGACATTTTAAAAAAAATCTAGAAGATATTTTGGAAGAAGTAAGAAGAGAAAATGTGGAAGAATGTCCTCGTGACACCTTGGAGTATGGAGCTGATTTCTGAACGAGTTTTCCCGCACACAAAGAGACCAAAATGGATGAATCGGAGGCAAAATTAAGAATTTTGTTGGGGGGGGCACCTGGGGGGCTCAGTGGGTTAAAGCCTCTGCCTTCGGCTCAGGTCATGATCCCAGGGTCCTGGGATCGAGCCCCACATCCGGCTCTCTGCTCAGCAGGGAGTCTGCTTCCCCCTCTCTCTGCCTGCCTCTCTGCCTACTTGTGATCTCTCTCTCTGTGAAATAAATAAATAACATCTTTGAACCTGGGTGGCTCAGTCCTAGGCATCTGACTTGATCTCAGCTCAGGTCTTGATCTCAGAGTTGTGAGTTCAGGCCCTGTGCTGGGCTCTGCGCTGTGTGTGGAGCCTACTTTAAAAAAAAAAAAAGAGAGAATTTGGTTCAGCGATGACACCGCAGAGGGAACAGACGGGGCGGTATTCACCACACCTCACTGAATCCAAGACGCCATCACCATTTGTAGCTGCCACTAAGGAAGGAAGACAGTGCTGATGAAAACACGAAGTCTTCTTGTGATCCTACAATTTCTGAGCGTACACCTAACGAGAAGCTCGGCTGGGTATCGCAGACACAGATTTATGTGGCAGGCGCCTGCACGTCTAAGAGGGAACACCTAACAGAAATCAGTGAACACATCCCTAAGCTCCCCGCCCGCGTCCCCTGCCGAGCCACGGGTGGCGCAGGGGCTCCTACGGTTTTCTCCTCGCTGCTATCGCACAGGATGCTCCCCCACATCTCCGGGCTCCTTGACCGGTTAGTGTCTCCCGCACCTCAACTTCTGATGCCGGCACCTTCCCGGCGGGCTAAGCTCCTCTCCCCACAAGGAATCGCAGCTCTAGAGGCCGGCTGTGAGCAGCCTCAGGGGGGAGTCTGACAGAGGGACGTGCGAGCCCCGGTCGCGGCGGCCTCTGCTCACTGGCTCGGAGGAGTCGGGCCCCCCTCCTGCAGCCCACTCATCTCCTGCGGCGGCATTCGCAGCTCGGCTGAAGAGCGGGCGGTAAGCTCAGCCGTGACCAAGTTCATGGACACACAGGCAAGGACGCCTCCCACTGACGACAGCGCTCGGAAGGCAACCCTAACATTCGTCCCCGTTTCAGAGACCTTAAAATAGAGAAACTCCAAAGTGTGTCCTGAAATGAACATACAGAGTACTACACCAAAAACGGACCGCAGGTGAAAGTCT
Source organism: Procyon lotor (assembly GCA_028646535.1). Taxonomy (NCBI): domain Eukaryota; kingdom Metazoa; phylum Chordata; class Mammalia; order Carnivora; family Procyonidae; genus Procyon; species Procyon lotor. The sequence goes on along the minus strand of CM053615.1, from coordinate 562,528 downwards.
CCATGGTACATGGGATTCTGGCAAATCAACACACACTAGGAATCCAGCAAAAAGAGGTAAAGATACGAAGAGGCATTCATAGAAGAGGAAAACCCCAGCCGCTCTTAGCAGATGAGATGATACTCAAAGGCTCAAATAATCAGAAAAACACAAAATAAAACGATGTTGCCCAGCAGGGCTGTGGGGAAACTGGGTCCCCATACCCTAAGTCAGGGGAGCGGAGATGGGTGGATCACCATGCAGAGAAGCCCCACAGGGAAACGAGACAGGCGTGTGGCAGGACCCTGCTCCTGACTCCAGAGGGACCCACGCAGCTGCCCAAGGGGCCGCTGATCACCAGAGTTTGTGTGGCGTGGGGAGTGGGCGCAGCTTAGGTAGCCGACACGGGGGAAGCAGCTACGTACACAATGGGGTCCCACACAGCGGTCAGAAGGAATGAACAAGAGCCACAGCCAGCCCTCCCACACCTTGTTTGCCCTGCTCTGCGATTTCTTCAGTGTCACTTAACACCAGCTAACATTCTATTTATTTCACTGCTGGTTTGCCTGTCCCAGAAGAACTAAGATTTTGGTTTATTGTATGTGCTCAGCACATTCCTGGAACACAATGGGCACCCAAACATATGTTAAAACAAAATGAGTTTGAATAAATAAAAATCAGAATGAAGTCTGGAGCACGAAATTATACACATATGTTCATAAAACATTAAGATGTGTTTCCAAAGGTACTGTGACAATTAACACTGGGAAACTGCACAGAAGCGAACTTGGGGGGCTGAAGGGGAGGCTGGGGGGAGACTGGGGGAGGCTGGGGGGGAGGGGAGGCTGGAAGGGCTCCATGCCAGTCAGAGGAAGAACTGGGACTATAGGCCCCTCACAGAGGAAGAAATCTTCAACTACAGGCCCCAACCGGGAGAGATGGACACAGCACCTCCTAGAGACCCACCACCCCTGCGGCTCAGCCGGGGAGAAGCCCTCACCGCCCTGGACTCTTCTTGCCTCCAATAAACTCTCATCACAACAAACCCTGTCAACAGCCTCCTCCTCCTTAAGAAAATGGCATTCTTCTCCCTTGTTTGTTGGACTTGCCTATGGTTTAGCCCTAAGTTGCTGGTCTCAAATAGCCATTTTTATTCCCAAACACACCCTTCTTTGTTGGTAAAAACAACCACTTTTAAGGTTAACAATACATGCAAAATAAACAAAATGTATCACTGTAATAATTTAGAAGTCAATGACATCAAGTGACGACTGAAAGTTCAGTGGAAGTATTTCAGGGGCGGCTGAGGGGGGCTGGGGGGAGGAGACAAGGGGTGAGCAGCAGCGCGGACGTCGCCCAGGTGGGACGGAGCACAAGGCCCTGCGTAGTCGGGGACAAGCCCCTGGCAGGGCTGAGTGAGCACGGGACCCGGACAGACAGCAGGGGACACGACCCCACATGTGCCCTCACCCACGGCTGTCCCTAAGGGCGTGTGTCACATCCGCAGGCTCAACGCAGTCCGGGAAACTGCCTCAGGCCCACACACTCGAAGACAGAAAGACAAATGGACAGTTACTAAATGACAGCCACCAAAACCTCCTCAAGAAGGGACCCCGAGCGGCCTGAAGACCCCCTGAGGACATGGCGTCCGGGACTCCAAGTCCAGGCTCCTGCTGGTGAACAGCACGACAAGCGCAGACCTGTCAGAGGGCGGGGGAGGGTCAGAAACGTGTCCTCCAGCCTGAGCAGCCGAGGTACTACCAACCGAGAGCTGAAGCCGGCCCCCCATCACGCCAACGCGGCTCTGTTTGGGGCACTAACCGACGGGGGGCGCAGGCGGGCAGGGCGCAGACCTGTGCCCACTCCGGCCGAGCCCGGTCCCTTGCTCTCACAGAGCACAGAGCACCAGCTCACAGGGTAGGTACCTCGTGTGGGGCCTTCTGCAGGCCAGTGACCCCAACCAGTTACCTCCAGTGCCTTCTTTAGAGAAGATCGGAACAAGTCCCCCCTTCCTGGTGAGGGCACATGTTAACCTCCACGGGGCCCGGACCACGGAGCCCTGAGCGAGGTCACTGCACGGGCACGAAGAAGACGGAGGGCCGGAGACACAGTCAGTGTTGTCAGCATGCCTCCGATACGACGGCCAAGGAAAGGGTAAGACCAATTCTATCTGCTACCTAAACTGGACAGGCACAGCACGTTTCAACATGCAGGTTAAGGATCCCAAACATGAGCAAAACACACCAGCAATGTATAAAAACTAACCAAAGAGCCTCATTCCAGGAATTTAAGCATCATTTGATAATAGGAAGACCTACCAGTGGCTTCTGGTAAACAAAACAGAATGAACAAAACCCATCAACCTGCGGTCCGTTCTGATGGGACATAAGACACCTCCAAGGTCTAAGTATCCGATGCTACTAAGGCCAAGATGCAAAGAGAGACGACACTTAGCAAAGGGACAGCTTGTATCTGAAAGCCAGAGACCAGGGAGGAAGCTGCAGTCGGGCAGCTCAGCCGCAGCTCCTGGAAAACGATCCCCCCCGAGGGGAACGGCTCCCCGCAAGTACAGGCACAGCCTGGAAATCTTCCTGTAAGCAGCAGCCGTTCACTCAGACCCCTTCCTGCTCTGCAGAAAGGCAGCAGACTTAGTCTCTGGAAAAGCCTGAATATAAACTCTAAGCCCTATGGTCAGTGAGGGATGCAGCCATGCTGAAACAGGAATCAAATAGACATCTACATAGTGAGAAATGGGACACTGAACCCTTCTCCTGGAAAACAAAGGAGTAAATCTTCATAATCTTGGGTTAGGGAAGGATTTTAAGATTTAATACAGAAGCATAAGCAACAAAAGAACTAAACAGATAAATTGGACTTCATTAAAATTAGAAACATTTGTGCTTCAAAGTCAGAGAAGTGACAAACCCACAGAATGGGGGAAAATATTTGCATGTCACATATTTGATAAAAGACTGGTATCCAAAATATACAAAGAGCTCTTATAACTCAATGATAAAAAAAATAACCTCATTAAAAAATGGGCAAATGACTTAAGTAGGTTATTCTCCAGAAAAGACATATAAATGGCCAATTAGTGCACGTAAAGATGCTCAACATCATTAATCATAGGGAAATGCAAATCCCAACCACGGAAGAGATCACTTCCCATGTGGCAGGATGGTTACAATGAAAGACAGTGTTGGCCAAGACAGGGAGAAGCTCTACCTCTCATGCACTGCTGGTGGGAATGGGAAATGATTCAGTCACTTTGGAAAACAGACTGGTGGCTCCTCGAAGTCAGTTCCCACAGATCTCAACAATTCTATTCTCAGGTATTCAGAAGAAATAAAAACATATGTCCACAGAAAAAAATGTGTACACAGAGGCACCTGGGGGGTCAGTCAGTTAAGCATCTGCCTTTGGCTCAGGCCCTGATCCCAGGGTCCTGGGATCGAGCCCCTCGAGTTGGGTTTCCTGCTCAGTGTGGAGTCTGCCCCTCCCCCCGCCCGTGTGCGTGCGCTCTCTCTCTCTCTCTCTAATAAGATCTTAAAAAAAGGTAAAATTTAAAGAAATGTATGCAAATATTCGTGGGAGTTTATATACACATATGGTTTTTTTCCTTTCATATATTTCAATGCCCATCAACTGA
>CM053615.1:524944-558400 GCA_028646535.1 Procyon lotor | reverse complement strand
GCCCCAATAAGGTGACTTTAGAAAGCACCTAGGAATGGGGACTGGTTGCCAAGGAATCCAGCCCTGTGATTAGAATGTGATTGGAAGGGGCGCCTGGGTGGCTCAGTGGGTTAAAGCCTCTGCCTTCAGCTCAGGTCATGATCTCAGGGTCCTGGGATCGAGCCCCGCGTCGGGCTCTCTGCTCAGCGGGGAGCCTGCTTCCCCCTCTCTCTCCGCCTACTTGTAATCTATCTGTCAAATAAATAAATAAAATCTTAAAAAAAAAAAAAGAATGTGATTGGAAGGTTGGAATTTACAATTCTACTCTCCTCTACCTCTGGGGAAGGATGAAGGGCTGGAGGTTAAATCAGTTACCGATGGCCAATCAGTATTATCAACCAAGTCTGTGTCTTGAAGCCCCATAGAAACCCAGAAGGGGACAAGGTTCAGGGACATGCTGGGCTTGGAGAGGACATGAAAACTCTGTTCCCTTTCCATGTAACTTGTTCATTTTCTCCCATTTGGCTGTTCCTGAGTTCCTTTTATAATGAACCAGTTACTAGTAAGATGTTTCTCTTGAGTTCTGTGAGCCACTCTAGCAAGTTAATTGAACCCTAGGAGGGAGTTGTTGGAGCCTCTGATCTACAACCCTGTGTGTCAGAACCACAGGTGCAACCTAGGTTAGAGACTCATGTCTGAAGTGGAGGGGAGTGGGCGGTCTTTTGGGACTGAGCTTTTAACAGGTGGGATCTGACAGTATCTCCAGGTAGTGTCCAGGACACCCCGCTGCTGTGAGAATTTCTTGGTGGTGTTGAAAACACACATCTTAGTCGGTCTCAGAATTGTAATCATCTAAATTGGAGAGCAACCACCCAAAAAAAAAAAGTTGTACAAATAATAACAGAAAAAATTGGATAGTAAAATATTCAGAAGAATAGAGGAACAAAGAAGGGGAAAAAAGGATAGGACAAATAAGAAAGATAATATTTAAAATCAAGCATGTCGGTGTATTTATATTAAATGTAAGTGTTCTAAATACTCCCAATTAAAACATGGACAATATGAAAGTTAATGAAAATCAAGACCTAACCATATGTATAAGAAATGCATTTTAAGTCATTTGACACACATAGGTTAAGAGTGAAAGATGGAAAAAAAAATAAACCGTGCAGATTCTAAAGTAAGATAAGCTAGAGTGGCTAAATGGCTATGGACCGAGGAGACTTCTTGATAGGAATACTACTAAAGAGAAAGATGAAATTTCCATATTGATAAGATCAATTATCCTATCTAACATAACCCAAAAGCTTGTGAATCCTACAGGAAAACTTTAGAAATATATAAAACCCAAATTGTTGACGTGAAAGGAAAAAAGAGAGAAATCCACAATTACGACTGAAGATTTCAATAGTTCTCTCTTCTTTCAAAAAGACTTGGAAATTTGAAACTTGAAAAACTTCAAAGTTTTTGGTAGAAATACTGCCTTAAACAGCCACAGAAATCAAAGAAGCTCTGCCATATTGTATATTTTTCATACGATTATGTTCTTTTGAAAAAATTTGTGCCACTTTAGAAATTTTATTTATAATCCAAAGATCAGCCTATTTTTTCTGCATATTCCATTACAGAGGTTATTGCCAAGTAATGGCTCATTACCAAAGGTTATCCAAAAGTCAAAGCAAAACACATCCGCAGTCAGAGAGTAATCAGTCCACGTCCATACATAGCACTATTTATTTGTTCACAAAACGATAATGGGACATACATTATGATGCGTATACACATTCGTTCTATATGTTATATGGAGGCTTACATACTGATTTTCAATTATTCCACATTCACAGGGAAATGAATCAACATTACACTTCCATTTATACTTACTACATAAAGGTTTTCTTTGAAGTTTCACAGAGAAATAAACGTAACACTGATGTGAACGGAGATTTCTGCCCGAGTTTCAGAGATTTATTTCTTTTTCTTCCAAATAACATCAAATACCATGTGGTTCTGGAGTGCTCCTTCTGGCCCACACGGGAAGGTGGGTGATCACAGCCCCACAGGTGGCCTCCCCTTCCCTCGGGGAACGCGGAAGGAGTACCGCCGCTTGCTGTGGAGGTGCCGGACCATTTGCTTCTGATGATTATCTGATGTTTCAGGAAATACCAGCTCTTCTCCATCTATACGAATTTTTAAACAAAACAACAGCATCCTTTAAACTGTTAAAATGACTTCCCGTCCATTAAGTTCACATTAATCTCACAATTAAGAAACTGCACAAATATACTACTCTGATTTATTTTAAAAGTTAAAACTGGATGCTTATGGCATCCATCATCCCTTATCAGGAATCCGAAGAGAGCATTAATGAACAGAATTTATTGTTTAACCAATAATTGAAAAATAAATCTGTGCTTCTATCTATAAAGCAACATCGCTGCTCTAGAAGGAGAGAGCAGTTGCATTGGTGTCTTTGCACTTTGATTGGCCTTCCCGTGTCTATGCCAGTATGTTTTCCTCCTACCAGATTTTTGTGGTGTAAGGGCATTAGAATACCGTGTTGTGCTGCAGGGTTAAATGTAAAGGGTGAGTCTGTCTATAAATAAAAACAATTACTCTAACAAAGGAAACCTTTTCTGAGGCCCACAACAGGAGGAAGAGGTACAGAGGTGGAGTAAATTGCCCCCCAGCCCCCAGCCCAGCTCCCCTCTACTGGAGGTAAGAATCAGCCTCTGCTCTCTGCCTCTTCTAAACTTAGGGGAGGATGCAACTCTTGTTTAGACCCCTAGGAGTCCAGGGCCCACTCTACTTTAGTTCTTAATATCTAAAAGTAAATAACCGTCACCCAGAAACCATCAAAAAGAAAATAAGAAAGATTGTTACACATTAAATTGGGCCTCCTCCTGGAAGGAATTGATGTCCTAACCCTCAGTACCTGTGAGTACAACCTTATTTGGAAATAGGGTATTTGCAGATGTTCAGGGTAAGACGAGGTCATTGTGGTGACCACCCTGGAACAGGTTGTCTCTCACAGCCTTCAAAAGGGGCAAACCCCGCTGATACCCTCATCGTAGACTTCAGCCTCCAGGGCTGCGAAGCAATAAATGTCTGTGATACTTTGTCGTGGCAGCCCTAGCGAACTAATACTTAGCTACACGGCGTGTTCCATCCTGTCAATAAATAAGGAGAAAAGAAATGAACCCATGTGGCTCTTTTCATGCTGCAAACCTAGAGTCCAAAGACACAGGTGGGTGAAGGCGTGGGGCAGGGGCGATGCTACGTCTGCTTTCAGTCCCTCACTGCAGCCTGTAGAGCGTGAGTCTGCACGGGGCCTGTACGTGGTGGTTACAGTCTGCAGGTGCTTCTGTGCGACCCTGCCCACGTCAGTCCCACTCAGACCTAGCAGGTGTGCCCAGACTAAATGTCCTGTCTCTGCGCGTCTGCCGCGGTGAGGGGGACTCCGTCTTTGCCACCAGCGCGGTGAATCAGTGTCACATCTCCTCCACTCGCGGGTTCTGTGACCCTGGGAAGTCAGGTAGAAACACGGCGTCTCGGAAGTTGTTCTACTAAGCAGAAGAAGTTGTTTCTTACATGTCCTCTTATTTTTGAAATATATTAATCTAATTGTCTCCGAAAGTAAAATGTTTAGGGATCCTTCACTATTCAGGGGTCGAACCTAAAATAATAAAAAGCAAGATTACCATCTCAACAAATACTTTTAAAAAGTACGTTGTAAGTCTATTTGTTTACATATAAAGCATTAATTATTAAAATATTCTAAGCGCCCTCCTCAAAATACTTTATTCTCAAAAACCAAACAAACAAAGAAAAAAAGGACACCAGTCAGAGGGAATGGATGGTGTTACAAAATCATGGATAAAATTTCAGAAATATGAATATCATAGGTTAAAGAAATCTGGAAATTGGTAACAAATAGAAATACATTCAATTTTTAAGTTAAATTTTAAAAAAAGTTATTAGTATTAAGGTTATCTTCAGAATATTCATCTCCCTCATAAATTCATTTTCTCAAACAGTTAATGTGACTGACTCACTTTAGAATGCTGGAAAATTTCCATGTTTTAGGTAGTCGGAGAGTCCTTGCAAAAGCTTTTCCCACTGATATTGTTTAAAGCAGGACAAAATCTCACGTAATTCTGACTACTTTCTTCATCCTATTCCTATATAAACTTTTTTTTTGATACATAGCTCACCTTACGTAGAAATATTCCCAAATTTAATTATTCTTAAATCTTCAGTAATCTTTTCTTATAAAGTGGTATTCTTTTATGTTTACATTTTTATTTGTGTCTGAGATTACTTGTAATAGAGATATGCATTTCTTATTATGAATTTATAAAATCCTAATTGAGAATCTTGAACAGAGCTTTGTTATTTTTTTCCTTTCTTTTTTTCCTTAGTCTGTAAAATTTTCTTTTTTAGGATGCAAAAGTGTACTAAGTGAAAATTAGTAACAAATACAAGTACTAAACTGGGATGTAGCATCTGTAGTGTGTAGTATAAACAAATACATGTAAATGTACTATTTGATCATAACAATGCTACTTTAATATTAGTATGAATCACAAGATAACTTTTGTACTAGTAATTAACCAATTTGGGTTTTGATACGGATTTTCTACTCTCAGTTCAGCCTCCAAATTAGTAAATGTACAAATGAATATTCCTTCTTCCATTTTCAGTCAGTAACTCATTAGTCACACGATCTCAAGGTCAAATCACCTTCTTGAGAGGGACAGTCTGGATCCATTCCATGGAGTTCACGTTGAAGATGTCCACTGCGTTCTCACTGTACACGGAGAGATATGGGGCGCTGTAACCTGGGAGACGGGGAGGAGGTGACAGCAAGCGTGGGCTTCAGGATTCATTTTTTAACTGGGTTTTTTATTAAGATAATAAATTCACACGCAGTTTTAAGAATGCAGAAAGCTCTCTTGCACACTCTGTCTAGGTCAACCCTATGTAACATTTTGCAAAACTAGGATACTGACATCGATAGAGTCAACCTCCCCCTCCTGGGCAGATTTCCCCAGGGTGTGTGTGTGTGTGTGTGTGTGTGTGTGTGTGTGTGTGTGTGTGTGTGTGTGTGTGTAGGTCTGTACAATGTTACCTACAGTGTAGATACACGAACCTACAACCACAGTCAGGACACAGAATATTTACGCCACCACAAGGAACCCTCCCACCCACATCCTGCTCCTTCCCTAACTCCTGGGAGTCAATCACTTGTCCTCCATTTCTAAAATTTTGTCATTTCAAAAATGTTGTATGAGTGGAATCACACAGCATTTATGGTAAATTTTTTCTGCTAAACCCTAATACTTTAAAAAAAAAAAAAACCTTCAGATGGGAAACCTAAGAGAATCCTATCCCACTATAAGATTCTAATTATCATGTAGTTGCTGCTCCAGTAATTTTTAATATGGTTAAGATAAATAAAAACAATAAATGATGATGCACATAGTTTGCATTTTAGAATACAGCACAGTGAAAGTCTGACAAAAAGCTTTTTAACATTTTCATCTAATGACAGCTTTATTAAGTACTTGCATAACATTTCAAAATCTGTGGCTCCTAAACTAATTCAGCTCACAGCAAGAATATAGTGTAAGATTAGAAAAGTATATGCAGGGGCGCCTGGGGGGCTCAGTCGTTAAGCGTCTGCCTTCGGCCCAGGTCATGATCTCAGGGTCCTGGGATCGAGCCCCACATCGGGCTCCCTGCTTGGCAGGAAGCCTGCTTCTCCCGCTACCATTCTGTCTGCTTGTGTTCCCTCTCTCGCTGTGTCTCTCACTGTCAAATAAATAAGATCTTTTAAAAAAAAAAAAGTATATGCGGAGAGTGACGTTAATGAACAAAGCAGTGAAAACTTGCAGCCACTAACATTTTGGAACTTTCTACATGACTAGTAATAACTTATGATTACGAAATTCTCATATGAATGTCTCCCCATTAAAACAACAGCAATATAACGACTCTTCCTGTGCTCCAATTGTGCCATCCTAAGAGTGGCCAAGGATCTACATCATGGCTTGAGATGTCTTAAGCCAAGCTCGTAAGAGTGCCAGCTACCTTTCTCCCCCCACTTCCACACCTCAGTCCGAGCAGTCTGACTTGTGCCCTAGCTCCTGCGTTGAACTGCTCTCACAGCAAGTCGTCAACCACCAATTGTTGCTGAAACCAACACACACATTTTAGTCTGTCTGTCTTGACTGCTCGGTGTTACTTGCCTCCTGGGATTCTCCTTTGTGGGCTTCTTGCCTCCTGACCATCCCTCTGACATTTGTGTTTCTTGGTTCTCTAGCCTGTACCCTCCTCTCTATTTACTCTCCCACTGGCGGTACAAACTCAGCACGTCCAGGGACTAGGCGGACAACATCAGAAACGAGGAGCCCATTTTAAAATGCACTGCCACGAGTCGATGAGCAGACATCATGTGCCCCAGTGTGCTTCAGTGTGACATACACAACACTGTTAATGAAGTATTCTTCATAATAATCTTTAGAGCTCATTTTCAGTTACAGGAAATTTAGAATATAAAGGAAGAAAAAAAGCACCATGAGGGAGCAGATCCAGATCGGGGAATATCCTGCAGGACAACAAATCAGCGGCATGGAAGACCACTCAAGATCAAACAGTATTTAAGGTACAACAATAACCAGGACTATAGACCTTCTTCACGTTTCGATTCCAAGAAATACATTGTCAAAAGAGACATCTTTGTGATAATCAGGAATATTCGAGTATGGACTGTGTATGTGATGATAATAAGAACCATTGGTAACTTCAGGGATGATGATAGCAATGTACGTCTGTGAGTAAATGTCCATATTTTTAGAGATGTACTGTAAGATGTAGAGAAGTGCAATGATAATGATTCCGGCATTTGATTTAAAATGTTTCAACACAACAAACAGAAAGAAGTTGAATGATCACAACCTTCATCCCTTGTTTGAGTCCCCGCTTCCTTTTGTTTTATTAGTAAATCTCGTTGGCATCCACTCATTTTCTCAAGTTCGACATCTGAGAATCGTTACTGATTCTCTTGTCCCTCAGCTTCCACTTCCAATCAGGTGCAGAGTTTTGGCATTTATATCTCTTCGGTATCCCTCAGATTCTCTCCTTTCCACCATGACTGCCTCTACCTTACACAGTTTTAATCCCCAATTTCCACGGTGACCTCCAAGTTGGTCTCTTGGCCTCCGGTCTCACCTTGCATCATCTTTAATGTAACCATTGGAACCTAGGGATTATTCTGAAATGGCAAATCGAACCATGCGCCTACAAGACACCTTCCCTGGTGTGGCTCACGAGGACCCCTCAGCCCCGTCTCTTGAACTGTCATCTTGAACTCCGTGCCTGAAACTCTGAACTTACAGTTGCTCACAGAGTGCAACGTGGGCGGCCTGCAGTTACGACAGAGCAGCTGATACTGGACGTGCCACCGTCAATAAGTATAAAACTGGGAAACAATATACATAACAAGTAACTCTTTAGGTGTTAGCATACAGCACAGGACTACCCTTCCTTAAGAAAAAGAAGGACATGATGTAGATCCTACATCCCCCTAGCTTTCTACCAGGGAAACTTTCCAAATTGCTCTGCAGAAAAAATGGAGCCCAAGCAGAGAGTGGAAGTTTTGCTGGACAGAGGAAACAGATTCTAACGTGTCTAGAATTTGCAAGGCAGGGTGCACGGGAAAGAGCCACAGAGACGTTGTCCCAAGTATCTGCACACCAGTTCCCTCAAAGTCCTCGGCCAAATCCAGAGCTGCTCACGGACAGAGCACAACTCCTTGAGACCTGCTCAGAGCCTTGAGGGGTGAGCCAAAATGTCATAACTAGTATAGTGCTGGAAAGACATTAGATTTCTGACCTACACAGAGTGGAGAGACATTCGCAAAAACCATGGGCACTCAGCTGAGACCCCAAAAAGCCCATTCTTTAGGAGTAAGGGCTAAAAGAAAAGCCAAAATAGGCCCATCCTAACCAAGTCTAAAGCCAAGCCTCAGCCAAGTCAGGGTGACTAGTCCATCAGTAGATTAATTGCTCGTCAGAACAAAACCCAACCCTCTCTATGTTATGCATAATATAGTCCAGAGTCGCTGTGTCATAGCATTCATAACATCCAGCAAAGGGTAAAAGAAAACAAGATATAAAAAGACAGGGAAATAGCCTGAATCCAGAAGAAAAAAAGTCAATGAGCCATATGTTGGAATAATTATAAGTAACTATTGTAAGTAGTTCAGGACTTTGTGAAAAATATAAACATATTAGAAGATAGGACAATTTCACTAACTGGAAATTTAAAAAAAAATTGAAATCGTAAACAGAAGAATACAATATCTGAAACGCTTCATTCTTGGGTAAACCAGGGGGAAAAGGTCAGTGAAATTGAAGATGGGGGTCAATAGAAATTATCCAAACTGAAGGAGAGAAAAAAGAAAACAAAAAGCCTCAGTGACCTGTGAAACAAAATCAAGAGGTCTGGGAGCACCTACACTTCTGCCTTCAGCTCAGGTCATGATCTCTGGGTCCTGGAATCCAACCCCGATTCAGGCTCCCTGCTCAGCAGGGAATCTGCTTCTCCCTCTGCCCCCCCCCCACCCTGCTGGTGCATGTACATGCACATTTTCTCTCTGAAATAGATAAATCTTATTTAAAAAATGAAGAGGTGTGCTAAACATGTATTTTGATCCTCAGAAAAGAGAATAAGTTAGAAGAATTTGTGGAAATTTAATGCCTAAAAACTTTCCAAAATTAAGGAAAGATAACAATCTTGAGATCCAAAAAGTTCTAAAAACCCCAAGCAGAATATACACAAAAAAAGCTACATGTAAGCCTATCATACTCAAATTGCTGAAAACCAAAGATAATGAGAAAATCTTTAAAAAAAGGCTTAATAGAAGAGACATGGAGGGAACAACAGTGAAAACGGTTGCTTTCTCATTAGGAACAATGGAAGTCAAAACAGTGGAATGTGTTTTTAAAGAGTTGAAAGACAAAAAACACTTCTCATTTCTTTAGCTGGCCTTCCCTGACCTACTGGTTTAGATTAAGCATCCCTCCTGTGTGCTCTTGAAGACTACTCTGCTGCCCTATCACAGCACTTGCTTAATTAATTATTGGTCTCACGTCATGATTATAGTCTCCGTGTGGACCCAGACTAGCCTATGTTTAAAATTGTGCCCTTAACCCTTGGCAGAGTAAGTTGCTTCTATTAGGTACTCAGTACTATTCTCTAAGTGAATGAAAAGACTGTATTTAACTTATAAAATGATGGCCTGTACCAATAAAATATGAAATAAACTAAAATTATTTAGGAGCGTTACGTGTATACTTCACATGAACTAAACCTGAAAGGCAAAAGATAGCAACTGTTTCTTATGGTTCATTAATGTGTGTGTGATTTTCAGTGACCACGAAGATAACCTGTTTAGGAGCTTACGGAAAGCAACAGTTTGGATTAAGGATATATTCAAGGTGAAATCTCCTATGAAATAGTAAAAGGTAAAGGCTAAGGTATCACATATATGACTTAGATACAACTTCATTAGAGCTGTTCTACTTAAAAAGACTTAGAAAAGTCAGGAAATAGGTTGTTTTCAGAAATAAAACCTGTCACTAACAATAGTTGGCGGAAAGAGAAATAGAATAAAAAAGGCAAGAAAGGTACAGAAAGACAAGGGAACGAGTTGTAAGGCAGCCTTACGGCAGTACGTTGGAGTCGCTGGCCACATGAGTTCAATGGGCCTAGACCGGAGGCCCCTGCTGTCAGTGTAAATTCCAATGCTCTTAAAGCATAACAGATACTCAATACTGGAGATCTCAATGGCACAGAGAGCATCCACGGGCTGATGTGCAATAAATGATAGTGTAGGGTCGTGTGAGTGGAGCATCCTGTAAGGAATTCCTTCTCTCCTCAAGGGGTATCTCAGGAATCCTGATTGGAATCCTACACAAAGCTGCTCACTGAAGATGGCCATCCACTGGACATTGGTTGGGATTTGGAGCTCTTTAAATCTTCTGTGAGAAATTTTCTTGCTCTGAAACAGCTCATAACAAAAGACTTGGCTTTTCCTAGCTACACAGAGGCATGTGTGGGCCCCTTGGCACACTGTTCCGGAAGTCATTGTCTGAGAACCTTTTGTGTCTGCCAGCTTGTGAATATCAGTCTTCCGTCCGTCCAGCGCTGACATGGGGAACAGTTGCACGTGGTGACTTCTCCCAGAGATCACTGCAACCATCTGGCCATGGGGGATGAGCTCAATCTGATGAATCTTCTTCATGTCACCAACCCGAATAATTTCTACACAAATCAATAGTTACAAGTCATTTTCAAATTCATTTTCAAGTTCAAATAATCTCTATTTATTTTGAATGTTTTCAATTTTACATAAAGGTCAATAAAAATGATCTCACAAATCTTAATGTTCAGTGAATAAATTCTTTACAAGAATTTGGAATTGTAAACAGCAAGTCACCTGCAAATTAGCAATGTCTTACTTAAAAAATTTTTTTGTAATGAGGTATAATTGAGGTATATCACTATATTTTAGGTGTACAACAGAATGATTCAGTATTTATATATACTGCAAAATGATCACCACAATAAGCCTAGTTAATATCCAGCACCATAGATAGTTGACAAAATTTTTGTTCTTATGATGAGAACTTGTAAGATCTCTCAGCAACTTTCAAGTGTACAGTAAAATATTGTTAACTGTAGTCACCATGTTATACGTCATACCTCCAAGACTTATTTTAGAACTGGAAACTTGTACCTTTTGAACCCATCCATCCATTTTGTAGCCTCCTTTCCTAACCTCTAGCAACTACCAATCTGTTCTGTTACCTGTGAGCCTGGGGGGTGGGTGTGTGTGTGTGTGTGTGTGGTTTTTTGCTTGTTTGTTTAGATTCCACATAAAAGAGCCATCATAAGATACCTGTCTTTGATTTATTTCATTTAGCATAATACCCTTCAGGTCCATCCATGTTGTCACAGATGGGAAGATGTTCTTTTTATGGCTGAATAATATTTCATTGTATAGAATACCACATTTTTTTTTAATCGATCCATCCATTGGTGGACACTTGGGTTATTTCAGATCTTGGTTACTATAAATAATTCTGCAGTGAACATAAAGGTGTAGATATCTTTTCTAATTAGTGTTTTTGTTTTCTTTGGATAAATCACCAGAACCGGGATTGCTAAGTCACACGGTAATTCTGTTTTAATGTTTTGAGGAACTTCCGTACTGTTTTCCACAGAGGCTGTACCAGATTACATCCCCAGCAATATAGTATATAAGTTCTCTTTTTCCCACATTCTTGCCAACACTTCTTACTCCTTATCTTTCTGATAATAGCCATCCTAACAGTTAAGAGTGATATCTCATTGTAGTCTTCATTTCCATTTCCCTGTTGATTCAGGATGTTGAGAACCTTTTCATGTTGTGTTGCTATTGGTCTTCTCTATATCTTTTTTGGGGGAAAAAAATGTCTATTCAAATCCTCTGACCATTTTTAAATCAGACAGGAGTGGTTTTTTTTGTTTTTTTGGGTTTTTTTTGCTAGTGAGTTGTAGGATTTCTTTATATATTTTAGATATATACCCTTATCAGATACGATTTTGCAAATGTTTTCTCATACTCAGTAAATCGCCTTTTCATTTTCTTGAAAATGAAGCCATTTGAAAAATGGTTACCTCTACCGTAAGAGGAATGTTTTCTTATTTTTAAATTCTCTCCCAATTGTTATTCCAATGGATCTAAGTTGGGTTCTAATAAAATCACAGACATAATCTCAGGATAGATTTGAGAGGGATAGAAAAGGATAGGAAGGAAAGAATAAGAGATCAAAAATCATATAGGTTCAAAAAAAATTATTCCAGCGATAACAAAATTACCTTAATAATAAAATAAACATAGTAAAGCATAATAAACAAGTTATTTATTTATTTACTTATCTTATTTAATAAATTAGCTTAATAAACTTAAGCCCTGAGAGTCTAGGCAGCAGGCCAAACACCAGTGTCCAACAAATGGAAACATACTACTTTTTTAAGGGGGAAAAGGTGTCCTTTTTTTTCTGGCACTACACTGAATTGTTTTCTTACACAGCTAGTTGAGTGGCTCCTCTGGGCCGGGCACTGTTGTAAGTATGTGGGGTGTGCTGCCCCACAGAGACCGGATCGTGCCGTCCTGTGGGACCCCTGGAGGACCTTCCGTGGGCCTCCTCGGCAGGACCGCCCACATAGCACGGAAGGCCTGCGCTGCAGGACTCAATTAGTGTCCTTCAAAGGTGGCTTCTCCTTTAGCTAAGCCACTGAACAGGTGCCAGACATTCAAGAGGACAGCGGTATGTAAGGGCTGTGTGACTTCATCTAGTCCCCCGTTTCTCCTCCCAACAGCCGGAAGCACCCAGACTAGGACAGAGAACTCTGCTGTCTTCTCCAGGGGATACCCAGTTATACGCTCTAGCTCGTTGTGGTGCCCATGGGGGTGGAGGGACAAGCGGAACTGTGTTTTTTGTTTTTTGTTTCACGTGCCAATTTGAAGACAGTAAACTGACTTCTTACAGTAGACTTACTATATAAAATCACCTGGGAAGATGTTTAGACTCTGGGGGATTATGGATCTCCAGGTATTAGAAAGGTCATCATTTGACTTGAAAACATATCAAACCAGATCTGGAGGATTTCTTTTACAGAATAAAAGACAACAAATCTGATACTGTTATTTTTAGAGTTAGAGCAGAACAGTAAAGACTCTCCTTACCATCTATGGTAACGTGCACAACAAATAACCCTTCTTCATTTCCCAGAGCAATTCTTTTGTGATCTATATTTGACACACAAATATAAACGTCAAGGATTTTTTTTGTGGGGGCTGAACATTAAGTAAAGCTATTAAAATAAACTGGAATTTATCACTATGGAAAAAGTTTAAAAGTCAAATTAGATACATATTTAGCATATATAAAAGTGAAAAACAATCGGCACTATTTTTCTTTCAGCTTATAGAAGAAAAATAAAACGTGACTCTTCTCAACAGAAAGATCATTATCTTTATGAGTACTTGAAAAGATACTATTTAAGTAACGGTATATTTTTCCATTTGCTATCATTAGGTAACTGTCTCATGAATGAAAACCTTGTATCATTTGATTTGTCAGTTGCCCCCAGCCTGAGCTGGGGCAGCACTGGGCGTGCGTACGGACGTAGCTCGGACGAAAACTCTGAGTGCGAGGGTAGCGCTGACTGAGCGAACGCCCTGAGTGCAAAGCACCGGGGCACATGTATCAGCTCACTAATCCTCTTCATAACGGATCATCTGCCCTGACACAAGGGAACTCAGAATTCTTCAGGCTCGAGAAAGCGGTTACTGTATATGAAAGAGACGTCATCCCGCACGGGGCCCGGGGAACCGTCGTGGAGTCAAGGGCACTAATACTTAGGCAGTAACAGGCGGGTGGGCCGTGGGCGAGACCCCCAGCAGCCTCGGGCAGGTTTGGCTGACACGTGAGTCGAGTAAAGTTACGGCTCTCAGACCTCGATCTGGAGATGGGGTGAGGCATCCGTGCGGTGGGTCCGTACCTATGATTGCAGCTGTCCGGCTGGTTCTGATCAAGGGCAGGCTGCTGTCGTAAGCCTCTTCCAGCACATAGACCGAGCGGTCCCTGGGGGGGCTTTCTCTCAGCATCCTGTGGAGGCCGCTCAGCACGCCCACCCACTCTCGCTTGGCGCGCTCGCTGTCCGCCAGGATTGGCACTGAGTACCGGTGGCTAGGCGCCGACAGCTGAGAAGCCGTGACCTGCAGTGATTTAGGGAGTATCTCAGGTCTAGGAGAGCAGAACTCTGTGCCAGCCTGGTTGGCATTTTTCATCAGAATCACCACTGGCAGATGGCACTTCTAATACTGCTACCCGCCCCCTGGTTAGTAGAATACGTGGTGGGAGCATCAGAACCCAGGCCAAAAGCAAAATGTCAGAATCACCTCTGTGTGGTCCTCGTGAGAATACTGGATACTCTGTCTAAATACTGATCTTCATCAATGGAAATAGTTACTATTTATTGAGTGCTGACTCCACCAGGAACTGCTCTAAGAAATGTGCATATGTTAATTGATCTAATCCCCGTGGAAACACTCAGCAGGTAGACGCCACTACTGTGCCCAGGTTACAGGTGAGAAGACAGGCACAGTGGGGGAAATTGCTAGCAGTGTGATCCCAGACCTCCACTCGGAGCCTCTCTGCTTCTTCAATTCTAGACACAGCTTTGTACCTTTTCATAAGTGTCTTCTTAATTGCAATCAGGCAATGTGTCTTAATTGCAGTCATCGTAATCAATTTTGATATTATGCAACACTCAGGGGTTCTTTGTTGTTGAGTCACAAATACTTAGAAGTACTTATGCTTTCCTGGCTGCTACGTGCCTATGACTTACATCATTACTAGTGAATGGCAAGTAAAATTTAAATTTAAAAATACATGCTTAGCCTAGCAGCGCTCCAAATTTATATGTAAAACTTTCTTTTGTGAACATCAATTAAACAGCAGTAGCATAATAAATTCCTGCCTCCTAAGTCAGTGCCAGTGTCCAGGTCTTTGTAGAGTTTTGTGGTGGCTGGGTAGAGTCTGCATAGATTTCTATCCCGGGACTAAGGGACTAGAAACACCTCTGTGCAGCCTTCGTTAATTACAAGAGTCGTGGGTTGACTGTAACCACGTGGGTCACAAGGGAACCGCAGTCCTTCGCTTTCTCTGTCACTTTAGAGATAAAGAATCATTTCCAAGATCACTTTCATTTTTTATATGAATTTTAAAGAGCAGAATATTCATTTTTTAAGAGATTGCAGGGGTGCCTGGGCAGCACAGTTGGTTGAGCGCCTGACTCTTGGTTTGGGCTCAGGTCACGATCTCAGGGTTGTGAGATGGAGCCCCTAGTCAGGCTCCCTGCTCAGCGGGGAGTCTGTGTTTCTCACTTCCTCTCCCTCTACTCTCCCCTTGGGCACACATTTCTCTCTCTCCCTCTAAAATCAATCTTTTTTAAAAAGAGAGATTGCAAAAGTACATTCTTGCTTGATTTTTTATTTTCTACTCTTGGTTTGAATTTGAATCGACTTCAAAAGTTTGCCTCAAAGGAAACCAGTTTACAAAGCGCTTCTAGTTTGAGAAGCCGCACCCTCGTGCTGCTGCAGGTCTGCCGTGAACCACTGGTCATGATGACCCAGAAGGAGGTCATCTGTCTTTCTCTGTCACTGTTTTCCCCTTCTTCCTGCATTCTCCCCATACCACTCTGCTCAGTAAGCTTCTGTTTTCAGCCAAGGACCTGACATCCATCCTGTTACCGAATGGTGTAGAATAAATGGACCTACCTCCTCAGGAACATCTGCGTTTTAAGGCCCAGATTTAACTGTAGGATAAAAAGACGGTGGCTTATGTAAAAAGTTCCTTACATTATCCCCAAATAGAAATGGGGAAATAGATTTACTGTGGCAAGTGGGAGGTAGGAAGGGGGGCGTGATCCCCCGGCACTTCTGAAATCTCAGCCTCCAGTGACCTTCGGCAGCACAAGAGGATGAAACAAACTGTGGCAGGCAGAGATCCAGCGGCGCGCGTGTGCTCACTTTAAACATACGGGGCATTTCCTTTCTCCTTGCAGGAATAAAATCGGAGGGCCAGACCGAACCGACAGAAAATGCTCCATCCCTGAAGGAAAATCAAGACACTGAAAGTGAGCAGAATCACCTGAAAGTGAGTCAGACAATATATAAACATAATCATCAACCTTAATTTCATTGATTTTTTACATTCTTTTCTGCAGTTACTGATAGCAATCAGAACACCCTGTCAGCAGTGCTCGGCCGGCGGTGTATTGGGAAACCCGAGTAGGGGCACCTGGCTCAGATGGTCGAGTACTATCTTTTGGGTTGGTTTAGGTTGTGATCTCAGGGTTGTGGGATCAGGCCTCGCGGCAGGCTCCCCTCTCAGCAGGGAGTCTGCTGCTCCTCTCCCTCTCCCTCTGTCTCCCACTCACGCACACACACACTCTCTCTCAAATAAATACATACATCTTAAAAAGAGAGAGAGAAAGAGAAAAGGAAAGAAGACCTCAGTCAACGCTCGGCTGACTCCAATTCGGACAGTCCTCAAGGCCTGGAATGCCCGCCCTGACTGACCCCAAAGCCACGGCCTGGAATAAGGGCCTTGTGCCCTCACGCCACCTGCTGATTTAAATGTTACTACGCTATAGCTGACACGTAACCGCACATACTTGTGAAGAGGACAATCACAAAGTTTTGGTGCTTGTAGACACCTGTGTGGCCCTCCCCACAAAAGGATGATCATGGCCGTCACCCGAAAAGTCTCCTGGGACTGCTTTGCAATCCCTCCCCGGCCACTCACTGATCTGCTTCCTGCCATCTTAGGTTAGTTTGAACTTTCAAACTAAGTGGAGACGACACGGTAAGTATGTCTTTCTGTCCAGCCGCTTTTTCTCAGCATAATTATCTTGAGATTCATTCCTGGTTTTGCACAGATGAATACTCCATTCTTTTTCCTGGTGAGCAATAGTCCATTGTAAGGTATCCACTCGCCCAGGGATGAATACTGGGGTTATTTCAAGTTTGGGGCTATTTTAAATAAAGTTGCTATGACTGTTCATGTATACCTTTCATGGACACATGATTCCTCTTGGGACAAACATCTGGGAGTATTTCCAGGTGTTCCAGTCTCTCCAGAGGGACTGGATGATGTAGTAGGTGGATATGGTAGATGGATGGATAGTAGACTGGATGATACACATGACATAGTTTAACTTCACGAGGAACTGCCAAACTCTTTTCCAGAGTGGTTACTCGAGTTACAAAGCACTGCAAGAATGTTCTAGGTCCTCACATCCTCCAACACTGCAGATGGTCAGTCTCTTCAATTTTAGCATTTCTTACGGATGTGTAACGGCATCACATAGTTGTTTTATTTGAATTTCCCTAAGAAGGATGGTTAGCATTTGTTCATGTGCTTACTTGCCATGTGTGTATCTTCCTTGTTAAAGTATCTTTTCAAAGTTTTGCCCCTTTTTTGAAAGTTGAGCTATTTATTCTCTTATTAAGTTTTAAGAATACTTTCTACAATTTGGATATAAGTCATTGTCAGGAGTTGGATTTCCCCCACTCTGCAGCTTGTTACCTCTCATAACAGTGGACTATCAAGGAGCCGAAGTTTTCAATTTTCATATCCAATTTATCAATTTTTTTCTTGTACATGTCGTGGTTTGGTATTATATCTAAAACTTCTTTGTCTTATCCAAGATCAGAAAGCTTTTCTCCTATGTCTGCTTCTGAGTAGTTATAGTTTTAGGTTTTGCATTTGGTTCTATGATCTATTTTTAGTTAATTTTTGTATATGGTAAGAAGTATGGATCAAAGTTGATTTTTTTTTTTTTGCATGCAAGTATCTAAATTTCCAGTACCATTTGTTGATAGCCTTTACAACTTGTAGAAAATATTGTATACAGTTGACCCTTGAACAGTGTGGGGGTTAGGGGCACTGACCATCCCCATATAGTCAGAAAGCCACGTATAACTTTTAACTCTCCCAAAACTTCATTGCTAGTAGTCTACTATTGATTGGAAGTCTTAGTGGTAACATAAACAGATTAGCACATATTCTGTATTTTCTATATGTTTTATACTATATTCTTATAATAAAATAAGCTAGAGAAAAGAAAATATTATTAAAATTATAAGGAAAAGCAAAGTCATTTACAATACAGTATGCTATACTGGATTTATCAAAAAAATTTGCGTGTAAGTGGACGTGCCCGGTTCAAACCCATGTTGTTCTGGGATCAACTGTCTAGTAGTAGAATAGAAAATCCAGAAATATATACACAAATCTATTATGTATGCATATGTAAATACATTTTGTATATTTGCAAATATATTTTGTATGTATATTATAAATGTTTTATATATGTATGTATTTGTGTATATATTTCTGGATTTGTTCTTTTTTTCAAAGTTGTTTTGTCTCTTCTACCTCTTGGCATTTCCCTATGAATTTTAAAATTAACTTGTCAATTTCTACAAAAAATGAAAAAGCCTGCTGAGATTTTGATTAAGATTGTGTTGAAAATATAGATCAATTTTGGGAACACTCACATTTTTAAAATATTGACTTTTCTAATGCATGAACACAGTAACTCTCCATTATTTAGGTCTTGGTTAATTTTTTAATCAATATTTTATAGTTTCAGTGTACAAGTCTTACACATCTTTTGTCAGATTGATTACTAACTTTTAATATGTTTTGGTGCTATTGCAAATGGTATTGCTTATTTAATTTCAGTTTCTGATTACTTGTTCTTAGTATAAAGAAGTACAGTCCATTTTCATATATTGATCATGCTTCCTGCAAACTGGCTAAATTCATATATTAGTTCTAATAGCTTTTTTATAGATGGGTTTGGATTTTCTTCATAGATGTTCATTTTGTCTATGAATAACTTTGCCTCCTTTTTTCCACCCTGGATGTATTTTATTTCTTTTTCTTCCCTGGCTAGGATTTCCAGTACAATGTTAAAGAAATCAGGGTGATGAGAGTAAACATCCTTGTCTTGCTTCTGATCTTAGAGAGAAAGCATTTGAGTCTTTTGCCACTAATTAATGATGTTAACAAGATTTTCATAGATACTCTTATCAGGATAAGGAAGCTCCCTTGTAAGAGTTCATCAAGAAAAAATGTGATTTTGTCAAATGCGTTTAGTGTATCTATTGACATGATCTTTTTTCATTAGTTAAAGTAGTAGATTGATTTTGGAATGTGAATCCAACCTTCCTGAGATACACCATACTTGTTCATGATGTAGTGAAATTTTTACGTAACGCTGGATTCGATTTACTAACATTTTGTAAAGACTTTTGCAACTAAGTTTACAAACCAAGAATATTGGTTTGTGCTTTTTCTAATATTTTATTTTATCTTATTTCCTCATGATGAGTCTGCTCTTGAGCCCCACCCTGTTTCCCCCGCCCTCCCACCCACCTCTCCTCTGGTCACCATCAGTTTGTTCTCTATAGTTAGGGTCTCTTTCTTGATTTTTCCCTTTCTCTTTTCCTTTGCTCATTTGTGTCTTAAATTCCACATATAAGTGAGATCATATGGATTTGTCTTTCTCTGACCGACTTATTTTACGTCATGTTATACTCTCAGCTCTAACCATGTTGTTGCAAATGACAAGATTTCGTTCTTTTTTTATAGCTAATGTGTGTGTGTGTGTGTGTGTGTGTGTGTGTGTGTGTGTGTGTACACACCACATCTTCTTTATCCATTCATCTGTCGATAGATAGTTGGGCTATTGTAAATAATGTGGAAATAAACATAGGCAGGCATGTATCCCTTTGAATAATTGTTTTGGGTAAATACCCGGTAATGCGATTATTGGATTATGTGATAGTTATATTTTTAACTTTTTGAGGAACCTTCATACTCTTTTCCATAGTGACTGTACCAGTTTGCATTCTCACCAACAATGTAAGGTGGATCTTTTTTCTCTACATCCTTGACAACACTTGTGGTTTCTTGTGTTTTTATTTTAGTCATTCTGACAGGTGTGAGATGATATCTCGTGGATGTGATTTGTATTTCCCTGATGATGAGTGATGTTGAGCATCTTTTCACGGGTCTGTTGGCCACCTGGATGTCTTCTTTGGAGAAATGTCTGTTCATGTCTTCTGCCCATTTTAAGATGGATTATTTGATTTTGAGGTCTTGAATTGTATTACTTCTGTATATGTTTTGGATACTAATCCTTTATCAGATGTGCCATTTGCAAATATCTTCTATTCAGTAGATTGCCTTTTAGTTTTGTTAATTGTTGCTTTTGCCATGAAGAAACTTTTTTTTGATGTAGTCCCGACAGTTTATTTTTGCTTTTATTTCCCTTGCCTCAGGAGACATATGTAAAAAAGAATTACTTTAGCTGATGTCAGAAATAATTGCCTATGCCCTCTTTGAGAATTTTTATGGCTTCAGGTCTCGTGTTGAGGTCTTTAATCCATTTTGAGTTTATTTTTGCAGTTGGTGAAAGAAAGTGGCCCAGTTTCATTCTTTGGCACGTGGCTGTTGAGTTTCCCCAACCCCATTTGTTGAAGAGACAGTTCCGTTGTATATTCTTCCCTACCTTGTCAGAGTTTAATTGGCCATATAATTGTGGGTTTATTTCTGGATTTTCTGTTCTGTTCCGTTGATCCATGTGCCTGTTTTTTAGCCAGAACCACACTGTTTTAATCACTACTGTCTTGTAATACAACGTAAAATCTGGAATTGTGATACTTTCAATTTTTTCTTTTTCTAGATTGCTTTGGCTATTCGAGGTCTTCTGTGGTTCCATACAAATTGTAGGATTGTTCTAGTTCTGTGAAAAATGCTATTGGCGTTTTAATAGGGATTGCATTAAATCTGTGGATTGCTTTGGGTAGTATAGGCATTTTAACAATATTTGTTCTTCAATCCAAAAGCATGGAGCATCCTTCTAATTCTTTGCATCGTCTTGAATTTCTTTCATCAATGTTTTATAAGGATACAGGTCTTTTACTTCTTTGGATAAGTTTATTCCTAGATATTTTCTTGTCTTTGGTATAATTTTAAATGGGATTTTTTTTTTAATTTCACTTTCTACTGCTTCATTATTGGTGTATAGGAATGCAACAGATTTCTAAGTGCATTGATTTTGTATCCTGTGACTTTACCGAATTTGTTTATGAACTCTACCAGTTTTTTGGTGGAGTCTTTAGGGCTTTCTATATATAGCATCACGTCTTGTGCAGCTAGCGAGGGTTTCACTTCTTCAGTACCAGTCTGGACAGCTTTTATTTCTGTATGTTTTCTCATTGCTGCGGCGAGCACTTCCAGTACCGTGTGGAAGGTAAGCAGTTGGAGTGGGCGTCCTTGTCTTGTTCTGACCTTAGGGGAGAAGCTCTCAGTTTTTCTCCATTGAGTATGATGTTGGTTGTGAGTTTTCCATATAAGGCCTCTATTATGTTGAGCTATATTCCCTCTAGACCTATTTTGCACAGTGTTTTTTATCATGAACGGACAGAGTATTTTGTCAAATGCTTTTTCTCCATCTATTGAAATGATCATATGGTCTTTACCTTTCTGTTAGTGATGTGACATATCATGTTGATTGTTTTGTGAATCTTGAACCACAGTTGTGTCCCAGAAGTAAATCCCACTTGATGTGTACTGTGTGATTTTTCAAATGTGTTCCTGGATTTGGTTTGATAATATTTTGTTGAAGAATTTTGCAGCTATATCCATGAGAGATACTGGCCTCTAAGTCTCTTTTTTTGTGGTGTCTTTATCTGGTTTTGGTATCATGGTGGTAATAGCCTCATAGAATGAATTTGGAAGTTTTCCTCCCTCTTGCATTTTTTGGAACAGTTTGAGTAGAAAGGTTTGTACTTTTCCTGTAGTGTCTTTGTCTGGCTTTAGTATTAAGGTAATGCAGGTCCCATAGAAGGAGTTAGGAACCTGATCTTCAATTTCCTGGAAAATTTTATGTAAAATTGGTATTGTGTGTTCCTTAGACCGTCAGTAATGAGAAAACAAATATCTCATGAAACTATTTGGACTTGGAATTCTCTTTGTGGGATAATGTTTGCTTAAGATTCCATTGCTTAGTAGATACAAGTTAGTCAGTTATCTCAGGGTCTCCCGTCTGGCTGGTTGGAACAGACCCTCTTCTCCCCGAGCCTTCTGCCTGCGTCGTCTCCTCACGTGCACGTGCTGAGCAGTCGTCTGCTGCCTCCTTGAATGAGGTCTCCTGTAGCCCCTGGACGTCTCTCTCTGTCTCTGTGTCTCTCTCCATGTCTCCGACTCCAGGAGTCTCCCGTGCTCTGCCTGGAATTCCACTGCCTGTGTTATGTCCTAGAAACTCTCACAGGGTAGTAACTTGAGGCGAATACAGAGATCACTTCATCTGTTTCCACTTTTTAGGGATCACTGCCTTTTATTATCTGATGTCCAGCTCCTTAAATCAGTTACTTGGTTGGTTCAGAGGGAAGGTTAAATATGGTCCCTGTTACTCCATTTTTTTTTTAAAGGTTATATTTAGTAATCTCTGCACTCGGTATGGGGCTCAAACTCACAACCCTGAGACCGAGTCACATGCCCTTCTGACTGAGCCAGTCCCGCACCCTGAGCCCCTGTTACTCCATTTTGGTTGAAAGTAGAAGTCTGTCTGGTCCTGCCCACTTGATCATTTTCCACTTCTTCGGCATCTAAAACTGACTCTGTCTTTCCCCCAAAATGATCGTTCTCCATTACAACTTTATTGCTGTCCCCCTCTCTTACTCTGCGTGACTTAAAACCTCAGTACCATCTAGCCTTGTTACTCCTTTCATTTTCCTTTCTCTGTGAGATCACTTCGGGAGTAGTTCTCGCTCCTACCTCTTCTTCTGTAACCCTGCAGCCCTGACATTGGTGCAGACACTCATTCGGTCTGCGGGCGGACGGGTGCCAGCTGGACTGGACACCAGCACTGCTTTCATTTCCCATCCCCAGCACACACTCCCTCTCTCGCTCGCTCTCTCTCCCTCTCCCTCTCCCTCTCAGGAAAAAGATCTACTGCCAGACTAATCTTTCAGAGTCCCCTTCAACATAATCTGGTTTCCTGTGCCAGTTATTCAAGGTACCATCAAATTTCTGACAAGGGTGACATTAACTGGTATGAAGAATATAGAACAGTTTTTTAGTAAGGTATCAAAATAAGACAGGATGAATATGGAGACCCGTGATAGAAATAATCTGTGATAGAAAGTTCAGGCAGGACGTGATACCTGGAGCCACAGGAAACAATGGGATTACCGTGGGTGTGTGCAGAAGGGGGACCAGGAAAAGGCCAAGGACAGAAACCCAGACACACTAAGAGGAATGTGTAAAGGGGCTGAAAAGATTCAGAACAGGCAGGGGGAGGAGAGAACATATTATTGCGTTTCTTTCAATAAGATATACTTGCTACAAATTCACTGATTCGGTATTCTTTAATAATAAACACTTAAAGAGACATCTGCAAAAATGGCAGAGTAAGGACCTCTGAAGATTTTTCTCCTTCATAAAAAAAAAAAAAAGAGGCAAAAAACTGGTAAAATTCATCAGAATCAACTTTTTCAGAACTGTATAAAGTAACCAAAGTTTGTGGCAATCCGAGGAGGACTTACTCAAGAGAAACAGCTAAATCTTGGTAGGAATCATGAGGTCTGTGTTGATTTAACTTGTCCTAGTTGCGTGCTCCATTTTCCAGCTCCTCAGTAGCCTTGAAAAATGGCAGCCTGCCCTTACAGTGCGTCCTAGGAGCTAGTGGACACTGGGGGCAGCAAAGAGGAGGAGGTATGAGAAGGAAACTGCTGTATGGGGCTTAATATACTTAATATTCTCCGAGCTTTCCCACGTGTGAAAAGTCTGTCCCCACGGAAGCGTCCTAACTACACAGCTGCCGAGGCAGGTTTAACACCTGGGACAAAGAGAGAGTGATCACAAATGTTAAGGAGATAGGATAGGAAGTGAGTTGTCCATAGGGTTTTTGAAAGCTCGGGCATACCGCCGACGCCAGATGCCCAGGCACATGGGTGGGGCTTCGCTATCCTCAGGAAAGACCTGAGAAGGCCCTAAGTTCCCACCGCGTGCTGGCTTCGGTGTGTAGATTGATGTTTTACATTGCACTGGGGACGTTTTCAGCTACCGTGTCTCCCATTGTCCTCGAGGACTTGCACAACCTGAAGTAAAGGCTACAACAGTGCTGCCCGCTGCCTTGCTGAGGGCTGAGGGCCGAGCACACACCGCCCTTCAGCAAAGACGGAGATGTACGCGGTCCAGAGGCTTAAAAAAATCTCTGCACAATCATTAGCTGACCACTAAGCTAACAGTAGACTTCAGTGACCCCATATGGCTGAGAACAAAGACTTTACAGGTGAGTTCAGAAAAGTCACCAAAGAAACAAACAACAATCACAAGTAACAACAACAGATCCTGGAGAGGAGGTAGAATTTGATTACCAGAGCTGCCAATTTTATTATTCAAAATGTCCAGGTTTTAAGAAGAATTTCTAAGACATGCAAAGAAACACAAAAATATGAAAAAGACACAAGAAAAATGCAGCCAGTAGAAACTGTTCCCCAGGAAACCCAGATGTTGAATTTATTAGACAAAGATTTAACTCAGCCATTTTAAATATGTTTGAAGACCTAAAGGAAGCCATGGTTAAAGAACTAAAGAAAATTAAAGAATGTGGGGCGCCTGGATGGCTCAGTTGTTAAGCATCTGCCTTAGACTCAGGTTATGATCCCAGGATCCTGGGACCGAGCCCTGCTCAGCGGGGAACCTGCTTCTCCCTCTCCCTCCGCCCCTGCTTGTGTTCCCGCTCTCGCTATCTCCCTCTGTCATGAATAAATAAAATCTTTAAAAAAATATTTTATGAATGATGTCTTTCCAGATGGAAAATACCAATAAGGAATTTGAAATTGTAAAAAAAAGAACCAAATAAAAATTCTGAAGTTGAAGAGTAAAATAACTGAAATGGCAAATTGACTAGTGGGGCTCAAAAATAGATTCGAGTAGGCAGAAGACAAAATCACTGGACTTGAAGTCTTCTTCAAGGTCAGTTAATATCATCCAATCGGAGAAAAAGAAAGAAAAAAGAATGAAGAAAAATAAACAGAGCCTGCGAGACCTGCAGGACACCATAAATAATAGTAAGATACGTTTCGTGGGAAGCCTAAAGTGAGAGAAAAGATGGAAGGGGACAAAAGAAATAATTGGATGAGGATCTCAACTCAACCTAATTTTCCACCTTAGTAAACTGGAAAAAGAAGAGCAAACTAAACCCGGAAAAAGCAGAAGGAAGGAAATAACAAAGAATAGAGTGTGGAAATTAAGAAACCCAGAATATAGAAAAAGAACAGAATCAAGAAAACCAAAAGTTGGTTCTTTAAAAAGATTAACACAATTGGCAAGCCTTTAGCTAAACCAAGAAGAAAATGAGAGAATATTCAAATTACTAAAATCAGAAATGAGAGAGGGAACATAACTAAGTGACCTTTCAGGAATTAAAAGTATAAGGGAATACTGTGAATAATCACATACCCAAAAAATTAGAAGATCTAAAAGAATAGAAAAATTCCTAGAAAACACGAAGTATTAAAGCTAACTCAAGAGGATATAGAAATCTGAATGGATTTATAACAAGTAGAGATTGAGATAGTAATCAGAAAACTTCCCATAAACACAAATATAAGACCAGATGGCTTTATTGGTGAATTTTACCAAACATATTTAGTACCAATCCTTCACAAACTCTTCCCAAAAAATAAGAGGGGAAAGAATACTTTCCAACCCATTCTGAGGCCATTATTACTCTAACACCAAAACCAGGCAAAAATATCTAATAAAAGAAAACTCTAGGCCAATATTCTATATTAATACAGATGGAAAAATCCTCACTAAATTCCAGCAAATCCAGTCCAGCAGCATATAAAAAGGATATTCCTATTTTTTCCCACACCATAACCGAGTGGGATTTATCCCAGGAATGTAAGGTAGGTTCTGTATTTAAAAAATCAATCAGTATCATACAACCCGTTAATGTTAATGATCCCCTAAATAGGCACAGCCAAAGAGTTTGTCAGAATCCAACACCCAATAAAAACACTCAACAAACTAGAAATAGAAGGGAATTTCCTCAACCTGAAAAAGGGCATAAGCCATAAGCGGTAATGAAATATGGATACAGGCGACTTGGAGGAAGCCGGAAACCAGTGTGCTCGGTGAGGGAAGTCAACGGCGAGCTTCACATGCGATTCCACTTATGGGAAATAACCAGAGGGGGCCAATCCAGAGAGACAGAAATAGATTCCTGGTTGCCAGGGGCTTGGGGCAAGGGAGACTGTACAATAAGGCATCTATGGTTTCTTCTTGGCATGAGGAAGATGTTGTAAAATTAGATTGTGGTGATGGTCGTACAAACTTGTGAACATACGAAAAACCGGTGAATTGCACACTTTAAAATGGTGACATTTTTGGTGTGAATTACATCTCACTATGAAAAGTATCTGGTTTTGAGATGCTATTTCTTCTCTTGCTATACACACACATGCTAAGAAGATAACTTTTGGGTAAAAAACTCTTACAAATATCGCACTAATTATGATCCATACCTTACAGGTGATGATGCAAACTTTAGGCAAGAATCTTCTGTTTTGAAGTTTACATGGCAATGGAGAAAATTAGGAATTTTAACATAAAGTTAATTACAACACTTTATAAAGAAAATATCAGAAGCGATTTTTATTCCCATTTTTTTAATTAAAAAATTCTCTCTTTCAAAGTTTACCTCATGTCAATCACTTGACTCACGACAACGTTGGGTTTTGAGTCCTTTTCTCCATCCATATTATACAGGAAGAGCTTGAAGTCACAAACTATCGCCAGTGCTCTCTGCCATCCTTTCTTCACCCCTGCTTTCTTGGGGACCTTTAGTTTTGATTTAAAAACAACAACAAATAAAAACAGTCTGAGCTAAAACATCAAATACTATCCAATTGTTATGTATAAAATTAAAATAATAGACATGCTATAAATCTGTCACTTTTCTTATTAAAGACGTGAAACAGAATTGTATGTAACAGAATTGAAATTTAAAAAAAAAAACAAGGGAATTCCTTTGAAGACTGAAGATGTCTTGTGAAAATAAGATTGACACCGTTTCAGTTAACACTAGCGATATAGTCAAATAATTTCTTTGTCCCTGGTAACATTAAATTCAAATTTGGTAACACCATGCCTCAAATTCAACTCAGATTTTAAATATTTCTCGAAAAGGTTACTTTACTTTTAGTCTCAAAATTGATCATTGCTGACTGGAATTCAAAGTTCTATCATTAGTTTTCAACATTTGTTCATCGCGGGGTGAGATTTGAACAGAAAACTTTGAGACATTTAAAAATATCCTATTGGGGACAGCTGTGTTTTGTTCTTCTATCTTCTCAGGATGGAGCAAGTATGTTCATTTGCATGTAATTTGTATTGCGTCACCTGTTAGAGATACTGTATGTATATTACCAGTGTGCTCACAGGTTGCACGGTGAGTTCGTCTACACGCGAATGTTGGCACTTACCCAGACGTGGCCTTCATGGGCCGTCCCCATGCCTGCCTGTGCGTCTCCACAGAGGGCACCTTTCTTCTGTTGAGACGGCACTGGACAAGCTCTGGGAGCTTTGTCTACACAGGTTGTGTGACACGAGAACCCACATGCTTTTTGGAGGGAACAAAGAGACGTGATTGCAGGAGACACACTGGTCCCCCCCGATTCTGTCTGCCCCTGGAGGGGTCCAGTGCCGAAGGCCGCATTCCCCAGACCCCTTGCACTGGAGTTGGGCCCTGATGGAAATCAGGGGACTTTGTGTGCGGCTGCGCCGAGCCGGGCTGGGGGAGCTGCAGGCTGCCTGGAGGGGTGCGAGGTCCCAGCTGCGGGGGGCGGGGGGCACTGTCCTGTGGGGGACGCTGTGCCTGCAGACTGCAGATCCTGCCAGAGGCAGCAGGCGCTGGGGGCCGCTTCCTGATCTGGCCACCCTTTCCTGCCCCTGGTAGCCACTGGGGCACCCAGCTCAGGGCTGGCCCCCCACACACCCCGGCCCTGGGAGGGGATTGTAAGCACCTGACTCCCCATCTTAACTCCTGTTCTGTTTCCCGCCCTCGCTGGCGTTTACGGTGAAGGGGGCTCTGACTGGCAGTGCCGAGGGCCGTGTCCCGGGGGGGTCGCTGGGCAGGACTGGCGACGGGAGCCCAGCCACGGCCCAGTCTTCCCCAGGAGGTCCCCTCATTCCTCGTCCTAGAGCACAGCGATCCTCTGTTCCAGAGGCACATCGCTCCCTCACGATAATATTTTCCGAAGTACATCACGTGAGTCGGAGAAAGCAGTTCCTAAGCTCACGGACAGCGTTCCCTGTCCCCGCCACATGAACCAGGCCATTTGGGCCCCGTGCTCTGCCAGCGCTGCCGGGAGCCACGCACTCCTACAAGACGTGGCCCTGCCTGCGGGCTACACAGCAGGGCTTCTGGGGACAGCAGTCACAGCTGAAAAGGCTGGAGTCACACAGTGCCAAGGTCCCCCCACACATTCCCAGTGGCCAGGGGTCCAGTCTTTCCAACATGCAGCAGATTCAGAGATTTTTAGCGGAGGGGTCACTTTACTGCCACGCTTCAGCAATGCAAAGACAACAGAATGTTTGCTTAGTAACGTACTGCAATGGACTGAACGTCTGCGTCCCCCCCAACTTCGTATGCTGACTTTGTACCCGCCGAGGCGGTGATACTCAGAGGTGGGGCCTGGGGGAGCCGCCGAGGAACCGAGCAGGGAATCCTCATGAGTGGGGTGAACGCTCTTAGGAAAGAGGCCCCAGAGAGCTCTCTGGCCCATTCGCCCTGTGAGGGTTGGAGCAGACGTC
Organism: Procyon lotor; assembly: GCA_028646535.1. Classification (NCBI taxonomy): domain Eukaryota; kingdom Metazoa; phylum Chordata; class Mammalia; order Carnivora; family Procyonidae; genus Procyon; species Procyon lotor. Next base: position 529,898 of record CM053615.1, on the reverse strand, counting down.
AGCAGTGTGCCCGAGAAGGAGCTCTCACCAGGACCCCACTTCTGGCCTGGGAGCAATCGTTTGTGTGTTTCTGTGCCCCCCAGGGTGTGTGCTTTGTCGTGGGAGCCCCGCGGACGAGGGCACGGGCGGGTGGGGATGCCAGCCCTGGCCCCCCACACCTCTCTTCCCGGGTCTTACCGTCACAGGCACAGCCTTGTCTTATCAACCCCACCATCAGAGACGTGCACTGGTGACACTTGGTGGGGGCAGTGAAGGACGTGAGGAAAAACCGGTGGCTCTTACTCTGCAAGACAGACCAACCGAGCACTGAAGGTGAAATGACGGAGAGAGGTGATTCTGGTCACGATGCTGCCCCAGGTACCATTTTATGTACAAAGGAAAGCAGCTCCCCCACTTCCTCGCCAGAATGCAAGATTCTTGTCCCTCATTACTTCATAATTACGAAATGTTGAGCGAGAGATCCCAAGAAATACCAAGAAGAGGAGGAGGATGAGGAGCATTGTTTCACTGGTGATCACAGACTCATTAATACTGTTTGGAACTAAATAGATCGAACCTGGCTTTTATTTGGGCCACTGCATCCTGAGCCCTGCAAAGATGCTCCCTGGACCGGCAGATTCCTCAGTGGGCGGAGAGAGAATTGCCTTTGTGTGCAAACTTTAGTGAGGAGGGGTGAGCAAAAATAGCACGGTTTTTATACCTTCTTTGGAAGGACAGAATAATTTCAAAATTTTCTCTCTCTAGCAAATCATGTGTTTCATTTTCTACTATCAATAAAAAAAGTAACCATGAATTGGAAGGTCCAGTGAGGCATCCTGAGATTTCTGCCCTCCGAGACAGGGGCATCCTGGGATTTCTAGCTGAAACCCCAACAAGGAAAGCCTCAAATGCTGTCTCAGAATTAGCAGCTCATCAGTAAGCCACCGAGGATCAGCCATTCCTTGATCAGGCCTCTTTGCTCTCATAAATCAGCAGCTCGTAAATCCTACCACACTCTGGCTTCTCCAGACACTACTGGGCAAGTTTGAGCTCCTCCTTTGTGTATCTCTTTCCTCGCCGTAAAGTGGACAGAAGGGCAGAGTCTGCAGGCCCTGCCGTGGGCACCGTGGGGGACGCCCCCTGCACCCCCTGTTCAGATCTGCAGCTGCACACCGCCCTCGCCTCCTGGGGGCCTGGTGTCTCCAATCCCGGAGTCCTCCCAGGCGTCTCAGGGACCGACTGCCTTGTGACTCCTCAGGAGCCCCCCCCATCACTCTGATGATTCCTCAGCTCCACGAACCTCACCCAGGCTTTCATCTTCCAACCTATGTGCACTTATTTGCCTGCTCTTTTTTCTCCCTTTATTGGCTTTCATTAGAAAGCAGAGATGTATGCCCTTTTTCATATACAGTGATTAACCACCAAGTCTCCAGGGGAACAAAGGAAGGAAAATAGGAAAAAAGAAAATAAAATACTTTCGATATTCTAACTGATACTGCCGGTTATATAAATACATTAATTTTTAAAACGTTCATCATGTTTATTTTATTCTTTGTTTTCTTTAATGTATATTTTTGTCGATCTCGGCATATAAATATTTTCTATTTCTTTCCCAGATACTCATTATATAACAGAAATAACCTGTGTTATTTTACATATTTACCTTGTTAATTTTAGCAGGTTATTTTTTTTTTTTAGTAGGTTATTTTTTTAAACCAGAGTCTCTCAGGAGTTGTGGGCAAACAATCATATCAATCTTATGAATGACTCTTATGTTTCAACGTTTATTCCAGCCATTTTATTTTCATTTTTATTGCATTCCCTAGAAACTACTGAATACTAATGGTGATATGGAGTAATTCTATACTGCTCCTGCTTTTAATTGAAGAGATTTAGTGTTTCATCATTTATGATAATATTTGGTATCAGGTTTGGGAAAACGTGTTTATTGTATTTATGAATCTACTTTTTATTGCTGTTTGTTAACAGCTTCTGGTTACTTATTGCTAATAAAGAGAAATGCTTTGAATATTTTGGTCATTTTTGATTATTTGTTAAATAGGCAGTACATTGATTCAAAAAACAAAGGCTTTCTCTCCTCCAAAATTACAAGACTTTCTAGAAAGTACATTTCTAGTACTTACGTGGTTTCAGTTTTACATTTGAATTATGGCTGAGTTTAGAATTTATCTGGGAGTAAGTTATGAGATATAAGATACGGATCCCTTGAGCGGATTTCGGGGCAAAACTCAGTTAATTAGTGTACCATCATGTATGATTTCTGAATGAGACTTGACAGACACAGCAAAGCCTATTTAATAGAAAAGACATTCCCCTGAAATTGACACTAAATGTTTTACCCCTGTGCTGTATGCAAACCTTAAGAAGATTTTTATAGTGGAATTTTCTGTTGTGTTAATTTTTTTTTTTAAAGATTTTATTTATTTGACAGAGAGGAGAGAGATCACAAGTGGCAGAGAGGCAGGCAGAGAGAGAGGGGGAAGCAAGCTTCCCACTGAGCAGAGAGCCTGATGTGGGGCTCGATCCCAGGACCCTGAGATCATGACCTGAGCTGAAGGCAGAGGTTTAACCCACTGAGCCACCCAGGTGTCCCTATTGTGTTAATTTTTAAATCTGATTGGAGGTTTGATGAATGTAACTGCCAAAAAAATTTTTTGGTAAATGCCAAGACAGTAAAACCAGTTTATTCTCATTTTGAAAGGAACCCACTAAACTTGTAATTAAGTCAAGTACCTTAGTTGGAAAGAGGATACTACTATGATATTCCTTTCTCTTTATTGTTGGCGTGTGAACCGGAAGATGAGCAGAATCTACGATCTGAATCAAGGAAATGAAAATAAACAAGGCATGTTACATATATCTCCAAAAGTATAAGATTTAAATAATTCCTCAAGCGAGGCAGAAGAATTATACTTGTTAATAGACGAAAACATAGTAAAATTAAAATTCTTACAGTGGTGAAAATATATTTTAAGTAATTCAGTATATGCTTCACTTTCTACAAACAAAATATATGTATATTTCCTACAGTTTATTTCACGTTGGCCATTTTAAAATAGTATGTCATAGCATGTAGACTGCATTAAAGGAATACTAATCATAAGTATATTTGGAAGGGACTTTTAGTAAGTAGATATATGATCAGAATCCTCAAAAGACTCTTTGAAATACCTGTTTTATGAGTGTAAATGAGAATTTAATGGCTGTACGTATATAGAAATATATTAAAATCAATTACAGAGGGTTCAGCAAGATTTTGTGAGTACTAACTATCCAAAAATATTCTTAGGTAATCTAGATCACCTTTATGTAGTCAGACTTCAGCGACTATATACAATTTTGCTATCGATGTGACATAAAAAATTTCTTTCCTGGGAAGTCACAGAAAATATTTCTTGAAGTGGGAAGAGCTGGATGGTTGTGGGTGTTTGTGGGGAGACAGCTTGGTTGTAAGGGCGATGTTAAATGGTTGGGCAGCGCCGAGAAGCATACAGACTTGAAGACCGTCCCTCCTTTCAGGGCGGCAGACACCGTGGGGAAGGCCTGCAGGTTTGGTAGTAAGTGCAGGAGACTCAGGACATTTGCCAAATTCACAAAAATACTTTTAAAAAGCTCAAAAAAATCAGCAAGTGTTGGAGAGGATGTGGAGAAAGGAGAACTCTCCACTGTTGGTGGGAGTGCGAGCTGGGGCAGCCGCTTTGGAAAACTGTGGAGATTCCTCAGAAAATTAAAAACTAGAGCTACCCTATGACCCTGGAATTGCACTCGTGGGTATTTACCCCAAAGATGCAGATGTAGTGAAAAGAAGGGCCACATGGACCCCAATGTTCAGAGCAGCCATGGCCACAGTCACCAAACTGTGGAAAGAACCACGATGCCCTTCAACAGACGAATGGGTAAAGAAGATGTGGTCCATGTACACAATGGAACAGTGTGCCTCCATCAGTAAGGGTGAATGCCCAGCTTTTGCATCAACATGGATAGGACTGGAGATTATGCGGAATGAAATAAGTCAAGGAGAGAAATTAAATTATCATAAGATTTCACTTACGTGTGGAGCATAAGGAATAACATGGAGGACATTAGGGGAAGGAAAGGAAAAGTGCATTGGGGCAAATCAGAGGGGGAGATGCAAGATGAGAGACTGCGGATTCTGAGAAACAAACAGGGTTTTGGAGGGGAGGGAGGTGGGGGGGATGGGTGAGCCTGGTGATAAATAAATGAGGTTACATACTGTATGGAGCACTAGGTGTGCTGGGAACATGAAAAAAATTAAGTTGTTAAAAAAATTTTAAAGTTAAAAAAATTAAAAAGGCTCAAAAAAATGAAATCTTGCCATTTGCAACGACGTGGATGGAACTAGAGGGTATCATGCTAAGCAGAATAAGTCAATCAGAGAAAGACAATTATATGATCTCACTGACACGAGGAATTTGAGAAACAAGACAGGATCATAGGGGAAGGAAGGGAAAAATGAAAAATAAACCAGAGGAGGAGACAAAGCATAAGAGACTCTTATTAATCCCAGGAAACAAACCGAAGGCTGCTGGCGGGGGAGGGGAGTTGGAGGGACGGGGTGCCTGGGGGATGGACACTGGGGAAGAAGGTATGTGCTATGTGAGCGCTGTGATTGTGTAAGACTGATGATCACAGACCTGCACCCCCAAAACGAATAATACATATATGTTAATAAAATAAAAAAAAAACCGAGGCATATTAAAAAAAAGTTGATGGTGTTTCACTGTGCTATTTACTATGTATCCCATTAAAAAGACTTTTTCATATGAATTTATAAAAATGAATATGATAAAGATTCCGTCTTAAAAATCTTAGATACATGTATTGATGAGTTACCCTTGTTTGTTTTGTTTAAAAAGAGACCATCTTCAGTCTAAAAGAAGAGATACCACATTATACCAGTTGATGCAAAAGCATTTGGCAAATTCAACATCCA
>CM053615.1:493403-524444 GCA_028646535.1 Procyon lotor | reverse complement strand
TGCCCTGAGCCCGTCCCCGGTAGACATCGTGGTCTGCGGTCTGCCCTGAGCCCGTCCCCAGTAGACATCGTGGTCTGCGGTCTGCCCTGAGCCCGTCCCCGGTAGACATCGTGGTCTGCGGTCTGCCCTGAGCCCGTCCCCAGTAGACAGCACCCACAGATACCATCACGGTCACAGCCCAACTGACATCGAGCTCCGCGGCCCAGAAATCCTGAAGCACCAGACATTGCCTTAGCAACACGTTCTCGGATGCCGGGCTGATTGCTCCTGCCCATTTTCATATTCATACTCTATGTAAAGGCATTCATTATATACCCGTGCCATAAATATTCAGAAGAAATCCAATGAGTGGGTAAGAGGAGACGTCCTTGAAAATACTTTCCAAGGGAACATTTTTTAAAGGGGACAGATTTTTCCCCCCAGTGTTTGGCATGTTTTGGAGGATTTGTTGTTCTCTACTTCCTTCATTATCATTTCGAAATCTGAGACATCCTGAGGACTCACTGACATTTCACTTTGTTTAGTTGGGCAGCCTTTCTTATCATTCTTTTTAAAAAAGATATATTTATTTATTTGGGAGACAGCGATGGAGAGCACGAGCGTGGGGAAGAGCAGAGAGAGAGACTCTCCAGCGGACTCCTTGCTAAGTGCTGGTTGGCCAAGCCAACCCTGAGGTCCTGACCTGAGCTGAAATCAGGAGGCAGGCGCTTAACCGACTCAGCCATCCGGGCGCTCCTCTGTTCTTCCTTTCATGCATCAGGGAGCTGCGAGTGTCCACATTTAGGTCTTCGTCATGCAACTCCACCTGGCTCAATCTGACCCGCTCCTTACCCTGACCAGGGTGCTGGTCGGATCTCCCAGTCCATCCCAGGAAGAGCTGACCCCAGAGCCATGAGCCCTGTCCCCGGTGTGAATTCCTATGTGAGTCGTTTGCTTCTGAGCTTCCTAACCAGGCTGGTCTCTGTGAGATGATACTGTGCTAGCTCGGGGACGAGAGTCACAATTGTGGCTGCCACTGATGTTCTTTATGCTCAGGCTTATTTGAGTGTGTGACGGATGCTCTATCAACAACTGCCCAAAGGAAAGAAAACCACGGATGAACTCTTTAGCTGGTAGCTCTCTGCCCGAGGATCAAACCCAGACTGGCTGGCTCAGAATTTTGGAGAAACCTGACATCCTGCCTCCCTCACCTCCAGGAGAAGCAAATCTCATTCTCGTATTTTGTTATATGTTTCTTCTTAGTTGCAGTAGTGTATGTTTCTTTAGTTTATTCATTTTATTCTTATTATCACTTGGCCTACTATTTCATGTAGTTACTGGATTTTCATTTTATTTTGTTTTTTTTCCTAGGTTTTAGTATATAGCCTAGTCCTTTTCTATATTTTCTTTAAAGGTGCTTGCGAATTTGCTGGAGACTTCTGTTAAAATTTTTATAATTAATAATAACCAAGGCACATGCTGATAATTTCTGAGTAAATATGATGCCCATCTTCCATTCTTTATTCATCTTTTTCTTAATTACAAATGTTAGGGACTTTTTGTATTAGGGTTCTAGGATGTGTGTGTGTGTGTGTTGAGAGAGAAAAAGAGAGATAGGTAGAGACAGAGACAGATGCAGAAAGAGAGAGATTTTATTTTAAAGAATTTGCTTACTGTAAAAGCTGGCAAGTTTGAATTCTGCAGGTTGGTGGCAGACCAGCAACCCAGGGGAGACCTGATGTGGCAGTTTGAGTCTGAACCCTGTCTGGAGGCAGAATTACTTCACCCTTGGGGGACCTCAGTCTTTTCTCATAAGGCCTTCAACTGATTAGGTGAGGCCCACCCACATTATGGAGCGTAATCTCCTTTTCTCAAAATTTAAGTGAAAATCGCATATAAAAAAATACCTTTGCAGCAACATCCAGGCATGTATTTGGTCAACTATCTGGGTACTCTGGCCTACATAAGTTGTTACATATAATTAACCATCACAATTAGCCCAGGTCAATTTAGGGCCCATACACGTCTCTTCAAGTCATGCTTAATCTCCAAATAAAGACAATAACAAGGTCATACTTGCGTCTAACATGATATAGTTACCTTATGTACAACTTAAAATGCCCTAATACATTCCCTAGTGGAGGACACAAAGTCCTTGGAGATGTTCCCTCTTCTGATAACCTGTACCTTCAATACTGTGGTGCAAACGGCGTTCTTATGTTCTCTGATAAGGGACTAAGAGAAGGAAGAAAACAAAGGTCCAGACGGGCAGACACAAAAGTATTCATAACGAAATAAAGAAGAAATACTCGTAAGAATTAGCTTCCTGGAATGTCTGTCCGGCTGAGTCGGGTAAGCATCCAACTCTTGGTTTTGGCCCAGATCATGATCTCAGGGTCGTGGGATCAAGCCCCCTGTTGGACTCCGTGCTCAGCAGGGAGTCTGCCGGGGATTCTCTCTCTCCCTCTGCCTCTGTCCCAACCCCCACTTGCACTCTAAACAAACAAACAAACAAATAAAATCTTAAGAAATAAAGAATTAGAGTCCTTATTTCTATAACCAATCACATGGTCATAGTTGGTATACTTACTACTCTGGCTGCTCCTTCTACACTACATTTGCTGTGAACAAGCCCCTCAGCTGATCATGGTTCTTTATCTGGTGGAGTGACCCAACCCTTCATTCCCGAATTTTCTGGACTGCCAGTAGTCCTGCCTGGATTGGGTTGCTGTCGTTTCTCACTGACTTTCATCACGGGGCCTGGTGGTACTAAGGCACCTCTTGTACTGCAGACATGCCCTCCCTTTCCTCCACGGCGGATTAACGGTCTCATTTTCCTGTGTAGTCAGGATCATTAAACACCTTAACTCTCGTCTTTATGTGTTTATTCAAAGGCATGAGGAGCCCAAGGTGGCTGGGGAGCAGTCTTTTAACTTCCACTTTAGTGGAATCAGAGTTGTGTCTGCTGGTGCTAGCGTTCTTCCCTTTGAAGGAGGGTCCCTAGATCCGCAGGGCTCATTGCTGCACTTCGTCTGCCATGATATACATTTCTTGGTCGGGACAACACTGTGTGGGATGCCACGCCAACGGGTAAAGCGTTCTGTAAGTCCAAGGATGGTAGATTTAGCAGAAGCACTGCTTGCAGGGCAGGACAAGACATATCCAGAGCAAGGGTCTCTTACGGCAAGAACAAAACAAGCACTTCCTCTTCCAACGATGAAAGTGGCCCAGTGCAATCCACCTGTCGCCAGGTAGCTGGGTCACCCAGGAGCGTGGTGCCATATTAGACTCTTGCTGGCGGGTCGGGCACTCAGCGGCGCTTCGTGGCTGGGTTGGACTTGCCAAGTGGAAATGCCAAGCCCATGCACAAGCTCTCCCACCGCAGCCGCTTTCTCACGAACCCTTTGAGCGATGACAGGGGTGACTGGGGAGAAAGGAAAGAGTGTCCACAGTCAAGTCATCCTACGTACTCGCTTATCCAACTGCTCCTGGGCCGAGGTCGCCCTTTGCTGAGCATTCACACGAGACATAAATATCTCCACGTTTTTTAGCCATTCAGAGAATTCCATCCGTAGATCTTTTCCCCAATTTCCCCTGCCACCAATTTTCCGATTGTGCTCCAGTCCTTGACTATCCAACCAAACCATTGATGGCAGCCCCTGAACTGGTGTAAAATTGCATGTCTGGCCACTTTTCCTCGCAAGCAGAGTGAGTTACTAGGTGCACTGCTTGAAGTTGTGCGCCTGGGAGGACTTTCCTCCGTGGGAGACCCAGAGGGGGTTGTAGGGAGACACCTACCCACTTCCAGGTGGTACGTGAGTATGTTCCAGGGGCTCTATGACCAGGTATGATTTTTCTCTTCCTCTGGCCACTGACCGTGGGTAACCGTGCATGAGGAGGCCGTAGGGAGTAATGGGGGAGAAGGCAGCATGTCACGAGTGGGGACCCACACACCCTTGGACAACTTCTTTGTGTGACTTACGTGCCCAGGACTGCCTGGGCCCAACCATGGGGGTATCAGTCCCGCTGGATGATGGAATGCTGCCTGAAATGTCCCACTTTGTGGGGTGGTGGGTCAAGGGACACCCTTGACTGAGTGTCATGGCGGGTTGTGTTCACCCGTTAAGTGGGTAGCCCAAGATTAACTCTCCTCTGATAGGTCCTGAGCAGTTTCTCAAAAGGAGCGGTTATCCAAAGAGGAGGGTGGGGCTTGGTCCCCAAACCCTAAGGTCCTGTGCTGCAAATCACCTATGAGAGCCGGCCGTAGGTCCACACAGCGATCCTGTTTGCCACCCGCCACTTCAAGGACCGTCGGAACTAGGGGATGGCGCGGACTGAGTGGCCGAGCAGCTCATAACCAGCCTGGACCTGATGCAGAGCCTTCTGTCATTCCAGGTCTCCCTCAGAACCAGCAGCTTTTTGGGTCACTCAGTAAATGGACTGGAGCCCCACATCTGGATGAGGACTGTTTTGCCTCCAAAAGTCAAAGGGGGTCACTAGGCATCATGCCTCATTCAGGGTTGGAGGAGGGGTCAGATTCAACAGATTACCCAAGTTAGAAGGGACATCTCATCGTGCCCCACACCCCTCACCGAGGTCACAGGCCTCTGAAATTGTCCGATCTGTTTCCCACCCCCTGACGTGCTAATGTCTTCCCAATAACCCTACGGTGGTTGCTACCTCTTGTTCGAGAGATCCAATCATCAGTGTCACGGGCGAGCGTGAGCATGATCTCTGATGTGATCCCACAACCAGGGCTGCAGAGTTGATACACCCCTGTAGGACAGAGGAGGGTCCTGTCGGTTGGGCCAGCTGGAAGGAAACGGCTTCTGGTGGTTTTACTGACAGCTTGGAGGAGAGAGCAGTTTCAGGTCAATAGCTCCAGACTCGATTGCAGGGGTTGTGTTAATTTGCCCAAGCAGTGAAACTACAAGTGGTGCCGAAGCACAGTCACCATCTGGTTAAAGTTAGGAGAACCCGTAGTCATTATTCAGGATTCATCTGTTTTCTGCACAGACTTACTAGGCGAGCCCAAGGGGGGAGGGATAGGTTGTCACCACCCTGCCCCCCTCAAGTCCTTGATGGTGGCGTTCCTCTCTGCAATCCCTCCAGGCACGTGCCGTAACTTACAGTTTTCCACTAGAGCCAGTTCGGTGGCTTCCACTTGGCTTTCTCTCCATAACGGTACTTTGGAATCAACACAGGGATTCTGGTGGTCGCTGCGAATGTCTTTCCAATTATGCCTTCCAGACCTGGGGAGATAACCACAGAATAAATTTAGGGATCCATTGGGCAGTAAGACATAAGTATCTCCACCTTTTTTAGCCATTCAGAGAATTCCATCCATAGATCTTTTGAGGTCAGCTTTAGACGGTCTGATTTCCATAAGCTTCTACTCTGAGTGTGGACAACAATGATGTTTCAGGTCTCTTGAAATTCGTGTCAATTCAGAGCCAGTGTTCATAGTCTCCGAAAAATCCGATTATTTTCTCTTTTGCGATGCACAGTAAGCCTGCAGAGGGCCAGAGGTTCCCTTGGGGGAAGTCTGGCTGAAGGATTAACAGTAAAAATTTGGGGCGGGGAGCAGGGTCACCCCTGCTGGCCTTCCATCCACTCAAGGAGTTTTGGGTCTGTAAACTGGCTCAGGTCTGGGACTGAGAACGATCACTCTCTGTTTTCAGGACTCAAGTTAAGGCTTGTCCACTTGACCTGGTACCCCGCTCATGCAGATCAAGTATTGGACTTCCCATGTTTCTAGGGACAGTGATCAGGTGGCCAATTACTGCGTTGACTCTGCCGTCCATGACGGCCCCCAGGTCCCCACGGCTTTGGCTGTGGGGTGCTGCCCCCTGGCTCAGGCCACCCCCGATCCAATTAACTCTATTGCGTTTAGGTTTCCCTGTGAGAAGCACAGTTCTCACTGTAGGGTCTGGCCTGCAGCGAGGAGCAATCACAGAACCCTTCAAGGATTCGGGGCTCCACTCACTAATAATCTATTTCTCACAGTCCTGGTGGGAGGTCTGGGTCCTGGTCTTTCCCGGGGTAGGTCAGAACGTCTTCAGGGACAACTACACCCACCCTTCCCCAGCCTGCCGCAACAGACTAAGTCTTTATGTCCCCGAAAACCCCTGTGCCGAAATTCCCATCCCTGCTGTGGTTGTCTTGGGGGGAGGTCCTTGGGGAGATGACTGAATCAGGAGGGGGCAACCAGCAAGAATGGGACTGGGGCCCAGAAAGGTCCCTTCCTCCCTCTGCCCTATGGGGTCACGGGGGAGATCTGGACCTGGGAGTAGCCCCCGCCAGAAGCTGCGCACGCTGCGTCCTGACCTCAGACTTCCAGACTCCGTGACCGTGGGAAATAAACCGTTGTGGCTACGCCCCCGCCCATGGAGGTTTGTGCCCCGGCCCAGTCCACCTGCTACGAAACTCCCTGAGCTTTGACTCCCTGCCTTTGTGGGATGCCGAGGCCTACGACTTTAACTTTACTTAGCAGAAGCCACCTTTTGGGTTATGTTTCTGCCAACCATCTGACCGAACAAATGGACAGAACCCGTTCCACCCCAAAGCTGCCACATCGGATGCAGACTCTCTGCTTAGTGGGTCGTCTGAGCAGATGTGTCTCCGTCTGTCTCTTGTTCCTTCTATCCTCAACCCCCAGCCCCGAGGCATCATGGGATTGCCTCCTTCAGGGTCTAACTTTTGGAGAAAGGTTGGCTTTGTGTAATGTTACTTTTTTTTTTTTTTAAGATTTTATTTATTTATTTGACAGAGAGAGAGAGAGATCACAAGTAGCTAGAGAGGCAGGCAGAGAGAGGGGGGGAAGCAGGCTTCCTGCTGAGCAGAGAGCCCGACACGGGACTCGATCCCAGGACCCTGAGATCATGACCTGAGCCAAAGGCAGAGGCTCTAACCACTGAGCCACCCAGGCGCCCCTGTAATGTTACTTTTTAATGGGACTTAACATAGGAGGCGATCTACAGATTCGGCCGGGTTCAGAGAAGTCTGGCTACCTGCTAGTGAGATCAGCACTTAGTGAGATTCGTGAGATTAGTACGTTGCTAATTAGAGTATTTCCAAAGGCTCCAACAGGTCAGGTGACGTTCAAGTACAACTCTGAGTTTGGACTAAATGTTCATATTTGTTCCCCTTTAACTCAAATGTTGGTGCCAGGCTTTAAATCCGCCTTTGCCCAAAGATCTTCCCTTAAATCAGTAACAGAAATGGACGCTGGTTTCACTTTGAAATCCAATAATCCGTCTCCTCTGGCCTCACTTAACCCCTAGGGGGAGAACAACTCTCACGGACTCAGCCTCTACTCGGGAGCACTGACTACGTGTCAGCCCCGTTAGGGGTCATCAACACCTCAGTCCCACCACGTCTAGGCTGAACCAGGATCTCACGCCTGGCCTCCTCTCTGATCCCTAAAGCCAGCCAGAAGCCCGACAGAACCCCTGACGTCTCTGTCCCTCGAGATCCAGTCACTCCGGTCTTCTCCGAAGGGCGGGTCAAATCCAGCCACGAAGTCTTTCTCCCCCGACATTGGCCAGATCCAAGTTGCCTGTTCTCCTTGGATTCTGCAGAACAACCCCCCCCCGACCCGCCTGCACCCACGTTTGACTGATGCTCTCTCTTCTCCACAGGTAGCGAGAAGAGTCTTTCTGAAACACTTATCAAATTTGTCCATTCTCGTCTTAACACATTTTTTAAAGATTATATTTATTTATTTGAGAGAGAGAGAGAGAGCATGAGAAGGGGGAGGGTCAGAGGGAGAAGCAGACTCCCCGCTGAGCAGGGAGCCCAACTCGGGACTCGATCCTGGGACTCCAGGATCAGGACCTGAGCCGAAGGCAGTCGCTTAACCATCTGAGCCACCCAGACGTCCTTCTTAATACATCTTAAAGGCTATGCACTGCTCGTGGGCTAAGGAGAAAGACCCCTAATGAAACCACAGTAAGCCTTCAGGGTAAGACTCGAAACTCCACTCTGGCAACATTCCCTAACACACAGGGGTGTGTGCGTGTGTCTCTCTCTCTACACGCCACCCCCAAACATACGTATAACAATGTATAACTATACAACTATAATACACATTATACATAATGTAAAATGTATATAACTATATACATAATGTAAAATTATATATAATTATATGTATAATGCATATTATAATTATATAAATATATGATTGTAATTTTATGATTATATGCATATGTTTACTGTATACATATATTTAATATATTTTGCACAATAACCACATATATCTATACCACAAAGAAGTATTAAACATTATTAATTGTTAACATAATAATGCATAGTCTAAAGCTTTACTAGAATCCATTATTCGCTTCCTGGTCAGATTTGCATTATAAACACCTGAGACATATTCTGGCCCTGCCCTAAACGATCACTGAGAGATGTGCTTCCCCCAGTCGTCGGGACTGAGACTAATGATTTAGTAAACTGGGCTTTGTGACACGGCGGGGTCCCTTCAGAGAGGAGTTATCTGCTCTTTTCCGTGATAACTGTGAAGATTATACTTCCATGGGAGTAAAGTTCAGATAACATATAATTTACTATTTTAAAGTCTATAATTTCCTGCAATTTAGTTCAGTCACAATCTCGTGCGACTGTTACCTTGTGTAGATCCAAAATAATTTTACTGCCCCCAGAGGAGACCCCACACCATTAGGCGGTTCCCCCCTCTCCCACCCTGGCAACCACGGATCTGCTTTCTGTCTCTGTGGATTCAGCTATTTTAACTATTTCCCATAAATGGAAACATGTAACATGTGACCTTTTGTGTCCACCCTCTGGTATTGGTCATGGTTCGAGATTCATCCACACTGTAGCGTGTATTTTATTAGTTTCTATGGCCAGTTAATAGTCCGTCATGTGGCGAGACCACATTTTTGTGCATCCGTGTCCTGAAAATACCACCCGTGGGATTTCTTACTTTCATCTCATTCCACTTACCCACCCGTCTCCCCCTGGCCATAGGGCATTTGCAAATTATTGCTTCCTAACTGATAAAACAATTGAGTTGCTTACGGTGAGTTAGTCCGCTCCCTCTGCACAGAGACTAACAGAACCGGGAGTCCGCAAACACGGTTCTCGAAGTGTTTCCCACCCCCTCCTCACGTTTCTGCTCCCTCCTCCACAAAACGCACCTCTTAGTATGTCTGGTGCGAGTCCCTACAGACGCTGCAGCCTGGTGAGACGTGGCGGGGCTCTGAGCACGTGCCTCTCCTCCGCGGGAGCAGTCACGCGCTGGAGACCCCGTCCCCTGCCCCTTCCCCCGTGCTCCCCAGATCTGCTCGTGTGGCTCTGTGTACTTCTTTCAACCTGGGCTTTTTCCCCGTCCGAGCTCCACGGCGAGCACGGGCTGCCTTTTTCTCATCTGCTCACGTAACAACGTAACCTAAGTTGTTTCTAATTCCTGCCACAACCCACCAGGCCCTTCTCCGTGTCTCCTTAGGGACGAACTGAAGGGTGTCTCTCAGATAGAGACCCGGGAACGAGATAAGTAGTCACAGGACCCACACTTGATGTCCCCGAATGCTCCCCAGAGTCCTTTCCAGAACGCTCAGTGACTTACACTCCCACAGAAGGGCTCGAGAGTTGTTTCCTCCCGTCTGGGCCGACACATATTATCAGGACCCACCTTATTAGTCCCTTTGATGGATGTGGAGTGTAGCTCGTTATTTCAACAGACGTTTCCTGGCTTACTAGTGGATTGAGCATCTTCTCACCAAGTGGATTTTTTGTGTTCTTCTCTGGAAGCTGCCCATCCGTATCTTTTGTGGATTTTTAAAAATCGGACCCCCTTTGCTCTGTTGTTGCTGTCATCCTGGTAGCTCATTTGTAGGAATTTTTAGATAGAGGACGCTTGGGTGGCTCAGTTGGTGAAGCGTCTGCCTTCAGCTCAGGTTGGGATGGAGCCCTGAGTGGGGCTCCCTGCTCAGTGGGGGGCCTGCTTCTCCCTCCCCTCTGCCTCTCCCCCTTCCTGTGCCCTCGCTCTGTCAGATAAACAAATAAGATTTAAAAAAAAAAAAGAATTTTTGGATATGCTAGACTTTGATTTATTGTCTTTTAGATATGTTTCAAAAATACACAGTATGTTTGTATATGTGGTACCCTGTGTGTTGAAGTCCCTTTTAACACTCTGTGGGTGTTTATTGTTGATTAGAATTGCTTAATTGTTTTTAATGTTTTTGCGGTGTTTGTAATGATTTTCCCTATCCCTAGGTTAGCTTTATAATCTCTTCTTTCTTCTTTTGATCTTTAATCTATTTGGAGTCCAACTTTGTATCCAACAGCTCGATTAATAAATAAACATAGGAGAAAGAGAAAATCACCCTTACAGAAAAATTCCAATTAATGAATGCAGACAAAATGAGGGAAAGAGAACATCACCATTAGGACATCACAGTGATATTGCTGCAGGCAATATCCATGGATGAGTGACAAATATTTATTAATTACTATGATGGTTTTAACATATGTCCACAAATTATTTGATATCCTCCTTCCAGGAGGTGAAGCTTAATTTCTCTTCTGTTGAGTGTAGGCTAGAATTAATGACTCATTTCTAATAAATCGTGACTGGGGAGGGAAAAATAGTAACTCGACAGTGGAGAAACCAGGAGGGCGCCAAAGTGATGAAGGTTAATGTCACCAGGAATAAGTCATGTGACTGATCTAATGTAAGGACTCGGGCACATCACCTCTGTGGTATCTTTCCAAAAATCTGTTCCTCCCCAGACCTCCTCAGAAGCCCCGTCTTATCATGGGAGGACACTAGACACACCCAAACCCAGGGTCACTTTATGGAACACTTGACTTGGGTTCTTCAAATCATCCAGACCAACAAGGACAGACTGATCAACTACCTGATCTGAGAAAACCTAAGGAAACATAGTGACTAAATACAATGCAGAATCTTGGGACACCAGGGGAAAAAGGAGTTAAATTCCAATCAAGTTTGCAGCTTGGTTGATAATAATGTAGGAACGTTAATTTAATTAGAATTGGTAGATGTACAACGATTATGTTAGGTAACATTTCGGGGAAACCGAGTGAAGGTTGTACAGGAACTCCGTGCTCTTTGCAACCTGTCTGCCAAACTAAATAAAAATTAAACTTCATTTCAAAATAAACATTTAAAGAAAAGCCACAAATACTTTACAAATAGTATAAAAAACCGGAGGGAATAATTTTTCCTTGCAACTTGGGGTGGAAGGTATTTTTCTGACTGACAGATTTGACTACATGATAATCTTTCAATAAAAACAGCAGGGCGAGACATATACTCTAATTAAACCTAGCAGTTAAAGAACAAGCTGGGGGCCCTACAAGACCACACACAGAAAGGGCTCCTGGTTGGAGGGAGCCCCGGGCGCTCGGCAAACCCACAGGTGAAAGGTCCTCCCGCTGATCTCGAAACAATTTTACTTCAAAGTCTGCTGTAAGTGTTTCTCTGCTTTATGGGGTCCCTGGGCGCTGGGCGGGGGGCAAGTCTCCGAAATGTAAGGACATTCTTCAGGGGACATCCGGTCACAACACCTGTTTGCTGTTTCCTCACTGATCCACTCCTTAAAAATCCGAGTGAAGCCCGTCTCGTTGGCCCTCGGGCAGCCTCTGCCCACGTTGTTTGGATCAAAGACTCCTGCGGTAACTTCTTCGCTCATCTCATTATCAGTTTCTTCAGTGCTCGAGTAAACAAACAACAAAACCACCTTTGGCCCTACAACGTGGCTTGGTCAGCTTATTTCCCAGGGCCGAGCGCGGGAGCGCGCCCTGCTGCGGGCGAGGCCGTCCTCAGTGCCTGCTGCCCCCGGGGTCCAGCCTGCTTTGCAAAGTCACCTAAGGGACCCACAGTGGGGAGGAAAGGGGCCACACTTATCTCAAACTTGTGTGCAATTTTTTAAAAATTTTTAATTCCTAAAGAAAGGTTCAGAAGGATTTTCGGAGAGAACCGGGTCCAAAGGAATTTAAGCGTCCCCTGGCTGAGCGCGCTCATTACTCCCACGAAAACTTGTCTGTTCAGTGAGACCTCAGACAGTTACAAGTGTGGGGGCCTGAGGGCCAGTCAGGGCACCAGCAGAAGCCCGCGAGCTGTGGCATGAACGTGAGCTTGAGGAACTAGGCGAGGACAGGGGGGCGTCTTGGGAACCTGTGTCAGCGCATAGGTGGAGTCAGAAGTTAGCAAAGAACCGGAGCAGCGAAGTGCTTTTAGATGCCACGCAACACTGCAGACCTCGCTCGTGCGCCGGGAGCGTCAGACAAGAAAGTCTCCCAAACAGAGGCCGGGCAAAGACTGCAGCGAAATGCAGGGAATCTCCGGATGCCGTTTACGGAGGGAGTGACCCGACTATTCCTGCGTATCGAAGGCACCGTGGCGACCCACAGAACCGGTCCTACTTCCTCCTTCCTCTGCCCCTTCTTGCTTCTCCACATTTCCGCCCGGTCGGTGATTTTCCGATTGCATCCCACAGCCACTGGGGGTCCCTGTGGTTTTCCTTGGGGGGTGGGGGCTGGAGGTGATAGACAAGGCTTGAGCACAACCCATTTCACCAGTGACTCAGTTAGAGAAACTCCCCCTTCATCTCCTGCTGCATTGAGCTTGGCTGAAGGCTGCACCCTAAAAGCAGAGACGGAACCCCCCGCCCCGGCTGGCCCCATTTCTGTTCTCTCATTACACAGACGTGTGCTGATCCCAAGGGTGCAAAATACATACCCCGCTGTAGAGAAAGCTTCCCGATTCTTCTCTGGAACCGAGTTCATTTAGGGATGAGACAAAGGTGCAAACCCGGACACCAGGAGGTGAATGAAATGCTCCTAGGTGTCCTCCCCAAATTTATGAGTGGGCAGCTTAGTGCCGGCTTCATGCTGAGTTGCTTTTCTTCCTGCACAAGTGAGTTCTTAACTCCCAGGAATGGAATTCTCCAGAGCGGAAGGTAAGGACCTCGTTCCCCCGAGAGGCCGGAGCGATTATGTTATTCGTGTGTAACAGACTGGGGGCCTGTGTTACAGCTGCCGGTCTAACGGCACATCCTGGTTGATGGGATGCCTTTCAGAATGCCTACGGAGGGAATCCTAGACCGGAGAGCCTTTCGGGCCGGCTCTCTCACAGTGACATGCGTTTCAGAATCGTCCCCGTTTTTGCCTGGACCAGGCGTTCCCTCTGTGAATGAGTCGTGTCCCACTGTGTCGATGTCCTACAGTCTGTGACCTCACTGCCCTGCCGACAGACTTCCCGACGGCTTCCACTGTCTCACGGCTACGAAAGGAGCTGGAATTACAACCCTGGACGCTGGTAACCTTTATTCACCCACAGAACGGAACCAGGAAAGGAGTTTGTTCCCTGTGCACCCCACTGTCCCAACTGGCCTTCCTGGTCACCAGCGGTCTTTGAAGGAAGGAACATAAAGGGAAATGTGACTTGACCCTACTTGCTTTCTGACCCCCGAGGGAAGGAGCAAGTGGTCTGGAAAGTCTGAGAGAGAGAGAGGAGGGGGGGAGAGAGAGACAGAGAGAGAGAGGGTGGGAGGAGACGATAGTCACTACCTGCTCATGCAGTGAGAGCCGCAGCAAAATGTGAAGGTTGGCTCCTCCTCCGTGAAGGAAGGAGAAGTGCTCAGAGCCTGGAGACACATAGAAAATTCAGACCTCGAGGTGGCTGAGTGACTTGGGCTCTGCTGTGCCTCTCCCTTCTGGAACACCTGCCATAAAAACAAAAAGTCTCTCGACTCCTCAGATTGTCACACGCTGTCCCACAAGTTAGCTCTGGTTAGATTTTCTCGAGTCAAGTGTAGATACAGGGTAATGAGAAATACAATGTTAAAGAAGTAACATAGGAAAAAAACCAATAATGTGAGACAACAGAGGATAATTGCATATAGGACCTTGAACTGGGAAACTAATCTAAGTTCTTAAACTCATTTATTCTGGCGTAATTTAATAAAGGCATGAGAAGTCTTCAGAAAGTTCTAGTGAACTGAGATACTGCAAATTAAATATAAATTGGAAATGTTAGCACATTTATCCACAGGATATTCTACATTAAATGAGTAAGTCCTAAGAGTGGATGTTTGATTTTGAAAATTAAAAAGACGGTTTCCTGCCCAAACCGGAGACTCACTCGAGTTCCACGTCCTGGGTGTGGCACCCACTCCCTGAAGTCTGCGGGGCCCAAACGAGACCTTCCCCACATCTCTTCCTCCCCTGGGTTCCTGGCCGAGGCTGCTGGCCCAGCCTCCCGGCTCCCAGCGGCCGATCCCCAGGCCACCCTGGCCCTCCCTCCTGGGGCGGTCCTGCCTTCTGTCTCTTACGCACACCCCCCCGCGCGTCGGTCCTTAGCACACTGGGCCGGGAGAGGTGTGAGCCGCGGTGCTATCGTGTCCCCATTACTCCGACAGCCTCCCCGGCTCCCTGTCACCTGGATGGTGAAGCCGGGCGCCTCTCGGCCCCTGGCCCTGCGGACGACACAGTAAGGGGCTCAGGGAAATTGCTCTGATACCAGATCGCTGCCCGAGGATCTCGAGCAAGAGCACGTTCTGCACTCCAGGCTCGGCCGCCTCGTCCTCGCCTGTCCCCCTGGTGGCCCATCCCCTCTCCCTTCCTGTCCTCGCTGTCCACGAGCAGCCCTCAGCACTCCGCACACTGGATTCATTGCCGCCCTGGACGGGAGGGCGCGAGGAGCACGAGCCCATCGACTTGTCTGAGAAGAAGCCCGGACTGAGCGGTGTTCGCAGACAAGGTGTCCCAGCCGCGGCGGGCTGCCGTCCTCCCCTCCCCATCCCGATCGGACGACGGGGCCACCGTGGCCGGGCTGCCCGGCTGCCACACTCCCCGGATGGCAGCTTCCGCAGGCGATCCTTTCCCAAGGGTCAGAGTATCTGCCCCAAGCTGTTCCCACCAATAGCGCTTCAGACACCGACTGTTATGGGCGTTTTCCACACCGACCACCAGTCTCTGACGCCAGCTTTGGGGCGGGGGGGGGGGGGCAGCAATTCAGACCCGTTCTGATGCGAACTAACCCCAGGTTGGGGCAGAGCCCCCAGGCCCAGGAGACCGTCCCCCACCTCAGAAACCAGTCCTAAGTCCTGGGCCACTGGTACTGCTGCTGGGCAGCCCACGACCTGTCCTCGGGTGTGAGAATTTGCTAGAAGGCAGGAAGGGGCTCTACTTACTCCTGTCCCTTGTCATCAAGGCTACAACCCCTGGAGAGCCAGCCGGACGAGAGGCGCAGGGCGAGCCCTGTGGAGAGGGACAGGGCACCGGCGCGCTCCCTTGGGGTGCCCCAACCTCCCGCCTCCACGGGAGGTGCCTTCACCAACCCGAAGGTCTCTTCAGATTTCTGGGGAGGTTTCCTTACACAGGCACGATTGACGAACTCGTTGGTTATGGAAGATTAACTCAACCTGCAGCCCCCTCCTCTCCCTGGAAGTCAGGGAGGGGGCTGAAAATTCCAGCCCTGTAACCCGAGGGGTGGTCCCCTGGCCGCCAGCCCCCACCCTGGAGCCACCAGCCATGTCACTGGAAAGCAGAAGCTCCTCTCATTGCCCTGACGATGCCAAGGGTCCTCGGAGCTCTGTGCCAGGAAACGGGGACAGAGGCTGAATATTTGTCCCCGTGTTCTGGCAGTTCCTCTGCTCAAAGCCTCCCACGGTGCCCCGCCCACTCGGGTAAGAGCCTGAGCTGCCCCGCAAGGTCCCCACGACCCGCCCGCTCAGAGCTCAGCTCCTGCCACTTCCTCAGCTGCTGCTCCTCACAATTGCTGACATGCCCCAGCCTCCGCCCGGCCTTCGCACCTGCTCTCCTCCTTGCCTGGAGAGGCTTCCAGATGGGTGAGCTGCTGCCTCCCTCATCGCCTGGGGAGCTGGGCTCCAGCATCCCTTTGTCAGGGGGCTTCCGGGGGGAACAGCAGCCTTCTCCCCACACTCCCTCCCCCTCCTCTATGTTTCTCCCTACTGCTCGCCATTTCTGACACTCGGAGGCCCCTTGCTCTTCGTGGCTGGCTCCCCTCTGCTCCCAGCCCTGGAAGTCCTGAGAAGACCCCCTGCAGGCTCTGGGTCTCCCCCGCTCTTTGTATTCTTACCCCACCCCGTCGGCCGGGGGGCGCTGGCTGGCTGGGCGGCTGTGCCGTCTGTGTCCAAGGGGGCTGCCTGGGCTCAGCCCGCCTGACTCGCTCCCCAGGGGCCGGGCGGCTGGCGTCCAGAGACGCGGGCTGGGCCTGAGAGGGACCCCAGACCTTCTGACTCCCAGCCCCACGCAGTGTCCAAGGTGCCGGGGTCGCCGGCCAACTGCGGAAGGGGAGCGACGGCGGGGGTGGGACTTCCCAGGTCGGCAGGCCTTTCTGACCCGGGGCAGCGGTCCTGGCGCCTGCTGCGCCCCACGAAGGACGCGAGGGGACGGGCTTCTCTGTGCCGCCGGCCCCGCACGTCTGCGGGACCCCCACGTGTCCCCGTGGCCGGCCCGCCCTGTTCCAGCCCCGGAGCCCGGGCAGCGCGTGGACCTCCGGCCGCAGCTGTCAGTAACGAGCCCGCGGGAGGTTGCATTTGCCCCTTTGCTAGAGATTCTTCCGGGCTTTCTATCGGTAAATACAAAGACGCCTAATATTTTTATACCTCAAAGCATAAGAACATGTCATTATGGAAAAGACGGCAAGATACTGGTGTTATGGATCCCAATGTGGGTTATTTACGATCCTTGCTTCTCAGTCCAGCAGTAGTTTACTAACCAACGTCTATGATACACGAAGCACATAAACTGTTTGGGGCCTCTATCATTTTTGCTCGCACTTTAATAGAGATGGTCAGAGTGATGAGCATCTCACATTTTGCCGTTAACATCTTGCTTTCTCCCCCTTAGAGAATCTGATTTTTAATTGCCCAGCATTTTATAAAGAGAATGTCTGTCTTCTCTCAAATCCATCTACAAGAGGCTACTAATCACTCTCTCCACCAACTAGGATTCTGAACAGCCCCTCGTCGGTGGTCCTGGGAGCACTTAATCCAGGAGTGATCAATATTTGTTGTATTGGTGGACGAATCAATCGATCAAATCGAAAGGGGACTGGTTCACCCAAAATTGACTTCTGACTTATCCACGATGAATTACTTACTTTATTCTTCAGTGTGTATGACCTGGGATCTGCTCTTCATTCAATCTGTCTATACAATTCTAACTCATTAATCAAATGTTAAATTTTCCGAACCATTATACACCATGCACTGAATACACACTCCCTATAAAGTAAGAATAAAAACCTAACAATCCAGATAAATTAGGGAGTTATCACCCACATAAAACCATTTGTCCCTTTTGCTACACAAAAAAGGGCCTGGGTGGCTCAGCCGTTTAAGTGTTGGACTCTGATTTTGGCTCAGGTCGTGATCTCTGGGTCATGAGATCGAGCTCCTCATCGGGCTCCGGGCTCCATGTGGAATCTGCTTGACATTCTCTCCCCCCTCCCTCTACTCCTCCCCCACTTGCTCCCTCTCCCTTGCTCTCAAATCAATAAATAAGATCTTAAAAAAAAATTTTGCTTTCTTCACACCTCATCAGAACACATTAATAACTTATTTTTGGTTTAATTTAATTTTATTTTTTGTAACCAGTAGCATCTCAGACCACACAGCTGAGAGGAAGCCACGGCGGGCGGACTGGTGAAATGATGTTTTTGTGCCTGGGATGCAGGTTCGGTCATTTGAGAAAAACATCGGAGTCGAGAAAGGGAAACGACCCAGAAAGGTGTGTGGCACTTAGAATGAAGGAAGGGGGGTCTTTGGGGCAATCTGTGTTTTTGAAGAATTGGTTGCTACAAACTGTGGAGAAATGTGGTTCCCTTACTTCTCTATCTATTTTACTACGAACACAGGCTCGGGCTTTGTCCCGGGAGCGAAGCCTCAGAGAGCGGTGCAGGGGTCGGGGAAGCCTCTGCCCTCAGCCCACCCCGCAGGCCCAGCATCGTCCCCCGTCCAACCGCGGCACAGGCGGTGTTCGGACTGGCACCGGAGGGCCGTGGGAGCCCCGAGGGAGGGCCGGGGGAAACCTGAGGGCACCCTGAGGGCCGGCTGGCTTCGCCCTCCCCGTGTTCAGGAGACAGGCGCGTGGCGGAAGGTGCCGGGGTGAGCCCTCTGGAGGGAGGACTGAGTTGCCACTGAGGGTCTGCCCTCGCTCCTGGCCCGAGGGTTTTGCTGCGTCTGGCGGGAGACCTCCGCAAGGGGCTTCTGCGGGCGAGCAGAGCGGCCAACCTGGAGACGTGGGGACCTGAAGCACACGGCGGTTTCTTCGCCCGAGACATTGGTGAGACCTCGAAGCTGCTGTCTGTTCGGCTCAACGGGAAGCTGAAACATGGAAGCGGATCTTCTCAACCCACCGAATCCACCTCGGATTCTCGACTGAAGGGACTAGGGCTGAGCTGAAGGTAGACCGAAACTCACTAAAATCTGCCCGAACTGCCCCCCGGTTCCGATTGAGAGTAACTCTGACTGCTGTAAGGCCGAATACCCATCTGAAAAAAAAAATTAAAAATTTTCCCTGGTGCATAAGGGAAGCAGAACTCTGTCCTCCTAATGTCTCTGTCTCATTTTGCTTAGGAAATTGGAAGTTGTACGTGCCCTGTGTGCCTCCGCGAGATGTAGATAAATCCGTGTCAGAGCTGGATCAGGCTCGTTGCACTCCAGGAATGTCCTTCTTGAAGATCTTGGAGATACCTCTCCAAGATACAAATGCCAAGGGGTGTGACCTCCAAGATACAAATGCCAAGGGGTGTGACCCCCCATCTTGCTGTCTCAGGGGGTTCAAGACCCTTAGCTCCAAGCGGTAACTCGCTGTTTGTGAAAAGGACCCCACAAGTTCCTGTTTTCTTTTTGATGGTTAAGGACAGTGTGCAAGAAGGCAATGAGTTGAGTATCCCTGGCAATGGAACATTGTGGATTCCCCTCCATCTCTGCAACCTCTTTAGTGGATTGTCCAATGGTTGTGCAAGGCTAATTTAATGCTTATTCAATAAGAAAACTGTTTTCTTATTTGTTTTTTTTTACAATCTTTGTGGAAATGTTTTCTGGGTTGGCAGCAGGCTTTATTTTTAAGTGCTTTCCCAAAACTAGATGTGGGGTATCAGCCCTCGCCCGTCATCTGACTGAGAAGAGCCCCATCAGTAGTGGGAAACATCACTGGGTCCTCTGAGGATGTGCCTGGTACACTCTCAGAGCACAGCCGTGCGAAGGACGGACGACCCAGCCGGTGACCAAGAGGGACAAGGGTGACAGTAACAGAATCACAGATGAACCAGCTATTGGCAGGGCAGACAAGGGCTTTAAGATGACCGATCCGTGTAGTCAAGAAATAGATGAGGAAGACCGAAAGTGGAGGGTTTGATCAGAGGATCGGAATGTATGAAAGTCAAATGAGCGTTCTCGAACTGAAACAATAGTGTCTTAAATTATGATATCAGTGGATGACTGTAGAGCAGATCGGAAAGGATTGTTGTACCTGAAGACAAATCAATAGAAAATACCCAAAATAAATAGGAAAGAAAATAAGCATGGGGGAAAATAAAATCGTAAGAGACACGTAGAACATGCTCAAAATTTCTACAGGATGTGTAATTGGAGTCTCAATAAGAGAGAAGGAACAGAATAAAGCAGAAGCAAAACTCACAGCATTTAAAGAAACATTAGCCAAGAATGTTCCAGAGCTGATGAAAAACACTAATCCTGAGATGAGCCAAAAGAAAAACAAAATGAAACAAAACACCAGACCTTGGTCATTTCTAGTAAAACTGTTAAAAATCAATGACGAAGTGAGGCACCTGGCTGGCTCAGTTGGAAGTCCATGCAACTCTTGATTCAGGGTCATGAGTTCAATCCCTACGCTGGATGTAGACTTTACTCAAATAAATAAACTAAAAAAAAAACAACAGTGACAAAGAGAAACCTTTAAAGCAGCTAGAAAAGAGTCAGAACATTAAAATATTCCTTTCCTCTCTAATTACTTCATCAGACCATTAAAAATAAAAACACAAATGGAACCACCACACTAAAGAACTCTCAATACTCTCGTTGGAGGTCTTAAACATATACTTCTAGAAGACCGTTCCTGATGAGTAAGATCTGTTATTAAATTTGAGAGTTTATGTTACTCCTATGACTAGGGTTCTGAAAGCAGGACCTACGCCAAAAATGGTTCCTTTGGACAGGAAGGTAAAGTCGTAAAGCAAAGATGCTGTCAGATGGAAAGTCATAAATATCACCCTCCACGTGGAAATGCCCAGCAGAGAAATGAATCTGATGCAAAAGCAGAGGTGGAAGAAGAAGTTGGGACTCCAGGCGAATGAGAGAGTGGGAACTAAGGACAGTTATGTTTGTAAATACACTCGCAAGGACGCGTGTGTGGGAGGAAGGACACGGCGTGCTTGTCTGTCATCTGGATTCATGCAAATACAAGTACCCTGAAGTTCACTGGCTACTCTCGTTCCTATGTTACCACATGAAACAACACCCGATGTTTGACCACCTCTTTAGTCCTTTCATAGTGCGGCGTCAATATAAACACACACACACACACCCCAAACTCCACTGTCTTAAAATTGTTTCAGAAAAAAAGGGATTTGCTATGAGTCAACTAAAATCACTTTTTTGAGTCATATATATCCTCGCCAAGTCCATCTGCTATGTATTTTTAAAAATCAATAGGGTCTACCGATTTAGCTAAAACAATATGAGAACTCGAGTCTTTGCTGTCAAATTCTGACCTTCCTGATAAACACTGAGCAAAAGGAATGAATACCCCAAGCTATTTCTCTTCTGTCACAGGAAACCTTGTAACTTTCCTGATTCTTGCCTACTTTCCCTGACGACTTTATAATTTCTTTCTGTTAGAAGCTCATTTTCGGTACACTTATCATGATGGGGGAAAAAGCTCATTTTCTCTGATGCTGGCCAATGGGAGGGCTGGCTATGTGGGAATCAGCGAGAATAAAAGGATGTGTGAATTGAGCTAAAGATTTGGATTCTGCCCAGCTGAGCCCGCAGTTTGTAGATGGTGAGAGAGAAACACTGAATTTAAAAGCAATACATAGGATCAAAAATATCTCTAATGGATGCAAATAGTATCTCTTATTATACGTGATCTTTGAACAGTAATCACATCATAATCATTTTGTTTGACCATGAAGATGTTATTGTCATGTCCACGGTAACCTGGTGGAAAGAACATAGCATCACATGGGAATTCAAAATCCAATCCACTTCTTCCGGGGTACGTTGTCTTTGGGAAGATGTTTAAGTCTTCCAAGTATCCATTTCTTGATAAGTATAATTAAATGAGTAATATTTGCATCAGACAGATACTCTGAGACTTGAGAGAGAAAAAGCAAGCTTTTAGCAAAGGACTGGACACAAGTGTCAGTCCCTTATCCCCCAGTCCTGCCTCAGTCATACAGATAGATCCACATAGAAAGGGTACTGAGCCACCCGCTGGAGAAAGGGAACCTTAAGCAAATGGCCATATTCATGTGCTAATTGGCTAAGGGATCTGAGCAGTGTGGAGGTAGAACTCCCCCTCAGCCTAGGTTTTATTCCTAAGTCTTGTCATCTTGTCAGAAGACCTACTTGGACGTAGGGCACAGGAGAAAAGAAAAATAATGAGAAAAAATTAAATGCAGGGTTGGGCTCTCACCTTCAAATATAAGTTTTCCTCATTCCAAAAGGAAAAAGAAAGAAAGAAAGAAAGCTACGTCATTAGTGGCTACCATGCACTGACTAACATGCCCCAGTAACTGGGAGCCTCCATGTCCACTCATCAGCTCACTTAGTCTCCATGCAATTCTGAGATGTGGGTATCGTTCACTTCACTTTACAAATGAAGAAACTGAAGCGAGGTGTGAGCAGATTAGTCTGTCAAAGTCAGGTACCCGCGTGACACAGTTGGTTCAGTTGGTTACGTGTCTGACCCTTGGTTTCTGCTCAGGTCATGATCTCAAGGTCATGGGATCGAGCCCCACGTTGGGGTCTGTGCTTATCAGGGAGCCTGCTTGAGAGTCTCTCTCCCTCTCCCTCTGCCCCTCCTTTTACTCTGATGAGCTTGTACGTGCATGCTCTATCTCTCTCAAAATAAACAAAATCTTAAAAAATAAAGTCAGGTACCTACTCAATGGTAGAACTAGCACTTAACCTCAACCTCTTGAATTACAAACTTATATCCTTTATTTGTTATAATGCATCTCTTGCAGTCTACACAAATATACCAGTATTTGTTCAGTGGTTTCATAGTGAAAATGTATAGTCAAGGGGACACAAGAAAGAAAGAAAGAAAGAAAGAAAGAAAGAAAGAAAGAAAGAAAGAAAGAAAGAAAGAAAGAAAGAAGGAAAGAGGAAAAAAAGAAGGAAGTTCGGTTGGTGTGCTCTCTAGAGCTTAGAATTTTTTTTGTTTTTGGTTTAATCATTTCCGATGTATAGACATTTCTTAGAGTCTCAAAACTATAGTGCAAGTACTCTACTAAACCCAAGACAAAATCAGGCTGATACTCACCTAACTGAACCATCGGTCTCGCATGGCGGGTCAAAGTTGGAAACTTGGTCACTGCCAAGTAAGTGGCACCGCCCCACTCCCAGGGGAGGAGGCCGCTTGCTGGAGGATTCCACCCGCAAGAGCTGCGGTCCCAGGACGTCCGTCCCCAGCTGGGTTTGCACGTAGTGGGGCCGCCCAGGAAGACAGGACTCCCACGGGCACTGGGTGGGGCGATGCTTTACTCCCGTAAGAAGGGGCAGGGCAGGACTGGCTTTAGTCGTGAGCATTGGTCTCCACGCAGCGGCTCTCAGCCCTCAGCCCGGGCGCGGCCGCGGTCTGGACGCACCCCTCTCAGCTGCAGGGGCGGCCCCCCATTTGCTCCCCAGTGGGACTGAGGTAGAGCGGTGGGCTGGGCCAGGTGCCGAATGACACATACACACACTGAAGCCGAACAAAGAATTGCATGTCAAGCCGGGAACGGGGGAGAACACCACACACGGTGATAAGGGAGCGCAGGCGAGGGGCGCTCCTGCCCCCGCGCGAGGGAACAGTCCAAGTCCGAGGCCACTGTCTCCATCAAGAATTGGCAGATCGTCGTTTCCAACAACTAATATTTCATGAAATTAGAGTTCTGTTTTGCTGTTTTTAGGTCTATAAAGATTGGTTTTTTTTCATCTGGAGAGAATACGTAGGGTAACCCGCATCAAGTCAAAGCTTTTATGAACAGTTCGGAATATTTGTCATAAAAACACAAGGCTGGTCAAGTCTCAAACTAAGCAATTCCCGGAAATTTGTGCCAGTAGAAGAATTCCAGAGACACTAGAATTGATACTATTAGTTGGCTTGTAGTAAAAATACTATCAAGTCACATAGTGTGAGAATACTTTGTGTTGTAAAGATTATTTATTTGAGAGAAAGAGGGAGAGAGGACAGAGGAAGAGGGGGAAGCAGGCTCCCCCACAGAGCAGGGAGCCCAATGTGGGGCTCGATCCCAGGACCCTGAGATCATGACCTGGGCTGAAGGCAGAGGCTCTAACCCACTGAGCCACCCAGGTGTCCCAGTCTGGTCTCCAAGGGCAGCAGGGATAATATTTTAAATGCAATAATAAATATGCAAATTTTTATAATTGGTAGAAATACCTGACCTGAAAAAATATTGACAAGAGATAAAACTGCAAGTGGTAAATAGTTCACTGGGTAAAAATCAACAAATCTTAAACCTTTAAGACTTTGGATAATTGCTAACAGAGTGAGCAACGTAATGGCCATGTGTCAAAAAAGGCACCATGACAAAAACCAGACTTAGTAAAATAGTATGCGATATTGCACAGGGCAGGATTGATAAATCTGTTGTTCCTATAAAATTAAGACAGAAAAGAACGGAAATTAGTGGTCTCTAAACAACGACGTTAAAATTTCAAAGTATTCTCCCTGGGCTGCAAAGCCTTTCATCAAAGAATTAGTAGGCTACAGACAGTAGTTTTAATGGAAAAGAATCAATCGAGATCATGACAATTGCACATTTTATTTACAGTGTCCTCGGGGTGGAAATGACAAGGTCAAAGCCCGAATCAGATGAAACTGGCAGGACAAGACAGAAAACTAGACCTCTTGTAACGGCGGGTTTCCTGCCCTTGGCCTTCCATTTTAGAGGCTTTCATCGTTCACGGATGAAATAAACACACCTCAAACGGACCCGAGCCCTTGACTTTTCTGTGGGGATATGGAGACTGCCTTTGTTCCTACCAAAGCCAACACACTTTACAATTTCTTCTCCCTTTAGATGAATTTCCAGTTTTGGCATCTTTTTAAAGACTTTTTTTTTTCGTGTTCAACTTGTGGCTGCGCATCTTGGCCGGCATTCCCAACTCCTGTTTTGCAAAAACGTTTGCAGAAAGCTAGACGTGTAATGTTGCATTTTTTAATGGCGGTGGTGAGTCAGACTTGGCTGAGTCTAACTCTACCACTTACTTCCTTACTATGCGACTTTAAGAAATTACTTACATTTCTCAAACCTCCGTTTCTAAATCTCTAATAAGGAGATAACAACCCTCGATTTATGTGTTCGTGGTGAGGATTAAATAAGGCCGTCCTTACAAAGTGCTTTACATGTGGTTAATATTCAGTGAGGGAGCATCGGTCTGCCTTCCCATCAGGCAGAGTGTGAATCAGATCTCGTGTGTTAATTCTTGCTTTAAACGTACCGTCATCATCTCTGCACTCCGAAGTGTTTACGGTACACTTTCAGGGTTCTCTCTTTCAACTCACGCATACCCGTCGTACAATTCAGACTCATATATATACATATAACCCTTTGGGTCGTGAAAACTCTCATTATTTCCATGGGTATTTGGCGTGGGGACACGTATGCGTCTTAATAGCGAGGCCCACAGATCAGAAGGTGACTTGCGTTGCAGAGAGAGTTTACTGTGCTCAGGGGTCCCCGCAGGAGGCGGTCTGCACCCCGGAGGGCCACGTGGGAGTTGGGAGACTGGGGCGCAGAGGCAGAGGGGAGGAGGGGAGAATGTGGACGGGGACCTTTCTGGTGGTTTCCGTGGATGGAACAGGCGAGGCGGAGTCGGCAGGCTCAGGGTGGGCCAGTGTGAGCCATGCCCTGGGCCGTGGGGCAGAGACGCCATCCCCAGCTGCCCGGGCCCTGGCCTGGGCAGGCCGTGGGCTAGAGCGTGAGAGCCCGGCACCCACGGGAAATGGTTAGGTGTGGGACTAACCAGCTGCTCGAGACCAGGAACTCGTGGGCCTCTAGTTGGAGCCTCAAAACCCGGTCAAGACAAGATAGAGGAAACCGCATCCCGGTGTGAGGATGAGGAAGAAAAGGCTTCCCTGCCACGGGGAGTACAGCTCATCCCCTTGGAGGCCGGTTCTCAAACCGGGGAGCTCAGGAACCCCAATGTGGCCACAGGCCGGGGCCCACCCGGGCCGTTCCTCAGGGAGCGCGCCGCCGCCGCCAGCCACGAGGTCGTGTGTTTGACCTCCTGGCTCTCGCCGTGGGCCACCCAGGGAGCCGGCGATTTGGAGAAGGTAAATTTAATTTCAGAGGACATTTTACTTCGCTCCTGGGTCCCGGCGTAAGCCCGAAGGTGTAGAAGAGCGTGGGGGGTGGGAGAGGCTTAGCACCCCTCGGAGCGGTGTTTTCCGGGGAGACCTGGGTGGTCTGACGACTGTCTGCCGGGGCGGATCTGGTTCGCTCCGAGGGGGCCTCGGGGTCGGCAGGCACCAGCCGAAGCGGCCGCTCCCCTGTGAACTCTTCACCACGGGGGAGCGCGTTCCAAAGCAGCGTGAGAAACACCGCGCGGCCCGTCTGGAATCCCGAGCCAGGACCTAGGACACTTGGGGGAAAAGGGGAGGAAGTGAAGTCCCAACGCTCAAGTCACAGTTTTAGCTTTTTTATCCGGGACGTACTTATCCATGAGGTACAGCCGACAAAAAGGCTGAACTTCAATTTCTTTTAAAATCATGAGGGGGGGGGGGATGAATATAAATAATGATGAATATGTTAAGCAACTGGCTGAATTCGATTTGCCTTCATACTAGTGCAGTCGTGTGATGTGACTTTGAACACTTCCTAACGGAGGAAAGAGTCCGAGGTGCAAATGCGCTCACTCTGTCGGTGGGAACAGTGGCCCCGGGGTGGCCCACGCCCTCGTCCCCAGAGCCTGTGTCCGTGTCCCTCCACGTGGACAGAAAGTGCGCACTAAGCATTTTGCGATGGTCCCGCAGTACCCGGCGTGCCCTCCAGGTCCTCCGAGGACGGAGCAGACGTGAGGGGGCCCGTGGCCAGAGAAGCCGGGGCTCGGCGATGATGCGCTTGGACCGTGGAGAACGTGGCCACGAGCCAAGCCACGCGGGCGCCCTCCGGAAGCTGGAGCAGGAAGATGGGAACTTGTCCCTGGAGCCCTGCAGGGAGGCGGCCCGGCCGACGCCTGATTTCACTTCAGATGCCTGACCTCCCAAACCGTAGGACCACCGACTTCGGGTGCTTTAAAGTGCTGCGTTTATGGACTTGTGAACAACTCCCCAGGAAACTGCGACACCCGTGGGAGTCCCAGAGCCGTCCCCTCACCTTCGGCAAATCTGACGTGCTGGGGCTTTAAGTCCTTCCCGTGTCACGGAAGGGGGTTAACGCCAGTCTCGTTTGCACACTCAGATGACTTACAGGCCAGACAAGTAGCATAAGCTGGTGACTCTAGATCCTGGTTAGGAGAAGGAAGGGGGCCTGTGGCATACCGGTGTCGGCCTAGCCGAACAAAATACACTCAAAGAAATGGGTAAGAGTTGCGTGAAGTCCCTCTCAAAGTCCTTAAGGATTTTTGGTTTTTAAAGATTTTATTTATGTATGTGTGAGAGAGACCCCCTGCGGGCACACAAGCAGGGGGAGTGGGAGAGAGAGAAACAAACAGGCTCCCCGCTGAGCAAGGAGCCCCCGGCGGGGCTCGCAGATCACAACCCGAGCAGAAGGAGCAGAAGGCACACACGTAGCCCACTAAGCCCCCCCCAGGTGCCCCGTCCTTATAGGTTTCTACAAGAGAAATTTCTGCAAGGTCAAACTCTTGAAACTGTAAATGAACTCGGAAAGATCCGCATTATGCTAACTAGTAACACATACCAACTCAGGATATCATAGGTTGGGGCGTCTGGGTGGCTCAGTCCCTCAAACGTCTGCCTTTGGCTCGGGTCATGATCTCGGGGTCCTGGGATCGAACCCCGTGTCCGGCTCCTGCTCAGACGGGACCCGCTTCCCCCTCTCCCTCGGCCTGTGCTCCCCCTTGCTACCTCTGTCATTATCTGCCTCTCTTGAAAATAAATAAAACCTTAAAAAAAAGATATTACATGTTTGCCGTTATCTCGATATGGAAAATGGGTTCCAACACCTGGCAGAGTATTTGGCATAAAACACGTCTTCCTGAAGAGCGTGCTTTGACAAGAAAAGCACACCTTCAGATGAAAGGTCCCGAATTATCCCCAAATCAGACCTTTCCCTCCAGCAGGCAAAGCCCATCTAGTTTGAGGTCGTAAATACCAAGTGTTTGCTTACTTATTTTTCCACGTTTGGAATCAACACATTTATCCCGTTGAGGGAGGAAAAAGGATTCACTCAGCCCAGTTTGCTCCATAATCTCCCTTCCTTCCTGGAATCAAGACTGCATCTAAGTTTTCTGTCTGGACAGGACCGAAATGACTGGGTCAGGATCCCTCGGCCGTGTGCCTCCTGCTGGGCGAGCGGTCACTGCACACAGCCCTCCCTGCTGCACTTCCCATCTGGCAAGGGGACGGTCTAAGGAGGAATTCCAAAGTCTCTTCGTACCAGTGAAACTAATAAAAGGCATCGTGGTCACCTAAAAAAAGAACACTCCCCAAAGTCAAAATAATTCTGAAACTGCGTTCTTCAGCGTTGTGGAAAAAAAATTATAAATTTTTGCTTTTAGGATTTTCCCCTCTTTCTCTAGGAAAATAAATAATTGGAGCCCAGAGCCAGAAGAGAGCTGATACTGAGTGGCTTACTCAGTGTTTGTGGAATATTTCCCCACTAATTAAATCGTGTTACACGTCTAATGTCACATCCATAGTCTCCTAACCTATTTGCAGTTAAATTTTAGTAATAGGAATAATAGGCATTTCCACCCAGTGTGATTTCGCAGCTGCCTACAAAAAGCCAATTACTGCTATACATCATCCCCAGTCAAAATTAAATAGCATGATAAGAAGGTACTTTGTTCGGAGCAAGAATATAAATAACTCAGAAAATGTTTCTTAAGTTTTAAAATTTCAATGACAAGTTTGTTTTTCATTGATTTGGAAGATTTTTTTTAAGGTTTTTATTTTAAATTCAAGTAGTTAACAAATATGACATTCTATTGGTTCTGGGTGTACAATCTAGTGATTCAAGATTTGGAGATTTTTTTTTAAGGAAGCCTTTTGGAACTGTGACTTTTTTCAGAATCAGAAAAAAATGGAAAAAGGTATTATTAGTGTTCAATATCAAAATATCTTCAGGAAAAATGCAGTTTTGCCTCTAGCAAATTTATTTCTTTGGCATTTAAAATTCAGTAACTGATGAGTGGGAAACCTGAAGGCTCTAACGTACGAGGTTGGACTTTCACTTAAATATCATTACTGAGCACAGACCTAGGGGATCCGTTTGCAGAAAATGAATAATAATAAACATCTAACAAGAATTTCTGTAAACCGTAAACATGTTGATATCCTAAATCAGACAGCAGAAGGCATACACTGCTGTGATAACTGAGAGATGCAGACTTCTAAGCAGCGATCAAGACAAATCCGTATTTAGACAGATATGAACTAAGTGTTCTGTGAACCAAAACACAAGGAATCCAGTGGCGAGCAAAAAATTAGAGTTCCTGTCCCCATGTGATTACCAACTGCTGGGTAGGACAGCTTAGGAAAGCACCTTAAAAAAAAAACCCACAAAATACACAAACTGGTTATTTTAAATCACAAAACGATTTGAAGGTAAGAAACAGCATTTGAGAGAAAATTGGAGACTCGCATTTGCATGAGAAAAGGCAATAGTGGAGCTCCGGCTGGATGCCCCTTGGAGGCACTGAAGCCGGGCTAAGGAGCACATTGCAGGTAGAAGGAATAAAAACTGCAAGCAAAGAGCCAGGCTTGTTCTAGAAATGGGACAAGCCCCACCGTGGATGTGGCGGAGTAAGGGAGGGGGTGGGAAGCGGCACAGGTGAGTGAGAACCAGGTTATGGCAGTTGATGAGCACAGATCAGCACCCTCCTGGAAGAACACTTCCCAAGGCAGGGCAACGGACCACCTCCACACATCCGAAGGGGGGCCCCTGGGGGGCTCAGTCTGTTGAGCGTGTGACTCTTGGTTTCCACTCGGGTCGTGATCTCGGGGTCCTGAGATGGAGTCGTGGGTGGGGCTCCAAGCTCAGTGCAGAGTGCTTGTAATTCTCTCTCCCTCTCCCTCTGCCCCTCCCCCCATTCATACTCTCTCTCTCTCATTAAAAAAAAAAATCCCTGGGACTCACACAGGGCAGAGAAAAAAGCCTGGTGGCTCCAGCCAGCACAGGAAACCCTCAATACACAAGTACTCAGAATAGTTCTCCGTCCTGAAAAGTGGGGAACACATCAACATATACTACATGTTGGTTGGACCCCACTTATAAAAGCTTGAAAGCAAGACCCAAGAGGACAAAATTATTTTCAAGTAATTTAACTACATCCCAGAACCAAATTCAAGAACGTTTATAGAAATGCTAAAATATTCAGCTCCAAAAAAGTAAAAATTACAGTGACTGGCATGCACTAGACATTGTTAGGCAAGCCAAGAAGCAGGATAATTGATCTGCAATGAGAAGGAAAAATAACCATCCATTAACACTGATCCAGAAATGGAGAGATTAAAGCAAAACAACGAAATTAAAACAGATATTATAACTATAGTCCATGTTTTCGAGAAGCTATAGGAAGGATTGAACCTGTGAAATAGAGGCAAGGGAGGTATAAAAAAGATGCAAATCAAATTTCTAGAGTTAAAATGAAAATAACTCAGATAAAAAGGACACGAGATGAGATTAACTGCAGACTAGGTATTGCAGGAAAAAAACCCAGTGAACTTGAACAAAAAGCAAGGGATATTATCCCAAAGAAACTCACAAATAAAAATTCTAGAAACTTAGAAATGAGTACCAAGAGAACGAGAAAACATAGAGAGGGAGAAAATATTTGTAAAGCACACATCTTATGAAAGATATAAAAATATACAAAGAACTCTTAAGAATCAACACTGTAAAAACTGAGCAATCTGATTTAAAAATGGGAAAAATCTTAGTAGACAGAGGTGAGTGATAGAACACGTCGGGTGAACATATGCAAAGATGCTCAACATCGTTAGGGAATTATAAGTTCAAACAACAGTGAGATACCACAACGCACCTGTTAAGACACCCACAATCCACCACGGTGACGACATCACATGTTGGTGAGGATGTGGAACCACAGGAACTCTAATCACTGCTGGGGGGATGCAAAATGGTCGCCACTGTGGAAGACAGTTTGGCAAATTCTTCCTCCCTCTGCCTCCTATTCTATTCAGGCCCTCAACAGATTAGGTAATGCCCACCTACACTGGGGAAAGCCATCTGTTTTCCCGGGTCCATCAATTTTAATACTAATTTCATCTGGAACACACTCACAGATACACCCAGAAATAATGATCAATCCGGGCACCGTGTGGCCAATCCGGTGGGCACAAAAAATTGGCCATCGCAAATAACAACCCCTGGGGCCAATGTGACACTTCCATGAATCTCCTTAAAGCATACCTAACCTCCAATAAAGACAAGAAGAAGGTCATAATTCTACCTGACTCTAACGTGATATAACAATCTGAACAGTCAACAGAAAAGGCACCAACCCCGTCCTCAGAGATAAAGTCCCTGAGTAATTTAACTTAATGTAAAATCAATAATGCTTATGTACTAGGATATAAAATCAATACATCTTAATATTATGTGATAATAAGAGAGTAAAAAAAAAACCCACACCC
>CM053615.1:471011-492903 GCA_028646535.1 Procyon lotor | reverse complement strand
GAGGAGGACCCGGCGAGGGGAGAATCTTCCAAGTGCTTCTGTTGCCTCAGTGAAGGAGGGGGTAGAGCCACTCGTGGAGGGGAGGGAGGCTCTTGGTGGGAAGCTGCCTCGGACCCCGAGCCAGGAGCCTGCAGGAAGTTAGATGTGTCTGGGGAGGGACCAAAACCTCTGGGAGAGTCAGGTGAGCCCAGTGCCAAGCCTGGCTCCCACTGTTTCATTCCCAGGAGGTTTCCCATCGGGGCCAGGAGGGCTTTGGTCCGGGGGGTGGGGAAGGCAGAAGGGGTCTAAACTGGGGAGGGAACCGGTGCCAGGAAGAGAGCCTAGTGTCAGTCGATGGCAGGCAGACCCTCACCTCCTGCCCCCCGTGTCCCAGGGAGGCCCCCCATGTCCCAGTGAGGCCCCCGTGTTCCAGGGAAGCCTCTCATGTCCCAGGGAGGACCCCATGTCCCAGGGAGGCCCCCCGTGTCCCAGCGAGGCCCCCATGTCCCAGGGAGGCCCCCGTGTCCCAGAGAAGCCCCCCATGTCCCAGCGAGGCCCCCCGTGTCCCAGGGAGGCCCCCGTGTCCCAGGGAGGCCCCCCGTGTCCCAGGGAGGCCCCCGTGTCCCAGGGAGGCCCCCCGTGTCCCAGGGAAGCCCCCCGTGTCCCAGCGAGGCCCCCGTGTCCCAGGGAGGCCCATCCCGGTGCCTCACAGGCACACACACCATATTACCCCTGAGATCTCGTCACCTCCCTGGCCACTGCTGTCCCTGCCCCCCGACGGCTCGCCTCTCTCCCTCACCCTCAGACGAGCAGACTTGCTCCTGAACACGGACGGGCCTGGGGCTTCTGGGCTCCCCTCGTGTGCGCCCCGTGGGGAGCCCAGGTGACCACTGACAAACCCGGGTTACCAGAATAACGCACGGGTGGGGGAAAACGTGGGCAGCAGAAGCACGATTTAATGTTTCCATAAATTATCCTGGGAAAATTCCAAAAGTATTCTTGGTGTTTGTGATTATATCTGCCATATTCTGAGTATAGTAAGTGTGCTCCAAAATGTAAATTGACATCTGTTGAAATAAGTGAACAAGGGCATTTTAAGTCTCATTATGACTTTCCGGATGCCAGTACAAAAAGTCTGAGCGCACAATGGCTCCATAATCAAATATTATTATTTATTTTATTTATGCATTACTTTTAGTTCAAAAGTCATTAGAGAGTAATTTTCTTGCCTCCTGACATATTAACAGAAGCAAACAGAAAGGAAATGTGATTTACTTGAAGCTCGTCTTCACTTTAGGATGGAGAGGTAATCACCACTCATCCGTTCAATCACAAGAGGTCCCCACCAAGGGGGCCAGGCGGCCGCAGTGCAATCACAGAAACAAAAGCTATTCTCACGGTGTTGTTTACATTGGACCAAATAACAATCCACCAAATCTAGAAACTGAAAGGCAATCTAATTCTCAGGAGGTGTCTGCCTCCCGGTCTCTGTAGGTTCCTGGGCTTCATGCCTTCTTCTCTGTCCTTTGTGAGGAACTGGACGGAAGCCGAACATAAAAGTGCCGTCGGGGCCCCACTGAGGCTCGGCGCTCTGTAAGGCTCTCCCTTTGCTCTGCAGTCCGCGTGGTGCCCCGGTCCTCCAGGGGGGGCTTGGGGGATTCGGACGGCGGCCAGGGGCTCCCAGGGAACCTACCGGCCGTCCCCGCACCGGGATCACAATGGGGGAACGGATTGTAGCCAGGAGGTGGTGAGCGGTGCCGAATATTCTCTAAAATAAAAGTAATCACCGGAAAATGCATACCTATGACCCCCATTGGAAAGGGCTTTGCAGGGGAGAGGACGGGCACCAGCAGGGCCCCTGGGGCAGGGAGGGAGCGTGCGGAGCAGGTCTGAGGGCCAGTTCTGGGTGCTGCTCACAGCGCTGAGGGATGGTCTCTGACACCGAATTTCCTTTTCATGAAAAGAATCTTAAGCACTGAGAGCAATTTAGATTTTCCCTTGTTTGAGTGGAGAATCGGCGTCCAACTCCAATCCCAGGGGTCACTGGTGCCTGTGTCGGCCTGCCTTTAACTTAATTTTATTTACGTGGATGGGCTTGTAAACAAGTGGTATTTTAATGAATATTAAAATGGCCCTATCAAAACAGTATAAATAACACACTTGCGAAGCTCACCAGAACCCAAAAACTAAAGTGGTTGCGATGTGTCTTTCCCTCCTAAAGTCCCCCTTTCACGGACACGAGCACCAGCTTGGGAAGCCTTCCTTGCTTTTTCCAGAAAGTCTCATATGTAAGTATAAGCCTTTTCGTACCCTCTCGGGGCGTGTGTGTGTGTGTGTGTGTGTGTGTGTGTGTGTGTGTGTGGTGTCATCATTTTTGACAAACACGCCAACCTTTGGGGAGAAATCCATCCTGTCTCTGCAGATAGTTGAAAACCGCTAAGGCTGTGGGTCGTGATTTGGTGTCTCAGTCAAACATCCGAATCTTGATGTTGGCTCAGATCATGACCCCGGGGTCCTGAGTTCGAGCCCTGCGTCAGGCCCCACGCTCCGGAGGGAGTCCACTTGAGATTCCCTCTCCCTCCCCTTGTCCCTCTGCCCCTCCCCCACTCATGCACACACACACACACACACACACACACACACACACACACACGCTCGCTCTCTCTCAAATAAGTCAATGAATGAAATGTTTTAAAAACACACCTGTTTTACGCGGCTCTTACCAAGTTGAAGTGAAGAAAGCCAATGTAAGTCCCCAGCTTTGTAGGCGTCCTGTACTAAATCTTAGTCCGAGTGGCCTCTCCTCTGCTGGGGCTGCGTGGATTTAGGAATCCAGAACTCTGGAAGGACTCTCCATTGAGTATGCTTTCTTCCAAGACAAGGGAAAGGGTCGCAGGAGTGGGTGCCCCGTTACCTGGGCACCTCATAGCCTGGAAGGAGTCTTTGTCTTTGAGTGACCTGCTTGGGATGGTCCCAAATAAGGTAGGGCCGTGAGCGCTGCCCCGGCCAGCCCCGAAGCAACTTGCCAGGACACCTCCGTCCCTCCGGGCGCCCCCGCAGCCCGGCTTCCCGCCTCCTCCCACCCACGCACTAGCTCATGAAGGCGACATCCGCCATCTCAGAAGTGTCATTTCACATTCACAAAACACACAAAGCAACAACAAAATCAAGAGAGTACATAAATGAAAAAGCTGTTTCTGTGTCAAAACAGACTTTTCAAAACCAAAGAAGGGTAATGCTAAAAAAGAACTGTTTTAATTCAGGTTTCTTAGGAAGAAATCCTGCGTTCCTGGATGTGAGGCTGAGCTCCACAAAACTGAGTTGTCAGTCAGCGTAAGAGGATGAGACGTTAGAAGTGATGCCCTCGAACTTGTCTAAAGCATCCTCCCAGTGTCGACCACCCGAATATCGATTTTTTCATTATTTTCCAATTATTCTTCCTTCCGAAGCCAAACTTACTGATCATACTTTCAGTATCTACAGCAATACGGTTAACTATAGATTATTAATAAATACAAATTATTCTGTTGATTAGGATCCAGGGGCAAAGTCTGTGGTCACCAGGGGTTCATCGCAAGGAAAGTCCTTGCTCATGTTTGAAAATACAAATGGGTCGGGGCCCGGGGGGCTCAGCCAGTTAAGCGTCTGACTCTTGGTTTCAGCTCAGGTCATGATCTCAGAGTCGAGGGACAGAGCCCGATGTCGGGCTCCCTGCTCAGCGCGGAGCCTGCTTCTCCCTCTTCCTCTGTTTCTCCCCCACTCTCTCTCTCTCTCTCTCTCAATAAAATCTTTCTGAAAAATGTGAATGGGTCATGCCTCTGTAAGTGTTACATTGGGAATCATTATTATTGTAATTAAAAAACTTCATAGGGAATTGGTGGACCTCCAATAAGGCTACAAAATATTTTCAAACTACATAGTTTTAATTAAACAAACAAAATACTGCATCTGCCTCCTGTGAAACAGAATTGAAGAATGGCTTTCTATATCAAACACTTAATTCTAAACACCAGTTTGTTATATATTTCTATAATTATTTCATATTTGTAATTTCTTAATTATTCTTCAGAAATATGGAGATGCTCCAGAATTCCAAGAATCAAATGACATTTGCATATTTTGGATACTAGCCCTTCATCAGAGACATGTCTTTGCAGATATTTTTCCCAGACCATTGTTGACTTGTCCCTCTGTTGGCAGTGTCTCTCTGTGAGAGCAGAAGTACTCAATTTTCATAAAGTGCCACTGCAGTTTATATTGATTTCCATAATCTATTTTAAATTAATGTATATGACCGTTATCAAGTCTTTGTCTAGATTATTTTTTTGCATATACGTATGCATTTGTTCCAGCACCAAAACTCACACGAAGAGAAAGAGACAATCTAAATAAGGCCTAGGTCTACTGAAGAATTTGAATCAATATTTAATACTCTGCCAAACAGATAACCTACGGCCAGAGGGGTTCATTGATGAACTTTACCAAACATTTTAGGGGATAAAATTATGCTTATTCAGTAAAATCTCTTCCAAAAAAATAGAACCAAAATGGATACTAATAAGTGTGTTCTATATAGTCGACATCATCCTAATATCAAAAACATATAAAATATTATTTAAAAAGGAAACATTCAGACAAATGTCTTTCATGGGTATAGATACCAAAGTCCTCAGTAAAATATTAGCAAATGAAATCCAACAATATATGAAAAGAATTATATACCAGGACCAAGAGGGATTTATTCCAGGTATGCGAGACTGGTTCAATGTTAGAAAATTGATTAGTGAAATTCACCATTTCAACAGGCTAAAGAAGAAAAACTGTATGATCATATCAGTAGATGCAGAAAGAGAATTTGACAAAGATTAAAAAAGCATATAGATTGGAAAAGAAGAAATAAACTGTCTTTTTTCTCAGATGATGTGATCATCTATGCAGAATATCTTAGACAATCAACAAAAAATTCTGGTAACAAAAAACAATTATGGCAAGATTGCAGGGTATATTTTCATATATAAAAGTTGATTGCTTTCCAATATACCAGCAATGTACACTTGAGTTTTAAATTAAAAAACACAATATCATTTACATTAGCACCAAAAGAAAAAGTTAGATATAAATCTAACAAAATAGATATAATATATACACGATCAAAAGCCACACACCTCTGATAGGAAGAAACAAAAGGATATAAATAAATTTTTATAATTTATTTAATATATATATATAAAATAATATATAAAAATCCATTAAATAAATGGAGATATATTTCATCTCCTTTTTATAGGAAGATCAAAAATCGTTAAGATGTCAGTTCTCCCTAACTTGGTCTATTGATTCAGTGAATCCAAATCAAAACCCAAGCAAGTTATTTTTTGGATATTGACCAACGTATTCCAAAGTTCATAAAAAACCAGGAGAGCCAACACAATATTGAAGGAGAAGAACAAAGTTGGAGGACTTCCACCACCCAACGTCAACACTCACCATAAAATTACAGTGATTAAGACCATGTGGTATTGGCAAAGGAAGAGACAAATAGATAAATGGAGCTGAACGGAGGGCCCAGAAATAGAACCACACAAACACAGTCAACTGATCTTTGACAAGGTAGCAGAAACTATGCTGCCTTTCACAGAAATTAACTTGAAGAGGATCACAGACCTAAACATAAAACACAAAGCTATTGAACAGAGGAGAAAAATCTAGGTCATCCCGGGTTGGGCAATGACTTTTAGACACAAAACAAAAAGCACACTTCTTGAATGGAAAAATTGATAATTTGGATTTCACTAAATTAAAAACTGCTAGAAAACCACAGACTGGTGGGCCAGCAAAATGGTATGACCTTTGGAAGACAGGCTGGTAAGTTCTTACAAGATTAAACACGCTCCAGTTTTATGATCCAGCAATCACACTCCTTTGCATCTACCCTCAGTAGATGAATGGAAAAACCAAAGTGATATACCCAGACATCAGAATAGAATTCCTCAATAAAAAAAAAAAAAAAAACTACCAAGCAAAACAAAACAAAACAAAAACAAAAAAGGCATAGAGGAACCCTAGAGGTATATTGGTAAGTGTAAGAACCCTGTCTGAAAAGGCTACATACTATATTATTCCAACCATATGGCGTGACGGAGAAAGCAAAACTATGAAGATAGTAAAAAGATCAGTGGTTGCCAGGAGCTAAGGACAAGGGAAGAAATGATGAATAGGGGATTGCAGGAATTTTTAGGGCAGCGAAACTCTGTAGGAGACTCTGATGGTGGATACAGTTGTTAAAACCCCTAGAATGTACAACACAAAGAGTGAAACCTAACGTAAATTTCAATCAATAATAATGTTTCAGTATTGGCCCATCAACTGTAGCACATGTACCACTCACACAGCATGTTAGTAATAGGGAAAAGGGGACGGGGGTGTGGTGAGGGTGTGTATGGGAATTCTGTCCATTCTGCTCAGTGTTTCTAGAAACCCAAAACCGCTCAAAAATAAAGTTCTTAAATTGAAATAGTAGTGGCAGAGAGAGTTGGAGGTTTATACGAAAGTGTTGACTCACGAAGATTTCAGAGATTTGAACAAAATGAATTAGCAGTAACTTGGTCTCAGGGGCTTGGGGAAATGTGGGGTCATGCCCCAAAGGGTGTGGGATTCCTTCCTGGGGTGATGAAAAAGTCCTGAAATTAACCGTGGGGATGATTGTCTTCTCTGTGAATATACTAGAAACTGCTGGATTGTGCACTGTAGGCAAGTGTACTGTGTGATATGTGAATCATGTCTCAATAAAGCTGGTGAAATAAATCGAAGGGCCTAGATGTGTGTTTCAAAGTTAAGCCAATAGCATTTAATAGTTTGTCTCTCACCAAAGTGTGTGCTCCAAGCCTTAACATCTGACTTCTTGCCAGAAAGTCAATAATGTTTAAAAGTATAAAACTCCAGCATGACCACCAATGTCTTACTGATTTCAGCGTAGGTTGGGAGAATCACAGGGGCAACAGACCCTTAAAAAGTTTTCCTTGCAGGGCACGGATGGTTTCAGTGAGATTTTCAAGCGTCATTGTTAATGCCATGGAGACTGAATACAATGTTACATTGGGTTCTGAGCATTTATTTTAGAATAAAAACACATTATAGTAGCCCCCTCCCCAACACACAGGCGAAAGAACACATCCTTCTTCTGAAGCTACCAGCTCAACTGCAGGCCCCTCCAAAGAGGCGAATACCAAAGAGAGAGCACGGTACAAATGCCCAGTATTGCCATCAGCTCAGTCACAGTGGCCACTTGGTCCTCGCAGCACGGAGAAGAGTGCAAAGAGATGAACGAACGTTCAGATCACGGGGATTCACAAAAGGAGCTTCGTGTGATGTGGAGGGCTTGCCGAGAAAAGAAATTAGACCTCAGAAAGAAGAAATGTGAGCGCCACAGAGAGGAAGAAGGTTTGGAAAGTGAACTCTCCCAGTCACTGTATCGGGCTGTTTAATTCTGCGGCACGGTTCTGACAACGTGCACTGTACCGCCGGCAATTCACTCTGACATGAGTGAGCCTGAGTGAGCCTGACT
The DNA here is from genome assembly GCA_028646535.1 of Procyon lotor. Classification (NCBI taxonomy): domain Eukaryota; kingdom Metazoa; phylum Chordata; class Mammalia; order Carnivora; family Procyonidae; genus Procyon; species Procyon lotor. The sequence goes on along the minus strand of CM053615.1, from coordinate 485,360 downwards.
CTTTTGAATGGGAGCTATCTTGTGACCGAAAACTGATAATATGATTGCTTGCTGATGAGTTTTCAATATCCCATGGGAGCCGAACTTCTAATAAGGATATTTGGACAGCAGGTATTTCGAGGTCATCTGGACCCTCCTATACTCATTCAACTCCATATCAAGCAAAAATCCCATATCAGTGTGTAACCCCTTCCCCTGCATCTTGGGGTTAAACCGTAGGGCTGGGGGACTTGATCTAAACTTGATGAGTCACACGTAGGTGGTTTGGGAGCATCAGTCAATTACCTGTTTGAATTTAAGAGACTAAAATGACCACTGGCAGTAATGTCACCGGGAGAGGATGTCCATGCTGGATGGTCGCCCGTGTAAGTTTCACTGGTGTGACTTTACCCAAACTTTATGAGCAAGTTTCTAACCACCTGACCGTCAAAACCTCTGGTACCATAAACTCTACCATATTCATCAAACGTATTACCCTCAAAACATTTGTATAGTCCACCGCATTTCAAAGGCACATTTTAAAAAGCTCATTACATATGCGTATTGATCAATTATTTACTTTCTGGAAAGGATGGAGGAACTTCTGCATCTAAGTGCAGGCTTGATTTTTTTCTTGGACACGTTGGAACAGGCACTGGAGCCAAAGATGGGCAGCGCTCGTGTGTGGACAGTCCACACCAGGAAAATGCAGAGCTTCGTGTGTTTTTGTATCTTATAATCTATAAAAATTGAAATGAGGTAACTGGAAGGTAAATTCAAAAAGTATTAACTAAATTAGGTTTGTAACACACTGAACATGATCTATTAGCATATATTTGAAGATGCCTGAATCACGTAGGAAGAATTTCCATACATAATGTTTTAGAGAATAGAATACAATTATTTTTGTAATATTTGTGTGTATTTGTTAGCCAAAACCCATTTCTAAACCTTTATTCTATTCACTAGACTTGCTACTGCTCTTCCAAAAAGATATGTCTGTGTAGACTCAATAAGGTTCAACTCTCAAAATATATACGTTATCTGTGTAGAAGAAATAAAGGCACACTACAAAGCACATTCAATTATTTAAATTCATGTTTCATCCCATAAATTGGACTCCATTGCATTACAAAATACCACACAAGTACTAAACACATACTTAAAATTGGAAATTTGTTTATCTAGATGATACAACTAACCATAAGGAATGATGTGAATTATCACAAATATTTCAAAAAGAAAGGTTATTTATAAAGCCTTTTTTCAAAAAAAAAAAAAAAAGCCTTTTTCATCCGAAGTCCAGATCTTACGATATGGATAGATCTTCACTTAACATGTTTCTAGTTTTCTGGTTTCCTTTGAAAAAAATAGATAAGAAATTCCTCAGAGGAAAGACAAGGAAACGACAAAACAAAAACAATACACCAGTTAATCCAGTTTATGTTAGTCCTTGTTTTACTAGATTTTACTTAATTTAAAATCAATTTGAAATCTGTTGTAATATGTACTGCTTAATTAAGTGGAAGCAATTAGAGAAATAACGTTTCAAGTACAGGTGTGCCTAGCCATTCTGGTAATTCTATTTAAAGATGCCTTAAGACATTAGGCTGAAATTCCTGAACAGAATTAAATTCAGGGAGTTCTGGCTAACAAGAAGGTCACCTCTAAAACCTTGTGCCCAGTCCTAGAAACACCAATTTAAAATATTGCATATCTTTGGATCGAATTTTGCATCACCTTTTCCAAGCGTAATATTGCAACGTTTAGGCCCAGCAAAATATAAAGGAAGCAAATAATCTCTATTCAACTGGAATTTTTCAAAATTTTATTTTATTTATTCAGTGTTCCAACATTCACTGTTCATGCACCACACCCAGTGCTCCATGCAGTACGTGCCTCCTCAGTACCCACCACCAGGTCAGCTGGAATTTTTAAAAATTTTTAGTTGCAAAAATAATACAGGCACATAGTTTAAAAAGCCAAATAGCACTAAAATGGTTACTCTGACCATTAACTCTTCACAGGAGGTGTGCGACTTTGGACAAGCATTTACCGTCTCTGTGGGTCAGCTCCTCTTCTGTAAAATGGGGATAATAATGTATCGAACTCATGGGGATGCTGCCAGGGCTAAAGGGGTATGTGACTCAGGACATCTGGCCACAGCAAGCGACCCGCCATTATTGTCAACATTCTCGCCCTCAGCCCTCAACAGTGACCCTCTCGACTCCTCCAAACAGCCCCCATCCCTCTCGCAAGAGACTCTGACTTTCTTCTCTCACTGCTGGGAAGAGTGTAAAGGCTCATCTTTGCCCCAAGTCCTCACCCAACTCAACTCGTGGAGGCTCCAGAGTCATACTCAACACGGGAAGTTTCGCACTAGAGCCGACTCCAGAGATGAAGGACAGACGGAAAATATCAGATCCCACAGAGACACCTGCTAGAGCAGGATCTTGGGTTCCCACCCACAGGGCTTTTGATGAGAGGGGTCTTTGTTCCAGGGAGAACCTGGCATTCCTGGAGATAGAGTTTCAGGCTCAGAAAGTTTCTGAAAATAAATAATTCGATGGCATCACACATTTCCCAATTGAGGATAGGGAAGGGGTGTTTGAGAACGTCCTTGGGACTTGAGTGAAATTCTGTGAGGCACGTCGATGTCCTTCAGGTCCTTGAGGTGTCTATCAAAGCCCCGGAGACGCAGAACTCCTCTTCGTTCCCGTCATTATCCGACTCAACTTGTGTTTTAAGTTACAGATCTTGAAGGACGTACGCCATGATTTCCTCAGTCATGAAACTGCGAGGCCGGCCCCAAAGCCCAAGCTCAGAAAACCCCGGACCGTACACGCTGAGATTCCTTGTGGCAGGAAGGGTTCTCAGCTGCGAACAACATAATTCGACAATTTTTCTTAATAAAAGGAGGGTTTAGTAAAAGATACCGTGAGCTCACAGAACCAGGGCGCTGAAGGGCTTTGCTTGGGAGATGAGCAGAGACTGAACACCCCGCGTCAGGGCTGGATAGGACAGATTGGGTCGGATAGAAGCACAAAACATCTGCCTCTTGCTGAGAGCCTGCGTGCCCCTTATCTTTGCCCAGTTAGCACCAATCCAGAACTACTTTTCATTTTCTGAGGAGTGTCCCCCCACCTTTGAGCGCACAGCCAAGGGAATTGGCATCAGGGTTTCATAAAGACATCTCAATCCCGCGTTGACTGTAACACTACTCACCACGGGGAAGACATGGAAACAACATAGAGGACCCTCGACGAAAGGGTTAGAGAGAGATGCGGGCTGTGTCAATCACACCCCACCTTCACAAGAGGGAAGTTCCGCCATTTTCAAAAACATGGGGGAGCCTGAGGGACAGCCCGTTAAGTGAACTAGGCCACACCGAGGGGGACAAAAACAGCAGGATCTCACCTACATGAGGAATCTAGAGCAGTCGGACCGATAGAAGCAGATGGTGGGGTGGTGGAGGCCAGAGGTTGGGGGGGAAACAAAGGGAATTTAGTCAAAGGTACAAGGTTCAGCCTGCTTCCCCCTCCCTCTGCTGCCTCTACCTGTGATCTCTCTCTGTCAAATAAATAAATAAAGTCTTAAAAAAAAAAAAGGTACAAGCTTCAGTGCTGCGGGCTGACTTAAGTCTAGATTCCTGCTCTGCGGCATCGGGACTATGGTGAAAATACCGCGCACTTAGAAATTTGCCAAGGGGATCGATCTTGTGTCAAGCGTTCTTTTTTTCCTAATTCTATTGTTCATTTATTTTTTTATTAGTTTCGGTTAGCCGACATAGAGCACATCCTTACTTTTTGATGTGCTGTTCAATGATGCATTGGTTGTGTGTAATACCTAGTGCTCTTATCACAAAATAACAGTAAAAAGTAAAGACGGTGAGAGGGGAAAAAAACAAAACAAAAAAAGGCCCCCCCCAGGAGAGAGTGTGGGCAACCCCCCCACACACACACACACCTGGAGGGGGAGTGAAGCCACGTTCACAGTATCGGGCAGCATGTTGATTCTCAATAGGGGAATCACATCTGGGGAATTTCCTCCGAGCCAGGAGGCAGGTGGGACTGGACAGTCCAAAAAATTACAAGCGTGGCTTCCTCAAATTCATACATGTTCTTACCCACACTTAGAATCCAGAAATGGTAAGTGTTCGTGATTAACACGGTACAGTTATCTTTCAAACAGTAAAGCCTACAGCACCTCTGGTTGCTGCCCTAGTCCTAGCATCCCTGGGCACCACCCAATTCTCTCCTCCGAGATGGTCGCAGGCCCATCTCCGTCCTCTGAAGCCCACAAGGTAACAGTGACTTTAATCAACCCCAAAGAAGGGCTTACATAAATGGTTTCACATAAAAGCAGGGGGAGGGGGAAGGGAAGTTAGTTCTGGAGCAAGGAAGGAAATACGAGTCAGCATGTGCTTCTGCACCAGTCCTAGCATTGTGATGTGGTGCCCTTCAGCCGCTCCCTGCCCCGTGCTCACTTTGCTCTCAGGCAGCACTTAGCTCACTGCTTTCTTTTCCCAGTGACCCAACCCGGGCCTTCATTTCTAGGGACGTCGTGACCTTCATGGTTCGGCCAGTGCAGTATTGCAGCAGTATTACATGTAGAATGTAAGGAGGCCAAGACACAGGATCCCCTGATAATCGGGATGGATGCCTTCTGTCCATCCCATGACCCTTTCCCCCAAAACTTGCCCAGTGATTTGCAGAGAATGGGTTACCAGAAAGCAGTCTCAGCCCCCACGCAGTGGGACCAGTGTCGTGCCTGCTGATGGAAGCGGCCCTCCCGTGGGTCGAACAATTTCTAAATCCAGGGTCCCCAGCCTAGGGGCAAGAAGAAAAGTGTTTGTGAGCCGGTGATCCCACAGTTCATAAGTGAAAGCAAAAGGGGTGGCTAGTTCAAGTCATAACCAGGTCCTATAAAATAGTACACGGGGGGACCAGCCAGGATGCAAGCCGGGGCACAGGCAGGTCCAGGTCACTGCCCCTGGACATGGCCCCCCATCCGGCCAGAGAGGCCACCGTCCCGCTGGAGAAATCTACCGTCACCGCGACAAAATCCCGCGGCTCCTTTATCTTTGCCCCTCTTGTTGCCGTTTGTGTCTTGGGTTGGGGTTGGCATCGGCTGAGTCCAAGGCCCATGCCTCCTAGCGGGCCGTCTGAAGCGCCATCAAGGCTGAATGTGTCCCCTCAGCCACTGTCGGCACAGAGTCATGACTCCGGAAGGTAGCAGCTGACCGTGCACTTGGCGAGCCCGATCCCGATTCCCAAACAGTCCACAGAAGGAGGCAGGGGACCCCGAGCGCTTCTGGCCAGTGCTCCCCGCGTCCTTTCCAGAGCCGATGAGACAGACTGTCAGGGGCTCGCGCGGCTCGGGATAAGGGTCACACCTTGAGAACCTGCGAACACCACACATTCTGCTGATCCGGGTCGTGTCGCAAAAGCAGAATCGCTACAGGGTTTCCTCCCGTGACAGTTGGCCAGGAAAAAGCACACGGAAGCCGCTCGCGGCGTCTCCCCCTGCGCTCATGAAAAGCATTGGATAACCAGACAACTGCGGGTAGGTGTTTTAGGGCAAGCGCTCAAGACAGGGAAGACTAAGCCTCCCCCACATTAGGTCGGGCTGAGCGTTCTTCTTAAGCTACTTCTGAGGTCGTTTTGATCCCCCTAAGAAGTAATGGGGCAGAATCATTGCATGTGTGAGCTGATGGGCTCTGGCCCAAGCCGGCGATGGCACAGACGGAGGGCGCAGCCTCAGCGGCCGGCTGCCCCAGGGGCTCATCCCGGACCTGGTGTCCAGGCACCGTCTCAGCCCACGCTGACCCAGCACCCACCACTTGCCCGGTGTCACAGGGGAGGTTACGGAGGATTAACGGTCCATTTGCTGCCCTGTTACAGAAGGTGGTATCATGACATTAAAACAGCATTAAAAGAATATATTTATTTATTTGAGAGAGAGAGAGAGAGCACAGGCAGGGAAAGGGAGAAGCAGGCTCCCCGCTGAGCAGGGAGCCCGATGCGGGGCTCGATCCCAGGACCCCGAGATCATGACCTGAGCCGAAGGCAGATGTTTAACTGACTGAGCCTCCCAGGTGTCCCTAAAAAGGGCACTTTTAAAGTGAATCTTCCCAAATGTAAATGTGAACATGTGAAAGATTTTGGTCTTGAACACTCAATAATTTCAACTATGAGGACCGGAGGGGTACAATTAAAGTGGGAAAAAAACAACCCTCTCCTTTCTCCGTAAAAATGTGTCTCGGAGTAACTGGCCTTACAAAGCCTGGAACACAAAGGCTGGTGATGAAAATATGTGATTGGGATAGCTCCAATTAGACACTTCCTAAAATAGTTTTCTTTCTTCTGACTGAAGTATTTTAAGCTGCAGAGAAGCTCGTTAGCTGTAAAATGGGACTCATTGAGGGCTGATTCTTGAGAGGGAGCCGACGCCAGCCTGCCATCAGGCCCGTGCGTGGGGGTCGCTGTCCGTGGCCCCAAATCTGGCAGAAAGCACACAGGCGTGAAGCCAGCATGTGAGAACACAGGGGGACGAGGGGGGAGGAACGGAGGGTGATCCGCAGGGAAGATCGCAGGTCAGGGACTGAAGAGTCTCGGACTTGGCGCAGTCCCCAGTCCTGGGCAAACTGAGAAATGGCGCCAAATCTTTCCAGAATCTCTCAGGAAATGTCTCGCCATGAAGGCTCAATTCTCCACCAGCTCTGCAGCCCTGTTTCCAGCCCTGAATCCGTTTGCAGCAATTTACTAGGTAAACTTTTTATATCCTTCATTAAATCTCAGGAGCATTGAACTTGTCAGTTATCTTGACATCAGAACTCAAAATTGCCTAAATTAATGAAAAATTCCATATAGCATGATATCGTGTAACTTAAGAGACTGCTTTTCTGTCCTAACATTATTCATTGATTACTAGATTTATGTGCACATGGTTAACCTATCTCAAAAGTGAGCTAACATTATTCAGCAGAGTGATATTTCTCATACAGTGTGTCAAAAGTCACATTAAATTCTCCCTGAAATATAGTCTCTTTATGAAAATCGTGCTTCCCTTATTATGTTACCAATGATAAAATGACTGCCTCAAAGTTGAAATGTCTTGAACAAGTGAGCATTTAAAAAAGAAAAGAACTTCTATATAGACTTTTTCTTATTTTAGTACATTACTTTTTCAAATGTTTTGTTTTGAAACAATTGGAGATCGCCAGAAAGTTGCAAAAATAGAGCAAAGAGGCTCGGCATAATCTTCATTCAGTTTTCCCAACTGGTTACATCCTATGTCACAAAAGAACACTAGCAGATCCAGGAAACTGACTTTGGGGCGATACACTGATGACATGTGCAGCCTTCACCCCAATCTGGATACACACCTGATCCATCACCACAAAGGTGTGCCCCTGCCTCCCTTTCACCCTCACACACCGTGCTCCCCAGCCTACCCCATCCGCCATCCCTGCAAACTGGCAACCACTTACCTGTCTCCTTTTATTTTTGCCAATTTTTCATTTCTAGAATGCTATAGAAATGTACTCATACACTATATGCCCTTCAAAACCCAATCAAGGATGAACTTGTTTCGTTCAGCATCGTGTCTTTGAGATCCAGCAGTCCACAGTATTGATGTACGACGGTTTGCTTAACCATTCGCTTATTCTAGAAAACTTGGTTGATGGCGCTTTACAGCTATTCCAAAGAAAGCTGCTCTAAACAATCACGTGCTGGTAGGTGCAGGGACTTAAGTTGTAGTTTCACTTGGACAGATGCCTAGGAGTGCAGTCGCTGGCATAAACCCCTCTTGGGCAGGGTGTGTAATTCCTTTGCTCTGTTGTCAAATTCTATTTGCTCATGTTTTGTTAAGGATTTGTACATCTGTGTTTGTGAGCGCTATTGACCCACAGTTTTCCTTTTTTGCACAGTCTGCTTTTTTTTTAAGATTTTATTTAAAATCCAGTTAGTTAACATGCAGTGTTGTATTGGGCTCAAGTGTACAATGTAGTGGTTCAACATTTCCAGAGAAAACCTGGTGCCCATTCCACTCCCCACCCCCATCCCTGTTTCTCCCAACGCCCCAACCCTCTCCCCTCCGGTGACCATCAGTGTGCTGCCCAGAGTGAAGAGTCTGCTTTTCATGCCAAGGTAATACTAGCTTTATAAGATGAATCGGGAACTATTCCCTTTTCGACTTTCCGGAAGGGATTGTGTAGATCGGTGCTAATTCTTCTGCAAATACTTGGTAGAATTCTCTGGTGAAAACATCTGGGCCTGGAGATTTTGCTTTTGGAAGTTTTTCAAATTATGGATTAAATATCCTGAATAGGTTTCGAGCTATTCAAATGATGTGTCCTATAGGATGAGTTGTGCTAATTTCTGGTTTATGTGGGGGTTTATTGTAGAGTTGATTCATTTTCTCTAAATTATCAAATGTATGTGGGTGGACTTGTTCACAGTTTTCTCACTACCGTTGTTATGTCTTCAGGGTCTGTAGTGATGCCCCAGATTAGAGGTAATTTTTTCCAGATAGAGGTAATTTTTTAAAAAGATTTTATTTATTTATTTGACAGAGAGAGATCACGAGTAGGCAGAGAGGCAGGCAGAGAGAGAGAGAGAGGGGGAAGCAGGCTCCCCGCCGAGCAGAGAGCCCGATGCGGGGCTCGATCCCAGGACCCTGAGATCATGACCTGAGCCGAAGGCAGAGGCTTTAACCCACTGAGCCACCCAGGCATCCCCAGATATAGGTAATTTGAGATCTCTCTCTTTCACTCTCTTTTCGCCAGTTACTAGAAGATTGTCAATTTTACTGATCTTTTCAAAGAAACAGCTTGTTTCCATTGCTTTTGTCTGTTTTTCTTTTTTCTATCTTATTCATTTCTGCTCTTATTAGTCCCTTCCTCTTACTTACTTTGGTTTTATTTTGCAACTATTCCTTTTTTTTTTTTTGCAACATTTTCTTGATATGATTGCTCGGATTCTTTATTTCAGACTTTTCTAATTATGTGCATTTCATAAAAATAAATTTCCTTCTCAAAAAAGGCTTTACCTCTGTTCCACAAAGTTTGATGTTATACTTTTATTTTTATACACTTTAATGTATTTTATCATTTCCCTTGAAATTCCTCCTTACGAGATGTATTGTTTATTTTCTAAGTGGAAATTTTCCTGTTATCTTTATTTTGTATTTCCCCAGTTTGATTCCATTTTGGTTGAAGAACACATTCTACCTGATTGAAATTCTTCTAAATTTGTCGAGGTTAATTTTAGTGCCTGGGATATGGTCTATCTTGGCTTATGTTCTGACAAGAATGTGTTTTCTGCTCTTGACGGGCGGAGTAATCTATAGAATGAATCAAATTCTGTTGATTCGTGGTGTTGTTGAGTTATTCTCTATCCTTGCTGATTATCTAGTTTTTCTATCAACTGTTGAAAAGGGATATTGAGGACTGCACCTAGAACTGACTCGTGTATTTCTCCTTTCACTTCTATCGGTCCCACTTCTTAGCTCTGTTGTTTGGTGCACATAGGACCGTTACGCCTTTTTGGTAGAATTCACCTTTCTGGACGTTATATAATGTCCATCTCTGTTGAGGGCTTGGATAGAACAAGAGATGGAGGAAGGAGAAATTTGCCTTTTTCTCTTGTCCCATCGCTTAGCCTGGGACATCTCATGTCTTTGTCTTCTTCCCTTGGGCTGGGACTTCTACCCCGGTTCTGAGGCTGTTGGACTTGGACTGAATTACGTCACCAGCCTTTCCGAGTCTCTAGTTCGCAGATGACAGACTGTGGAATGTCACAGCCTCCAGAGTCACGTGGGCTAATCCCTCATAATAAATTTCCTTTCATGCACGTGTGTGTGTGTGTGTGTGTGTGAATTTAATGATATATATATATACCCTATTGGTTTTGTTTCTCTAGAGAAACTGGATTAACAGATTTTGGCATTGAAAGTGGTTCTAGAGAAATGGAGTTAAAAGGGTAAGTTTTCTGAATTGTTTCTAGAGCTTCTGGAATTGGTTTTCAAATCTGATTAGATTTTAAGACATGAATGTACCTATTTCTAGTAGTAAAGAGAGCAGTGATAGTCCGTGGTGTGAAATATTTATGATGATAGGCAAAATATCGGCACTGGCTACGCTTAATATTATAAAGAGCTAAATAACTCTGTAGATAATACTTTTGAACATTTTTGGAAAACTAATGTATTTAATTTTGGTTGATTGCTCCTAATGTTATTGGACAAGACTCTGAAATCAAAGAATGAGCTTAGGGATTTGAGTTCCGAGTTCCAGAGCCTTATGAATGCCCTAAGAGTGTCTATGTGTGTCATAAAGGAGACCGTTACCTCCTGTTGCTACAAGGTTGACAATCAAGCACAGAACCTCATGATGCAACCGGTTGAGTTACAATGCAAGTTGAACTCCCAGCCTTGAGGGGTGTCCACTGTTGAAGAGAGGGCACTGACTGGGAAACAGTGGGATCCTCTTAAGTTGGGATGGGGAAGATTATGATGCAGCTGGGGGCATTAAGCCTCTAAATTGAGGTGAGACTCTTTTATCAGCACTCCTGTCCTCCTCCTGCCCAGCAGAAGTGGCTTCTACAATATACGACGCATAATGAGGTGTGCCACGCTCCAAAATAACTACCTCAGTCTCATAACGTGTACAGACAAAATCTGGAGGAACATGTGTGGGAATGGATATTAAGGATGTGAGATATTGGAAGAAGGATCTCACTATTAAAGGTGGATTTGAACGAATGGGCAGATCCATAAACAGAGCTTCTGTATTTAATCCTGCAGCCCAGGGAATTAGAAAGGGCTGTAACTGGTTGGTTGATTGACTGAAACATGGACCAAAAAGTGGCCCACCGCGAGTACCTAGGAAGTGCTGGACATGCCTTGGTTCAATGTAAAGGGGGAAATTCAAGTCTTAGAGAGATTGGACGTCAGGGTGGATTTGTCATGGAAAACCTCCTCACCCACCAGAGAGATCCAGGAGACCCACTCTCCACCGGTACTGGGGAACACAGTCGTGGGGGGAGCCCTAGTACCCCTGAAGGGCTCTGTGATTGCTTCCTCTGGAAGCCTGCGCTCCTGGTGGGAGCTGCAGTCACTGGATTGGGAAACCTCACTGCAATGGAGTCACGGGGTCCTTGGGTGGAACGGGCCAAGTGGCAGCACCCATCCGCCAAAGGCGAGGTGTGGCTAAGAGTTGAAGCAGCAATCAGAGTATAGGTCTGACGCAGGTGACCCTACAGCACTGGCTAACCCATCACAGTGTTTCTAGAAGTTAATTGGATATAAAGCCTACTAAACTCTTAGATGATCTACATAAATAGAAAATTTTAGATCAACTGAACAAAAGTCTAAGTTAAATCACAAAGCAGAAAGCTACAGCTCCTCAGCCAGTTCCCAGACATGAGCCAGAAGCTCTTGAATGAAGGGAAGGCTGGGTTCCCAATTTACTAGTGAAAGTTTATGCTGTTACTCCTTGCCCCAGCCTTCCCCGAAGAGACCCATGGCCTTTTATTACAGTAACCACGACTGGGGGGAAAGGATATGAGCAGAACTTTTAAAAAACTACTGGACACTGGCTCTGAAGTGGTACTATTTCAAGAGACCCCAAAACATCGCAGGGGCCCAAAAGTCAAAGCTAAGGCTCGTGGAGGTCAGGTGACCAACTCCAACTCCATCTCGCAGTGGGCCCACTGGGTCTCCAAACAAGTCCTGCGGTTATTTCTCCACTTCTGGAAGGTATATTCGGAATCAATGTGATTTAGCAGCTTACGGAACCCTTACCTTTGTCCCCTGACCTGGGGTGTGACTCTACAGCTGCGGAAGAGGCCAGTGGGAGCCATGAGAGACGGATGTGTCTTCCCTGTCCTCCCTCGGGGCGTATCAGCTCTCAAGCCTCACTGAGCTCTCAGGGGCCGTGATGGCCTTTCCCTCCCACGGACATCTCACTAGCCCATCATGCTGAGGACATTACATCAACTGAACCTGGTGAGAAACAAGTAGTAACTTACTCCTCGAGATTCACGCGAGGCCTCTGTGTGTCGGAAGTGGGAAATAAAGGGGACCAAATGCAGATGAGATTTCTAGCGGTCCAGCGGTGTGGGGTGTGGTGAGAGATCCCTTCTGAGATGGGGACAAGTCGTTATCTCTGACCCCTCCCACAACCGTGAAAGGGGCGTAATGCCTGGAGGCCCTCTTTGGATTTTGGAGGCTACGTGGTCCTCCTTTGAGTATGTGACTCCCGGCTTGTTGCTGAGCAACCCCAAACCTGCTAGTTTTGAGTGAGACCCAGGACAAGGGAAGAGTCTGCCAGAGGTCCAAGTGTTGAATGAGCTGCTCGGCTACTCGGGCCATATGATGCTCCATTTGGGCTGTATGGTGCTTGAAGGGCCAGTGGCAGAGGGGGTTGCTGTTTGGAGCCCTTCGAGGGCCCTTCTAGGTGCATCGAAGAACAGGCCTTAAGGATTTGGGAGCAAGGCCGTTCTATCGTCCCATAGATAACTACTCTCCTTGTGAGAACCAGCTCTTCGCCTACTACTGGGCCAAGAGACTAAACACTTGGCCACGACCACTAAGTTACCAGGTGACCCCAGCTGTCCACCATGAACCGAGCACTACCTTACTCAGGAAGCCACAAAGTGGGGCTTGCACAGCAGCACCCCACCGTCCAATGGGGGTGGCATACATGTATGACCAGTACACAGCAGGTCCCGGAGGCACCGGGAGTGACATGGAGACGTGACCCAAATACCCACGGCCCCCACTCCTGCCGCATTACTTTCTCTCTCCGCGTGCACGTAGGGCCTCTCGAGGAGTTCCTTCTGATTCGTCGACAAAGGAAGGGAAGACACAGTCCTGGTTTGCAGATGGCTGCTTCCCCCATAGACCCAACAGCGGACGGCACAGCACGGTCGACCCTCTCGGGGACATCCCTGCGGGACTGCCGTGAAGAGAATCCTCCCCGTGGACAGACTTCAGGCAGTCCACCTGGTTGAAGGATAAATCCCTAGAAGGAGAAGTAGCCGGACGTGTGGTTTCACACTGGATCGTGGGCTGTGGCCAGTGGTTTGGCTGGACGGTCAGGGACCTGAAACGCACAGGATCGCAAATTGGTCATAAGGGAATACGGGGAAGAGGTAGATGGTTAGACTTCTCTGAATGGGTCAGAAATGGGAAGATATTTGTGTCCCATGTGAATTCTCACCAAAGGGGAACCTCAGCAGAGGATTTTAATACTCAAGTACATGAGATGATTCGTTCTGTGGATACCAGTCAGCCTCTCTCCCCAGCCACCTTGTCATCGCCCCATGAGCTTATCCACAGAGCGCCCATGGTGGCACGATGGAGGTCATGCGTGCGCTCGGCCATGTGAACTTCCACTCACCAAGGCCAACCTGGCCAGGCTCACCAGTGAGTGCCTAACCTGCCAGCAGCGTCTCCAACATGGCCCGGTCCCCAGGGTGATGAGCCAGCTAGTCGGTAGCAGATAGACAACACTGGAGAGCTTCCACTGTGGAGGGGGCAACATTTTGCGCTTACTGAAATAGACAGTCGCTCAGGGTACAGATTTGTCTTCCCCGTGGGCAACGCTTCTGCCAAAACTATTATCTCTGGACTCAGAACGCCTTGTCCACTGGCGTGGTGTTCCGCACAGTCAGGAGACCCGTATCATAGTAGACCAGTGTGGCAATGGGCCCACGGTGGTGGAATTCATGATCTTACCATGTTCCCCACCATCCTGAAGCAGTTGGCTTCATAGAACGATGAAGCTTGGAGACTCGGTTACAGTGTTGCCCGGGTGGCAATAACTTGCACGCAAAGCTTGTCCTGGGCCAGGGTTCCCCAGGGGGCCATATGGGATCTGAGTCAACATCTGACACATGGTGCTGTTTCCTCCATGGCCAAGGCTCATAGGTGTAGGAATCGAGGGGTCAAAACAGGAGTGGTACCATTATGACCCCTGCAAGCCTTTAGAAAATTTTTGCTTCTTGTTCTCATGACCTTATGCTCTGCTGGTCTTAGTTCCAAAAGGATGAATGCTTCCACCAGGAGACACGATTCCATTTAAACATGAGCTAAGACCTCCATTCAGCCACTATGGGCTCCTCATGCCTCTGAATCAACAGGCCAAACAGGGAGGTCGGCTTTATTGATCCTGACCACCAAGGGGACTATTTGCAGACTACCAATTCCACGGTGAAGGTGAGGAAGTGTGTGTCTGAAATACAGGAGGTCCCTTAAGGCTCTCGTAACGCCTAACGCTCTGGGATTAGGTTCAGTAGAGAACCTACAACAACCCGATCCAGGCGGGACTGCCGATGACCCAGACCACTAAGCAATGAAGAC
>CM053615.1:452473-470511 GCA_028646535.1 Procyon lotor | reverse complement strand
AATGGGGAGACAAGGAAGAAGGAGGGAGGGAGGGAGGGAGGGAGGGAGGATGGGGAGACAAGGAAGAAGGGGGAGGGGGAGGGAGGGAGAATGGGGAGACAAGGAAGAAGGGGAGGGAGGGAGGATGGGAGGGAGGATGGGGAGACAAGGAAGAAGGGGAGGGGGAGGGAGGGAGGATGAGGAGACAAGGAAGAAGGGGAGGGAGGGAGGGAAGAGAGAGAAAAAGTGAATCCAAATTACAAAACGAAGCTATGACTAGACCTTCATCTGCAGTCACACCCGTGTTTGAACTTCTCAGTTGATTATTTAAAGCACAAAATATGTATTTCTTTGCAACTCCGTGTGTTCTGTTTCTCATCCTCGTAGAGCAGTGAGTCTTTGGCTTGGGAATATGTTGTTTTGTTTTTATTGTTTCCAGTGAAAATACCCAAATACTAAATATTCTTTCCAAGATCGTATAAAAAGTTTTCGTGTCCCCTAAGCCTTGTCCTAAAAATTCAACTGTTGGTTATCATATTTATGGATCAAATGGGATAGGATGTTGTTGGGTTTTTTTGGTTAAAATCTATCAGTCCTCAGAGTCAGGTGGACTTGTAGGAGAAACATTCCTTCAAATATAGATGAACGTCTAAATCCTTTCATGTTTCCTCGCACATTTTTAAAAACTTTGTCCTGTCCCTTTCTGTTATCTTCCTATCCGACAGTAGAGAGGGAATGGGGACTGGAATAATTGTTTCCAAATTTTGGGTGGCAAAAATTGAGAAACTTAAACAATTTCTCCCAAAGTTTCAAAATAAAGAATTTATTCCCCCAAGAACTATTTATTAGCTGTTGCTCCCTGCAGCACCATTTATGGTCACCCTACATGACTTTATGAGAGTCACGGTATGTTGGTAATGCGTGTGGACGATGTATGAACAGAAGAATTCAGAACAGGCACCCCCGATTGCTCTGGGACCCTTTTACCAACGGGAGTAGAGTCTGTGGGACATTAGGCTCTGCCCCTTGAAATGCCTGGTTCAGGTTTACGGGTCAGCAAGGCAGTTGTCCAGGTAACCAGCTACGACTAGTTCAATCTTTTTAAACGCAACGTTTAGGGCAGCATCGATGCTAGGGTGACTCAACCGCTGACTTTCTCCAGCGCCGCCCGCTGAGTAGGAGCAGGAGAGGGTTTCGGATCCTCGCAGTCGTGTCTTCTCCCGGCTGACTCGCCCGTCCTGGCGGAAGCTCGGGTGCCGCGGCCGCTCGCGTGAGAACGGGTGGGGCTGCTCTGCCCGGGACCGAGACCCCACGCTTTTCCTCTCAGGACGAATGCGGCTGTGCCGAGACGACATGTAACTTGGATGTGGGGATTTCAGAAAGTTGTTCTCCAACTCTCGGCCCCGTTTAACTCAGCCCACATTTATCAGATGCCTACCCCGTGCCAGGCAGTGCGCTAGCAGCTGACGAAATAAAGATAAATACTGGTTCTTTCCGAAGCCTGCGGATCCTATAGGAGAAGCAGGATGACTCGTTGGAAATGGCACCGGCTGTAAGGCGAGACCACAGTCACCCCCGGTATCCGAGCCTTTTGCTGAATGTAAGTTTTCTGGGGACCTTCGTGGATAATAACTGGGATCATTAAAATGTTGCCTTTGGAACAGGTACAAATCCTTGGCCCCTTAGGGTGCGGACGGGGGGCAGTACCCACGAGAAAACTGGAGCATTTCTCCCCCAGGGCTGTGATCCCTCTGAGGTTTGGAAGTCCCACCGTTTTTGCACGATTTTAAAACCAGGAAGGAACAGCCCTGAGTTTTTCGGCCAAGCGCTAGAGCAGCATTTCACGAGGCTTCTTGACGGAGAGCTGGAGTAAAATCAACGCGAAGACTAAGTGTTCATGTCTTTTCTTAGGGAAGTTATTTGAATCGCAGCCTTTATTCTTAAGTAAATTCTCAGTTGTTGATAAAAAGAGAGACTGCTTTTGAGGAGGCATTATTTTTAGAGCAGTTTTAGGTTCTCCGCGAAATTACGCCAAGCGTAGGGGTTCCCCGTGTTCCCAATGTCCCCCCACGCACGGCCTCCCGTTGGCAGTTGCTCCCGGAGTGCCTCCTCCGTTCACACCGACGAGCCCATTACCACGCACAGCTCCAGATTTCTCTGCAGGGTCACTCTGGTGTCGTACGTTCTCGGGGATTTGCCAAATGTATGAAGACACATCTCCACCATGGCCACGTCCTGTGGCGCAGCTCCCCTGCCCGAGAAATGCCCGGCGCTCCACCCCGCCTGTTGGTGCCTGTCCACCTCCTAAAACACTGATGGCTACTGACCTTTTTACTGTCTCTATACTCTTGCTTTTTCCAAAATGTCATAGAGTTGGAATCAAATAGTGTGTAGCCTCTTCAATTACTAACGTGCATTTGAGTTTCCTTCATGCTTTTTCATGGCCTGATAGCTCGTTTCTTTTTAGTACCGAAAAGACGCCGTTGTCTGGTTGTGCCACTGTTTCCAGCTGTTCACTGACTGAAGGGCACTTGGTTTGATTTCAGGCTTTGGCCGTCAGTGAGTTAAGCTGCTAGAAACAGTGTGTGCGTGTTCCTGTGTGGACATAAGTTTTCAACTCCTTTGGGTAAACACCAAGGAGTGCAACGGTTGGAACGCGTGCTAAGAGTATATTTAGTTTTCTAAGAACCTGCCAAATTGTCTTCCAAAGAGACCGTACCATTTTGCATTCCCACCAGCAGTGAGTGAGGGTTCCTATGGCCCCCCATCCTTGCCAGCATTTTATGTTGGCCCTGTTCCAGGTGTTGGCGATGCTAACAGGCATGTGGTGGTACCTTATTGTTTTAATTTCCATTTCCCCGATGACAGATGATGTTGGGTCTCTTGTCATCTGCTTATTTGACATTTGCACCCCTTCCCTGTAGAGGTGCCTGAAAGTCTTTGGACCGATTTTTAAATGGAGTTTTTTTTTTTTTTCTTTTTAATTGTTGAATTTAAGAGTTCTTTTTATATTTTGGAGAGCAGTTCTTTGTCAGATGTATCTTTTCCAAATATTTTCTACCAGTCTATGACTTGTCTTTTCATTTTCTTGACAGTGCCTTTCTCAGAACAGAAAATTTTAACTTTCGTGAAGACGAGCTCGTCCGTTCTTTCTTTCGTAGATCATGCCTTTGGCGCTGTTTCTAAGAAGTCATTGCCAAACACAGGTCATCTGGGTTTTCTCCCATGCCATCTTTTGGGAGTTTTGTCGTTTTATACTTCACAGTTAGATCTGTGATCTATTTGAGTTAATTTTTGTGAAAGGTGGTAGGTCCGTGTCTAGACTCTTGACTTTGCAAGTGGACGTCCAGTCATTCCCGCGCTGGTTGTTGAATGGACTGTCTTCGCTCCATTGTGTTGCCTTCGCTCCTTTGTCAAAGATCGGTCGACTCTGTTGTGTGGGCCCACGTCTGGGCTTTATTCTGTTCCATTGATCTGTTTGTCATTTCTTTGGCTGGTACCACATTGTCTTGACCGCCACAGCTCTGTGGGAAGTCTGGAGCCAGCTGGCGTCAGTCCTCTCACTTCAACATTCTGTTGGCTGTTCTGGGTAGTTTTTCTCTCCACGTAAACTTTAGAATCGGTTTGTGGATATCCACAAAATAACTTACAGGGATTTTTATTGAGATTGCCTTGAATTATAGATCAGATTGGAAGAACTGACATCTTGACAGTATTGAATCTTCCTATCCTTGAATGTGGACTATCTCTCCATTTATTTAGTTCTTTGGTTTTATGCGTCGGTGTTTTGTAGCTCTGCTCGTACAGATTGTGTACATATTTGTTGGATGGATGCCCAAGTATTTCATATTCTTGGATGCTCATGTAAATGGTGTCGTGGTTTTAATTTCAGATTCCACCTGCTCATTACTGGTACATAAGAAAGAGATCAACTTTTAATACAAACCTTCTATCCTGTGGGCCTGCTATAATCACTCATTCATTCCAGGTTTTTGTTTTTATGTTTGTTTTTGGTCAATTCTTTTGGGTTTTCTACGTAGAAGATCATGTCATTTGTGAACAAAGATTTCTTCCTTCCCGATCTGTATCCCTTTTATTTCCTCTTCCTGTCTAATTGCATTAAGACTTGTAGTAGGACGTTGCAACGGAATGGGGAGAAGGAACAACCTTGTCTTGTTCCCGATCTCGGTGGGAGAGCTTCACGTTTCTTACCATTAGGTATGATTTAACTTTAGGTTTTCAGTACATAATCTTTTTCAAGATGAGAAAGCCCCCCTCTATTCCTTGTTGAAGAGTTTTTACAACAAATAGGTGTTGGGTTTTGTCAAATACTTTTTTTTTCTGCATCTATTTATATGATTGTGTGATTCTTCTTTAGCTTATGGACGTGGTGGAACACATTAATTGCTTTTTGAATGTAGAGTCAGCCTTGCGTACCTGGGACACATGATACCTGCTCACGATGTGTAATTCTCTTCATACATTGTTGGATTCAATTTGCTAATATTTTATTGAGGATTTTGCTTCTGTGTGTGTGAGAGAGATTGGTCTAAAGGTTTCTTTTCTTGCAATATCTATGACTGGTTTTAGTATTAGGGTAATTCAGTTGTCATAAAATGAATCAGAAAGTATTCCCTCTGCTTCTAGCTTCTGAAAGAATTTGTAGAGAATTGGTAACATTTGTTCCTTAAATGTTTGGTAGAATTTACCACTGAAGCCATCTGGACATGGTGCTTTCTGTCTGGAAAGTTATTAATTATAGATTCAAATTCTTTAATAGATGGAGGCCTATAGAGATCGTCTTCCTTCTTGTGGGAATTTGGCAGATTGTATATCTTAGGGATTAGTCCATATCATCTAGAGTATCAAATTTGGGGGTATACAGTTGTCCATATTATTTCTTTATTGCCCATTTAATGTCTGTGGGATCTGTAGTGATGTTCTTTCTTTCATTTCTGATATTAGTAATTTGTGAACTCTCTTTTTTAAAGCTAGCCTGGCAAGAATCTTACTGACCTTTTCAAAGAGCCCGCTTTTGATTTTGTCCATTGATTTCCTATTTTCAATTTTATTGATCGGTAGTCTAACAAGAAGACTTTTTCAAAAGAGATTTTGTGCTTTGGAGTTGCAAATTTTCTGGAAGATCAAAGCCAGATCATTAGATAGGAAGCTCTTTTTATTAACATATATTTGCTGAGTTACGTCTTCTCTACCATTTGGATTCAGCGTTTGGAATATACTATTTTGTAATTTGGAATTTTCTAAAAAATATGTAAGACATTTTACAAATGCTTGGATCTAAAAAAGGAAACACTACCAGTATGAATTCACTCAGCTGGAGGGGACATGAGGTATTATTTAATTATAAGAACAATAATTATTTCAAACTCATACTTAATAATAGTTGCAGTTAATGAGTACTAATTTGCTATATCACCCCACTAAAATTAATGGCCATTTGTTTTTGTAGTGTTACCATGTGACTTACATTAAAAAGTGAATCCTTCAATGCTGAGGAATAATTTTACAGGCAACATCTGGATCTAGAGCTATTCATTAAATAGCACTCGTTTAATACAGTGAACATACACCAAACCTTTGAAATAATCCATGACATGGGTTATGATAGGAAAGCAAGCCTAGAAGTAAAAACGAGAGTGCTTAACTTCGGACTGTGCTAATGGGTAGGCAAGCCCTCTCTGCATGGATGAGATAAATAAATTAGCCAGGAACTTCGAGTAATTTGCCCTTCCTGACTTTGTTCTCACAGAGATATGACTGTACTCTATTATTGGCATGCAGAACTTATTGGAACAGACAAGAAATCTGAAATCACCTCTGCTTCCCTCCGGCTGAGTTCCTATCAGGCTGGGCTTTGAGGATCATGAAACTAAACAACTCAGACTCGCAGTTGTTCAAACTCATGGGATGCCCAGTCGGTGCCAAGGATGGACCCACATGGGGTAATTGCCCATCTGAGCACACAGCAGTTCATATTTCCCGGGGCAAGTGAGGGTGGCGTGGATGAGCTGGCCTTGGAGAACTAGGCAAGGGTCCCTAGAGCATCCTGAATGCCATGCCACAGAATGTCCTGTAGCTTCTAGGGGGGCATTGCCTCCTCTCCACTGGGTGTGTACCTAGGGTTGGAGGCTGGCCAGTGCCCCTGAACCCTTGGCCAAGTTCAGCACCTTCGTCCAAAGTACTGAAGACATGGATTGGGAATCTGCATGGATTGGGATTCTGTAAGCACACACCCCAGGAAGGGCGGGGAGGTGGCCCCAGATGTTCACAAAGTTCTCACCAGCCTTGATGGGCCACCAAGAATGGGGGAATATTGGAGCAGCAGCCTAGCTCTGCCTCATTCCTCCTGATGGAGAGACTCCCAGGTAGCTTCAGGCTCTTCTGAGTGCCGATGTTCTTGGGCAAGGGGCACCGCTGTGTGGGTCTGGGCCTTGATTCCAGATGCCCACGTGGGGGGAGCAAGTAGGGCTGGAAGTCGGGGGAATTTAGGCCACATTCTCTGTTCTATTCCAGGGACTGGAGTCCATTATGATAATACTGAAAAATAAGCAGCAAACAAACATGAATTTTCTGTGTTGAGGGATTTTTAATCTTGTCCCGAAGATAAGGCATTCTGAAAAGATACCCCTGATACATAATCGAGTCTAAACTGAATTTGAAGTGCTGAAGAAACCAGGGCAGATGTATTACCGACAGGCTGTGGTTGGCCCGCGGAGTCTGTCCGGAGCTGTTTTCTATTTGTGGGGAGGGGTGGATTTAAGTAGTTTTAGAGGGAGCTCAAGAGCCTAGAAAACCCTCCGATCAGCTCACTCAGAGTGGAGGGACTGAGCCAGTTCTATTTTCCCCAGTTGTGGGAAGTTCCAAATTTCTGAGATTTCACCTGGAAGAAATAGATATAATTTAAAAAAACAGAAGCTGGAATATTGTTTCATATTCTCAGTCTAAGGCTGTTCTGCTGGTAAGACATACAATAGGTTTTTAAAAATCAATTAATTTATAACATCTTAATATTTTTTCATTTTTATTTTACTTTTTCAGTGTTCCAAGATTCATTGTTCATGCACCACACCCAGTGCTCCATGCAGTCCGCGCCCTCCTCAATACCCACCACCAGGCTCGCCCACCCCCCACCCCTCCCCTCCAAAACCCTAGGTTTGTTGCTCAGAGTCCACAGTCTCTCATGGTTCGTCTCCCCCTCACCCTGCAATTGCACTACTGGGCATTTACCCCACAAATACTGATGTGGTGCAAAGAAGGGCCACATGTACCCCAATGTTCATATAATAGGTTTTTGATTAAAATGGCATCATGGTAGGTGCACCTAGTGAGACAAGGTTTGAGTATTTCATAAATATGGACTTATTACATCAGAATGCACATAAGGATGTCCCTAGCACTCTGATCTGAGTCATACCTAAATCATGAACAATTGTGGCGTGTTTATTTTTTCTCTAAAACACATGACAATGGACTATCACTTTTCCTTTGGAATTCTTAAGCTTCTCTGAGAACTTCACTTTGAGTACATTCGAACCACTCAAGGACGAGGGCATTTCAAAATTAAGATTACTCCAAAGACTCACTCTCATTAATACAAGTGATTATTATGAAGGGAAATAAAATTGCTTTAGCTTACTTAACTGTAATATTCTCTGTCTATTTTCATATGTTAATTCTCATAAGCTTATTATTTGTACTCAACTTGCTTTTCCCACTAAGTGATAGATAGTGGTTCTTTAAAATTGTTTTGCCATCTCACTTGTTAAAAACCATACTTTGTGAATAATTCTTGTAGCTTTGAAACACTTCAGGAATCATCTATTTTTTTGGGTAGAAATAATATTTATCAGATTATTCATAAGAATGATATTCATTTAGTGGGAGTCAAATGTTTTATAATGATGCCAGGGTAAAGAGAATTAAATTGGGTCTTGACAATTTTTGCTTCAGGAATCTTAGTAGAAGACATAAACATTTCAGGTTGAAGACAGTAGTTAATGGAGGTTTGGGACGGCTCGGGAGGTTTCGCCTTACACGCATTAAATTCACTTAGAAACACACTGAATGCCTGGAAAACACCGTCCAAATCCAGAGCATCTCCCCTCCGGGTGCCGTGTAAGGATGTGACCACCTTGTTTTCGACCACACATATTCTCGACTTTTGCCACGTTGCAGTAAACTGGAACACTGGTTTTGAAGCCTGTAAGTTAGGATTATAAAGAAAGTTCTCATTTTAAAATAAATTCTATAAATTGTTCTTCCAAAGAAAGGTTACGGCACAAAAGCTATTACTTCTTTTTTCTTTTTCTTTTTCAAGACTAAGCTTCATATGCCTTCTTTGAAGAAAGAATAAAAAATGACAATATGGTTTGGAACTTTGAGCACTGCCTTTTATATCCCTGCATGGGGAGAATGTCCTTACAGCATCTTTGGAAGGAACTTAATAAGTGCTGACTTGTCTTACCAGACTGAGAATAATAAAAGCAAGTACTTTTAATCCTCAGCAGTCCTCTTAGTGTGTGAGTCCTCATTGTTCTCCCTGCCGTACTGTACAGTTGTGTAAATCCCCACTGTAAGCTGGTGGAGTTGACTGCCCATTGTATGATTATGTGATACCATGGTTGTCCAGTAGTGTGATTCCCCATTGTACGGTTGTGTCTCTTCACTGTCCAGTTGTGTGATTCCCTATTGTACGGTTGTGTCTCTTCACTGTCCAGTTGTGTGACCCTCTATTGTCCAGTTGTGTGATTCCCCATTGTACAGTTGTGTCTCTTCACTGTCCAGTTGTGTGACCGTCTATTGTCCAGTTGTGTGGTTCCCCATTGTATGGTTGTGTCTCTTCACTGTCCAGTTGTGTGATTCCCCATTGTACGGTTGTGTCTCTTCACTGTCCAGTTGTGTGACCGTCTATTGTCCAGTTGTGTGGTTCCCCATTGTATGGTTGTGTCTCTTCACTGTCCAGTTGTGTGACCCTCTGTTGTCCAGTTGTGTGATTCCCCATTGACCTGAGGAGAGAACCGAGGCCCAGAGAAGGGTGAATGACACCCCAAGAGTAGGCAAGGCTGGTGAATGCCAAGCCCACCCAAGTCTGGTTCCAAAATCTAAGCTAGCTTCTCATTCAGTTTCCAACTTCAGGGGAGACCATAAATGGGGAGATGACAACAGTGTGAGCAGGAGGGACCAGCATCAGGACCGACCCCTAATGGAACCTGTGTGGGGCCAGGGCTGGGAGGAGGGCAGGCGTCCCTAGACACACAGTTACTGGGAATTACCCTCTCTCGCCCTCCATCTGCCGTGTGACTTCGGGGGGAGGTCCCAGGGACCCCTCTGCATAGGGGAGAATGATGCAGCCTCTTCTGCTCAGCACGCTCATGCCCCTGAGAGATTTCTAGGCTAACGCAGGGTAGCTCAGTTGACCGTGAGCTGTAGCTAACACCCCTCTTCTGTAATTTTCTGACGTCCTAATCATAGCCCAGTAACAGGCCAACACTTTGTGCTGCTTGTGCACACAGCCGTCACGGGGGCTTCCTGGGCCTTCCTTGTGCCACAGACCCCTTGGGAACTTTGCTAAAGTGTGTGTCCCCTTCTTGTAGCAATGGTTGTAATGCATTACATATATTATGCATTTTATATATATATGTATGTGTATATATGTGCCAATTACAGTGAAGTGCTGATATCAACCAATTAGAAATTGTAATATAATATCTCCTTAGTTAATAGCTCATTAAATAGCAAAATCTAGTGGTGAGTTAAATAAATACGATGATTTTGAAGTAAGGAAGAACATAAATGGTATTTCTAGATCTCCGTGACAGTGATTGCTGTAAGAATATCTGTAACTTGGGATGATAACAAACAAACAAAAAAGCACGGGCCCTACTGACCATGCAGTGGTTTGTGTTCGTGACTAAGGAAGATGCTGAATTGTAGCTGGAGGTATGAAAACAAAGATGTAGTTTTCCTCTGTCTTCACAGGCTCCTTAAATCATATCCGTTCCCCTTGTTATGAACTCCTGAGTCATGATTCCCCGATTCTATGTTAAGTTCCTATGAAAAACCCTCTTGGGCTTTTGGTTGGGCTTCTAATGAGTCTTTAGCTCAAACCGGGGATGACTGAGTCTTAAAAATACTGTCTTCCTGCCTGTGATCACGGGAGTCTGTATTTTACGCAGTTTTTCTTTAATGTCATTCAGCACAGTTTTAAGAATAATCCCCATAAATGTTCTGCACAGTTTTGTAGGATTCATTCTTGGATACTTTATGTGTTTTGTTATTATTTGCTATTCTAGTTATCGTCTAACCCCAGCTAGAGTTTAAAATGAAATCAGTTTTGGGATACTGAGCTATTAAGCCAGTCGGTTGCTTACTTTTGGATTTTCTACCTCCACAGTCGTATCATCTGGAAGCGACGGCACTTGCTTTTTTTTTTTTCCTTTCCCAATTCTCTGCTTTAAATATTTAAATGTTCTTGTATGTACTGATAGGACTTTGAGAGTGGCTTTCAACAGAAGCTGTGATGCCTATTAAAGTCTTCTCCCTGATTTAAAGGAAATTCTTCTAATAGTTCTCTACTGAGGGGCAGTGGGCTGGAACCAACTTTCAGCAGCTGGCAAGAGCCATTCGTTAACTTTTCATGACTTTTGCAAGCCCATTGTTAAAACACAGTCGTTATTAAAGATTAAGATGTATAAAGTTACAATTAAGCAAAGCATGTTAAAAACAAGGGTGAATTCCCCAAACTCGCCACTTACTACTCTTTTTCATTGCATCTCACTATTATCTGCGCTCTTGAGGTTATTTCAGTCTCTTATGTCTGCATGGTGGAAATACTGTGTAATGAAGTGACGCGTGTGAATCCCTTACCCTTTCCATGTTTGGTGACGTCGCGCCGACGGCTTGCCATCGCCCAGCACGGGAGTATTTACAGCACGGAAGATGGCAAATGCTACCGCGCAGGGTCCTATTTTCTTTAACATCTACGAACACACCTGTGACCAAGACCGACGTTTGCCATAGGTTCTGGCATTTTCTTAGCCTGTGAACTAAAAGCAAGGAAGGGGGGAAGGGAGGGAGGGAAGAAGTCGGGAATGCTGGAGCAGGGCTTAACCTGAATTTGGGGTTTTCCGCACAGATGACTGTGACGTCCCGCTGGCGTCCTCTCTGCCGCGAGCATCCTTCAGCAGCTCGTCGGAGCTGTCCAGCAGCCACGGCCCGGGCTTTGCAAGTCTCAATCGCAGAGATGGTGAGTCTGCTACTGTCTTGATTGCTGTAACCCATCGCGTTTCTTTCTCGGAGAGAATAATGGTCATTCTTACTCACTATTCACTCTTAGGGTTTGAAGAGTAATTATATTGCAGTTTAATGGAAACAAAGGAGCAGGTTCAACATTTTAGCACTTGCTAGCTTCCTGCATCTGTAGTGGTGTTTTTTGTTTATTCTGACGTTTCCCTTCCGTGTTGATGGGCAGTAAAAGGTCATAAATGAGCTCCAAATCAGAAGGGGATTATTGGAGGGTCTAGATTATTTCCTATTTTATCATCTCTTTTTAGTGTTAGAGCACGCTACGGGTGGGTGGCTAGCAACTGTGCTTATTGTGTGTAACTAAAACAACAAATGAGGGGCGCCTGGGGGGCTCAGTGGGTTAAAGCCTCTGCCTTCGGCTCAGGTCATGATCTTGGGGTCCTGGGATCGAGCCCCACATCAGGCTCTCTGCTCAGCGGGGAGCCTGCTTCCCCCTCTCTCTCTGCCTACTTGTGATCTCTCTCTCTGTCAAATAAATAAGTAAAATCTTAAAAAAAAATAAAACAACAAATGAGTGAGCCAATGTCATGGGCACTGGGGACCACCCGGCAAGCCACCGGCTGGCACCGGTGAGATGGGAAGCTGCCATGCGATACTGATGGGGAAACAGCTCTGTCGCAGGACCCGGTCTGGGAGGAGCTGGGCAAAGGCTCCTATTGAAATTAGATTCCCTTCATACCTGTGGAAGGGGGCTATCGGCTTACTTTTTGAAGAGGTATTCATTCATTCTGGCTCCTTGAGTATCATGGGCTAATTACTTTTACTTTTGCCCAAATAATAGTTCAGCAGATTGAATAAACTAATATAAATGTTTTACTACCTTTGAAAGGGATAGATTAACTTTTTTGTGACCTTGGCTAAATGAATGGTTCATTTAGAAAGTAAAATTTTAAATTGACTGGATCCCATGTGAATGTAAATTCTGAAGATTATCACAATGGAATGGAGCATTTTCCTCCCTTTATTTAGTGTTTCTGAGATCACAGTTTAAGTACAGCTTGCATTCTACTGTGTCCTCAAAAACGAAATGCAGGAACCCCACACGTGATCAAATAGACTGGTAGGCCCCGTAAGGACACAGTGAAGGATTGTGGTGGGTTTGGGGGGGCGGGGAGCATGCCCGCTGAGGACCACCTTCATGACCTTGAACTATGAAGAACCATTTCTGCCCCGATATTTTCTCCTCCAGATAGTTATGAAGCATCAGTCATGATAACGTTCAGTTCTCCAGTGAAAATAGCCTTTCACTGAAGCCAGTTTTCAATTAATAATTAAATGATCAAATTTACTATTTTTGGTCTGGTGGTTCCTCTAATACCCGCTTAACATCTAAACTTTCCAGTGGTTGCCCAAAGACTGTAAAAACTAAATAAGCACCATCCTTAATTAGTATAAAGGATCCCAAGGGGCCTGTGGATTGTGTTTCTGATTTGCATACACAGAATATCTTCATGATTCAGGCCTCTGGTAGTCAGTGTGGTGGCACTGGGAGGTTTATAAGCATCAGAAGGGAAAAATCCCAATGCTTAAGATGAATTTATTTCCATTACATTTAATTAAAAAAATTAATAACTTAGACTATCATAAGCAGCCATTGTAAAATGGTAAGTATGAAATGTATTTACTATAGTCAGATCACCCTTTGCAAATTTAAATTAATGGTTTGAGAGTGTGGCAGTCAACTGATGAGGTTCTTTCTTGTGGTTGTTGCTAGTCTGGTTGCATACAATACATATTTCACTAAATATTCCTCCATTTTGCCGTCTGATTTCATACCCATTGCTAAGGCAGTTTGTCATGATTCCTTCTGAAGGATTATCTATGCATCTTTTCTGTTAAAAGCCAGCATCCCAGGGGCACCTGGGTGGCTCAGTGGGTTAAAGCCTCTGCCTTCAGCTCAGGTCATGATCTCAGGGTCCTGGGATCCAGCCCCACATCGGGCTCCCTGCTCAGAGGAGAGCCTGCTTCCCCCTCTGACCCTCACTCCGCTTGTGCTCTCTCTCTCTCTCTCTCAAATAAATAAAATCTTAAAAATAAATAAATAAATAAAAGCCAGCCTCCCAAACTCTTTCCTGGCATTTCTTCTGACTTTGTAAATGCCTGAGAACAGATTAGTTCACTGTAGTTTAGGATATAATGATGTAAAATGTGGACTATATAAAATGTGGAAGATTATAATAGTGATGATGATGATTCTTTGTATATAGTAGTTTTCGCTTTTTTGAAAGTTTGGTGCACGATCTGGTGACGGAAGTCAGGTTAGACAACCTGAGTATATGATGGAAATTTCCTTGGTCTGTGTTATGGCACCTGGAGGTTGTGAAGACGGTGGTCTGACTTATCTCCCTATTTTTCCCAGCAGTCTTTGAGCTTTCAAATATTTTTATGGGAAAATAGGAATATCTGAACCACCTCGGCTCCTGCCAGGGATTTTATATATAGCGGATCGCTGTGTCTACCTGACGGATAAGGTAGTAAGAGAATAGTCAGAATACAAATTCACGTTATTTTTATTATTTCTGAAGATTTAATTTCCTTATTTTCGAGAGAGAGGATGTGAATGAGGGGAGGGGCAGAGGCAGCGGGACGAGCAGATCCTGTGCTGAGTGTGAAGCCCAAGGGGCTCAAACTCACACCCTGAGATGGTGACTTGGGCAGAGGTCAGCACCTGAGAATTTACTTAGGAAGAAAGGCTGTGGTTGAGATCACTTCCCTAAGAAAGGACCTAAACACTTAATCTTTACATTGATTTTCCATGCAGCCACGTCCAACCGCACTGCCCTCCTAGGAATCTCCTTTTTGTTGTGCCCAGGGTCCCTGGCCAGGGAAGCGCCCGCCGAGGCGACCTTCCCGTCTGCCAGGGGGTGAGGCCCAGGTAGCAACCCTGCACCAGGCCCCGGGGTCCCTGCTGGACACAGGCGCACACTGACATCAACACGGGTGTCTTGAACCGCACGTTTAACCTGTGACCCAGGAAGACACAGCCAGGGACAAAGGGCCTCTCCGGGCCCCGCAGTCAGCTCCTCTGCTGCCGTGAACATGTGGGTGACCTGCCCGGACGAGGGGCCGATGGGCTGATGGGGGGCTGGGGATCCCGGGGCCCCCTGTTCTCTCTTCCCGGAGATCCTTGCAGCCTGCCTGTCGTTTCGCTGCCGTGTTCTCTCTAAGGCAAACGAGGGGAGTGGGCTTTGCTCGGACACAGTCACAGACCATCCTTCGGAAGCCCCCACCCCCGCGCTGCTCGCCACATCTCGTGACGCTCAGGCCTCCCCGTTTGCAGTCGCTGTGACAGTGTTTCTGTCCGACACTCTTCATCAGACGCGCTCCCCGAGTGCTTGCGAATTGCTGTGCATTAAGCCATGCAGCATCCTTAAAGAAGACACAAGTTTTAGCGTCCATGGGATTTTTTTTCCCCCAGAGACATTTGGCTGGAGGAGCGTCCCCAATGGGCAGCTAATTTAGTTGTCATGGTTTTGTTTTCCAAGTGGCTCACCCTTGCGTTTCCCGACACGATCCTCCACCAGGCGGAATTTTGTAAAAAGGAGACCCTGCCTCGGGAGTGCCCAGCTGAGCCCCGTGGGGGGCGGCCGGGGCGCTGGAGTGACCGTGCCGGCCTGGCCTCCTGCCCCCCGGGGGCCCGGGCTCCTCGCGGCTCTGTCCGCAGCAGAGCGGGTGCCGCTGCCCCGACGGCCTCGGCGGTGGTCCGATCCCGTCTGTTCTGCGTGAGTCAGGCGGCCGCGCAGGGGACACCTGCCCAGAGTCAGGACGCGTCCCAGAGCCCCACCCCTGGTCAACACGGAGGTTTCACAGGGCACGGATGAGCTCCGTCGCACGTTGTATTCGGTCATAACCGAAGGATGTACGACTTGTTGGGACTTTGCTAGGCCTGCTGGCCCTTCTGGCTCTGGGGGCCACTGGCTCTCGTCGGCGGGGAGTTGGCAGACTCATCCTATGGCTTTGCCAGGGCAGAACTTGAGACGACAGAGCTGAGAGCCTCCGACCAGCTCGGATCTCAGGGGGTCTCCCCTGTGTGTTCCTTTAAAACGTGGTCAGGAATCCCTGTGAGAACAGCAAAACAAAACCCCGGGACTGACCCATTTTTGTCTATTGTGCGCAGTCACCAACGCTCGGTGCCTAAGGGCATGGAAAGTTGTCCCTGGGGAGGTCGCACTCTGGGAGCAATCCCGCAGGTGAATGCCTACCGGTGCTTTTTCCTCCCTCAAGATCACTTGCATTTAATGCAAATCTCAGATTGACCGGTGAACACGTATTTTTATGTAGCTTTCGAAGTGTCTGTTTACCAAGCCATTTCAGGGTATCTTTGCATTGCACTTAGGAAGCCGGTTTACAATTAGGCAGCTGCGGGGACTGTTCCCGTCCGGGTGCCCTTTGTGGGAAATGTCCCGTTCTCCCGGCTCAGGCTCCTAGCCGAGGCAGGAAGCACACAGCAAGGGCAGCTGAGGGCCCAGCGGCGGGGTTTCTGGGCTTACTCCGGCCCGATAGCTGGAAAGGCCACCGGAGACAGCGGGAACTGCCTCTTAGGGAACCCGAGTCCCCGCAAAGGCTTTAGTCCCCTCCGTACCACCAGCAGGGTCGGACGCAGCCCCAGGACCTGTGAGTGGGGAGGTCAGGGGCACCATCCACCGAGCCCGGCTGCCGGCCCGCCCCTCCTCTGGGGACGTCCGTCCTCTTCCTGGGGAAGGCAGCCGTGGGCTCTGCTTCTCTCCTGCTCTTCCCTGTCCTGCTGGGCCCCGCCTGAGCTCGGAGGGAAGGAGAGCGCGCCATCGCCGGACGAGATCCCACTTGAGACAAGGCAGTAATGATCGTGGGGGAGGCTGCCCTTGGCCACCAGTGCGCCTTAGCCACTTACCTGCTCCGCAGGGCCGCCCCGAAGATGGTGGGTCTGTTCACTCCAAAGTAACAAATTAGCGCCCTTGACTCTTGCTCCCGTGACCTCTCTTTCTCTCCCTGTGGCGTGGCATTGGTTTCAGGGCGGAGTTCAGTGATTCGTCAGGTGCGTGTAACACCCAGTGCTCATTCCTCAGGTGCCCCTGATGCCCGTCCCCCAGCGACCCCACCCCCACACCCCCCTCCTCTCCAGCACCCCAGGTTTCCTAGAGGGAAG
Organism: Procyon lotor; assembly: GCA_028646535.1. Lineage (NCBI taxonomy): Eukaryota > Metazoa > Chordata > Mammalia > Carnivora > Procyonidae > Procyon > Procyon lotor. The sequence goes on along the minus strand of CM053615.1, from coordinate 454,082 downwards.
AGCCTTACGGTTTGCTGCTCTGGTACTTGCTGGGGCTTGCAGACGGCGTAAGGCTTGGCTCTTCACCCCCGGGGTCACGTTCCTCTCTGCGTAAAGCCCTAAAGCCCGCATCCGTGCGAGCACGAGTCCTGTGAGCACCAGCGGCCACGGTCACTGTCGTCACCGTCAGCGCACGGAGTAATTGAGGCCCCGCTGAGAGTTTCCTAGTCAGCCTTTCCTGTCCCCGAGGAGTGGCCCCTGACCGTGTCTGAGCCACCACAGTTGGGGGAAGCAGTCACACAGGACTGACTAGAGACAGAAACCTTCCGACAGATCAACTTAAATACAGTCTGGCTGGTGGTCAGCAAACAATCCTGAGTAACTGATGAGCCGCGGGGAGATGTTTGTGGAAGGCGGAGAGAATGAAAGGGGGCCACGCTTTCATCAAATACCCTCCCAGGAACCCAAAGTGGTGTGGCTTCCTCATCGGCAGAGCAGAATCTGTCAGGCCCATCCTGCTTGCTGGGTGTGGGGGGTGTGGGGCCCCCGAGAGGTTTTCCCTGGTACACACTGTGACACTTTATTCAGGAAGGGGCGGGGGTGGGAGAGAGGCAGGTGGCGGGGAATACACACTCCCCCTTGCCCACCGGCCCCCAGCAGTGCTCTGGGGCGCGCGGGCCTTGCTGGCCTGCTGGAGCGAATTGCCCCCTGGCATGGGGGATTCCGACCTTCCATCCCTGCGCCCAGCCCCCAGGTAATCAAATAGCTTGATTTGCATACCAGAAGTACCTCACAGCAGGTCAGGAACGGGAGACCCTGGGGTCTGCTTCCTGCTGGTACGGGAGGCACCGGAGGGAGAGGCTGGTCCTCGGGCAGCCTGCTGGCGACACTGTGGCCTGTTGACTGAATTCGCTTCCCCTCACCGTGACGTCATGCTGCTGATAACTTCCTGGCTTCAGGAGGGATTAAAATTGACAGGGAAAGGTGGCAAAATGCAAGCAAGGGTCTCCTGGTACCTTGTGTAGAACTTTGCTAGGAACGGGGAGGAGCTAGGGTGCTGGACGCTAGCAGTCCCTCGGGGGTTTAAACCGATCCACAGAAAATTTAACGTGTGGAATCTCCACCTTAAGATGATCTGCTACGTGCCAACGCCTAATTTTTAAGTTTTTTTGGTGACAATTCTAAAAGTCACACCCGGCTGCCGAGTAGCGTCCCTCAGACTGCTAGTGCCTCTCGGCCGGAAGCAGTAGGACCTGCAGTGGCCCACGTGAGGGGGGCCCTCGGACGAGACAGTACAACCAGTCTTTGTCGTGGGGGCGAGGAAAGCCTGCACAGTGGGCCTGGGGGGAGGACACAGGAGTGGTGTCTTCGCGGGACCCCGGTGCAGAGAAACGGAGTTAGTGGCAACCGGGGAAACCAGAGTAAGGTTGTCATCGCATTAACATCGTACCGTGTAAATGTCCTCACCTTGAGAAAGGTCCCATGACGATGGAAGATGTTAACTTTGGGGGAGACTGGGTACAAAGTGGACAGGAATCCCCCGTACCCCGTGCGCAGCTCTTCGGGCAGCTGGAAGTTATTTCAGAATAAAAAGTGACAAAACGCATTACCAAACAACCCAAACAGCAGC
>CM053615.1:423440-451973 GCA_028646535.1 Procyon lotor | reverse complement strand
CTACTCCACAGAGAAGGACAGAATGGCAAACGTGTCACCCTGGAGCTAGTTAAAGGGAAGCTCATCTTAGCCCTTAATTCAGGTAAAAAACTAGAAGTGGGTGTTTTTGAAAATACGCTTATTTAGGTGAAAGTATCTTTTGATGCTTAGTTTTTCACAGTTAAGTAGTTAATTGATCGTGAAACCAGAACGCTTTTGAGAAAGAAAGAAGACCCTACAAATAATGACTCCGGAGCAGCAGGTGTAAACCAGAATGGTCTAGGCCAATGGGAGCCTGCTCGCTCCCCAGTTGGGGTGTGTCTACTATGGATAACAAGCATGTATCCTGAATATAATTTACTGTAAAAAGTTTTAGAGCTTGATAACCGTGTAAGACCGTTTGCACATGTTCAATAAATAATCTGGTAATATCGTAAAGACAAGGGTGGATTGCCGCATTTTTGAGGTAGCACTATACAGGAGGTTCCAGGAAGAGGATATTTTTAAGAAAAATGAAAATGCGATAATTAATAATAAAAACAAGGAACGTAGAAAGATATCATTCCCGAACGAGAGAAGGTCGTATATGAGGCTGAGATAAAAGCATCTGACCAGCTCTCCAGACAGAAGGATGCGAGGAAAGTCATTGGGAGACGCGTTGAGTTCCCACGTGGTGGCCACGGGACTGGGCTGGATGGAGCAGTCCATTTGCTTCTCCTGTCCTTGTAGGCCATGCTGACCCGCCCGCCCCTGACGCCGGTGCCACCCTCACCCTGGGCAGCCTGCTGGACGATGAGCACTGGCATTCTGCCCTCATCGAGCTCCTGAGCACGCACGTCAGCTTCACCGTGGACGGGCACACGCAGCGTTTCCAGGCGAAGGGCGAGTCCAACTATTTGGATCTGGATTATAAGGTGTGAATGTTACTTGTCAAGTATTACAGATTTTATGATTTAAGTGCATAACCTTCTAAGATAACACCCCTACGCAGAGAAATTCCCTTTGCTGGTAATTTGGAATTCTGGCGAAACGTTTCCCACGGGTGACGTCGGCCCAGTGGGAGACACACACGTGTGTCATTGGGATGTCGTGAGTGTTCCCATGAAAGGAAGTAGTCATTAAATTTGGAAAATGTGGAGATGAAGAGCTAGCTGTCAGCGTCACAGGTGGTACATAAAATACACTTGTTTGGACTGTTCTCCGTGTTCCCTCTGGTGTGGGCTGTGACCCGTTCCCTTGGGGATTTCTTTGGGTTTTAGGGCAGTCTGAACAGAATTAGCAATCCGGGTGCTTTGGAGAAGTAGTCACCCCATATATTCCTGCCTACTCTTTCGAGGAACGAGAGAGCCAAAGGCACGCATTTCTCGGGCTATTTAAAGGCTTACCTGCACGGGGCACACCTTTGTCAGCTCTGCTCCGCACATCCATCAGAGCAAATGGGCTGATTTCAACATTCATTCAGTGTAAGTGGCCTCCGCCACCGACGGGGCCAGCTGGAGGGCCTGGTCCTGAATGAGATTATCAATGGCTTCATTATTCTAACCCATCAGCAGCGTCCTGGCAAAGACGAGGACCCCGAAGCCTGGGTTCTAGAAAGGGTTATAAAGTGGAATGTCGTCACGGTCAGCTGCCTCGTCACCCAGATCACCAGTGACTATGGAAATGAACGTACAATATTCCCCGTCAACTAAAGGGACATAGCCATTGGGGTAGCAAATTGTGAGAAGGAGTTTTTAACCTACTTATCTAAATGTCATAAAGAAAGCCTTGGTACATCTACATCTAAAACTTCACTTGAAATTAACATGATAATGTTAAAATAATGCCAGATAGATTGGAGGCAATTCTCCTATGCCCGCTAATCATAAATGTTATAGGCAGATAACCAGAAAATCATTAAACAATATTATTTACGTCATTTTTTTCTTTCTAAGATCAGCTTTGGAGGGATTCCCGGACACGGAAAATCAGTGGCATTCCCACGTAAAAACTTTCACGGCTGCTTCGAAAATCTCCACCACAATGGAGTGGATATCATTGATCTGTCCAAGAAACACAAGCCGCAGATCCTCGTCCTGGTAAGAAAGTGCATATGCAGGGTCAGAGGGAAAGGGAGCTGCGAATTGTGTGACTGATTCAGCCTTAGAAAATGCCTCTCCTGACGGCGGGGAGAGCGCCAGTCATCTGTACCGTTAAGTTCCTGCTTGACTTAATACACTAAATAATTAACTTGATTTTTTTAATTTAATTTTTTGAAATTTTAGTTGTGGTTCGCTAATGTACAGTGTAATATCAGCTCTCCAGTTTGGGGATCCAGCGCGGCCCTGCACCAGCCGGTGCTCCTGGCAAGGGCCCTCCTCCATCCCCATCCCGGTCTCTGAATTTTTACAGGTATCTGGAAACACATGCAGGCTTCTGCACATGTGTCACGGCCTGTTCAGATAAAGACTTCTCAGGGCAGGGTCTCTGTCTGGGACTGATCCCCTCTTGCTTCCTTCTCCTGTTACTGACTCCAAGCTCCGCTGCCTGCCGCTCGCTCGAAAGGCCGATACTCCAGAGATGAATTTGGACTGGAAAGGAGTCTGAGCTCAATTTAATTGGAGGCCAGCAGCCTGGGGAGGAGGTGGGCTCCTGTGCGAAAGCCAACTGCCAGGTTTCTGCCCTGCCCAGGGGTCTGCAGAGGGGTTAGGAGTTGCTCAGTGAAGCGTCCCTCCCGCCCCCTCCTAAGTGCTTTCCCACTGTGTCCGCAGGGAAATGTGTCCTTCTCGTGCTCACACCCTCAGATCGTGCCCGTGACCTTCCTGAGCTCCCGCAGTTACTTGGCCGTGCCCGGCCCGGCCGGGGAGGACCAGCTGTCGGCCGCTTTCCAGTTCCGAACGTGGAGCAGGGCAGGGCTGCTGCTGACCACCCCGTTTCGACACGGGCCGGGGGCTCTCGTCCTCCTTCTTAGTGATGGAAAACTCAAGCTGAGTCTCTCCCGGCCCGGACATCCAGCGAGGGACGTCACAGCAGGTAACAGGCGCTTGCTCTGACCGCTCGGGCCTCCCCACGTCCCTGCGGTAAATGAGCAGCCGAACAATAGTATGCCCGTGACCCTTCTGGAGGGAAGGAGCCTCCTCTCCCCTGTGAACTAGGAATCTCCAGGCTGTGCGTGCGTGAGTCAGTGTGACCCACAGTTAGCCCCATCACACGTACCTCTCAAAACATTTGAAAACTAACTTAGCTATAAATTGATGGTGAGTAATTGGCAGTCCTTGAAATACGGGAAAACTAGCCTCAGCCGGAGTCCTCTTGAGAAAAGAGGTTCCTTATAACTGTCTTTTGAGCCTATGAGCACGCGGGTCTTCATCATGTTCGAGGTTACGATTTTTCCCTTTTCTGTGCCTTCGGGAATCCCCGTGTTGGGTAAGGCTCCTTAGCTGTGGGCGGATGTTCTGCTCGGCTTCCAAGAAGGACCCGCGTTTCTAAACTCCCTTCCAGAGTCGTGTTATCTTTGGACTCTGGGGACTGTTTTGCATTTGAGCGCGGATGAAAATGTAAACCCAGGTAGACGTCATTCCACGAATGCCGACCACGGAAGGGACACCTCGCCTGACCCGGGGCGGGAGTGAAAGCCGGGCATGAAACTTAGCTCTTTGTTTCTCTTTACAAATCAAAGGGGCAAAAAACCTGACCACAGGCGTGTGGAGTTCCCTGGTGGACCTCAGCAGATGAACCGAGCCAAGAGTGTCAAGTCAGATTTAGGAAAATTGCTTCAATCTTGATTTGTGTAGATTTACAAGCCACGGGTCCTATTAACCAAAAGAGATAGCGTTTTGCTATTACTTCACGTGAGTACATCCTGTTCTCCCTTCCCACACACACGGATTAGTTATTTAGCTTTTTTTTGAAGGCCGGCACTGAAATATTTTACAGATGTTTTATTGAATTGATTTTTGAGCTTTTACTGGGCAGTGTGTTAATTTTTGGAAGCAAACCAGAGGTGCATTTTTCTTGCTGCTTTTTTTAGAAGCATTTGAGGGGCGATGTTTTATACCTTTGAAATACAGGCCTGCCTCAGAGATATTCTGGTTTGGTTCCAGACCACTCCAATAGAGCAAATATTGCAATAAAGCAAATCAAATGAATTTTGGGGGGTTTTCCCACGCATATAAAAGTTATGTCTACGGTATACCGTGGTCTTTTAAATGTGCGGTAGCTTTATGTCTGGAAAAACAATATACGCACCTTAATTAAAAAATACTTTATTGCTAAATAGTGCTGTTATCTGAGCTTTCAGCGAGTTGTAATCACTGATCACAGATCAGCATCACAAATGTCACAGGGATGAGAAAGTCTGAAAGATGCGCGACTCAGAGACACAGAATGAGCCGATGCTGTTGGAAAAGTGTCCCTGGAGACACGGTCCGGGCAGGTGGCCACAAACCTTCGGTTCGTAAAAGGGCACTATCTGCGAAGCCCAGAAAGCAAGACGCAGGGAAACGAGGAAGAGGAGACAGATTGCAATTGGTTTTTCCTTTCAAACCTTGTATGAAGTACGAGAGCCCCGGCCAAGCCGAGGACCAAACTGTACAGGCTAAGTGAGGCGCAATCCCATCAGATGCCCGAAAAGGACCCCGGTCTCCGTTCATCCTGTTTCCAGCTTTTAGATCCGTTTTCCTAGTAGTTCCCTCACCGTGTTTCTGAAGGGACAGGAAAGGTCCCAAGTGCATAACGTAGTGGCCGTGTGTTTGTGGGGCTGGGCCGCGGAGGGAACAAGAGAGTGGAGCGGGAGGGGGCGTGCGTTCCCTTTCTGTCGGAAAAGGCCCGGATCCCCCCTCTCCCGAGGGCCTCGACTGCCCCGGTCATCGTCCTGTGTCATCAGGATGGATGTGACCCCAGCCAGGGGGAGGGGTGAGCGAGGGGACTCGCCTCCCAGGCCCATTTCCAGGACCACCTCTGCGCCGCGGGGGCTGATGGGCTCGAAAGGCGCCACCTGTGTTCTCCCCCAGCCTCGGGCCCGGGTCTGTGGAGGGACGGACGGGAGGACACAGAGGCTGAGCCTGCAGACCACGAGCCCAGGGCCTGCTGTCGGCGGTCACGCCACAACCTGTAGTTCTCCTCGTTCCAAAACTAGTCCCGCGAGCATCACCGCCCCCCAGGCTGAGGCCTTTCGAGGTGGGGGGGGATGAGCATCGTGTTCCCGGCAGCGCAAATCACCCCCTTCTCCTTCCCTCAGAAGCAGGGAGGGTAGAACACGCACAAAAGAAACACACAGCGCGAGAACTAGAATGGGGAGAAACAGAGACTGATCCTAAGCGCAGGCATTTCACTTTTAAATGATGTCGAGTTTTATTAAAAACAGGCTTTTATTGTGGAGGCAAATGACATCTATCACCCCTTCAAGGAGACATTCTGGAGGGTTTTCTGCAAGTTCTCCCAGGAAATAACTCTGTGTCCTAGACAGGCGGGTAGGTGGGGGGGGCGGACGGGAGGGAAGTTTAACATCACATTTTCAGTAGATGCGGTTCCGTACGGACAGATAATGTTAGGTAGGCTTTAAAATAAATACCGAAGGACGGGAGTGGAAGGGACCTTCACAGGTCTGTGTGCGCGTTTCCTCGAGCTCCAGGCCTGGAGGGTTCCCGGCAGGACAGGTGTCATGATGTAGGACGGAGGTGTCTAACCGCAACCCTGCACCTGCTGTGCTCGGCTTTCTCATCACTGCTCCCGGACATAACCTGTGTGGGGTCTTTGCAACAGTTGTGGCTTCAGAAATGTGACGCAGACAGCAGAGTCCGGGATTTCTGTTACCTGGATGTGTGTCCACGGCAAGGAGCTGAAGTGACCCCTCCCTGAGAGGGTGTGCTGGGAAGCGCCACCGCTCATATGTCACCGTCTGAGAGGCACTTTACAGTAAGGGTCCGTGACTTCTGGGTCACGTCTGAACATATTCCCCACGCACGTGGGTCTCGACGTCAACGTCACTGACGAGAAATGAAGCCAAAACAAAAAAAGCTGTATTTTAATTTTTAATTGCTGTGTTATTGACATATTGGAGAGCATTTGAGGGACATGAATTTATGGGGTTGATTGGGTTCCTTGGGCCAAACTCTGATATTAAATTAAATAGGACTGGTTAACTTTCTACCGGAAACATGGCCGTATTTTCTTTGGGGCTCATAACCCCATGAGCTAGAAAATAACTTCTGATTCTTGCAGGTGGACTTGCAAACTTAGAGGGCTCTAAGGGGTCTGCAACTTTACCGTCTGTAGGAGGTGTAGGCGAATCTGCCAGGACAATTCCCTACGACGATCAAAGTAGGCAGGCAGGCTCATCAGCGAGCTCGGGCACAACATCAAGGAAATCAAAAGGTTCTCACTTTGTCGTTTTTAAAAGAGCTGCAGTGTTTGTTTATGACCCCTTCCCTGTCGGCCAGGACAGTTTCTAAAGATTCCAATTACTCACTGTGTCCCTTCAGAGCAACAGGCATCTCTGGGGCCATGAAAGTGGCCGTGACCTCCCCGTGGAGGGGAGCAATCCCTCACCTTTGAACGAATGACTCGCGTTGGCCAAAGGAATATGGGCAGAAGTGACATCCACCACGTCTGGGGAGAAACCGTAGCAGGATTCTGCCAAGTACTGTTGCTTCTCGGCCAGGAGGCAGAAACGGGCCAGGCAGGAGCCTCCGTCCTGGGTGAATAAACACTGGGGGCACGGAGCTCAGACCCCCGACTGGCCTAGGACCAGAGGGAGAAACTTAGGGATTATTTGCTTTGACAAAATAATCTAGTTGATGCTAGCAAACCAGCTCTGCACGCCTACTGTTTACTTCTGCAAGACACAGCGCTGGATTTCCAGTAAGACCCGGCCAGTAAGTCTGTAGGAGACGCAGTTAGTCCTGAGCAATGGTTCAACCACATGTCCAGTCCCAACTCCATCGCTGTAAGGAAAAAATAGGTATTTTGCCTCATTGATTCAAGAGACAGTGGCTGTTTGGGGGGGGACTAATATTAGTTTTTCAGATAATACTAACAATAACTGGGATGTGCTGTATCGAATTTGGGAAAACAAAAATGGAAAAATGATGCAAAATGGAAGCAAACACAATTCCCTCATCCAAAAGTTAATGTTAATATTTAAGAATATTTCCTACCAGTTTTTATTCCTTTTTAGACAGTGATTATCCACACACACACACTTTAATGTGATGCCTTTTTAAGTTTACATTTTGTTCAATGAATTTTCATGTTTTATTAATACTTAAGTTGCCGATACATTTTTTTTCCCAAAGAGTTATATTGATACATATGATATATTTTTCTAAGGAGTCTACCAAGGTTATATATAGTAATAATACACGAAAGTAGGGACAAGATTTTATTTTTGTAACTGCAATTTTGAAAAATGCTTGTGCTTCTCAACATCCCCAAATGTTGACAAGTAGAAGAGAATGCAGTACGCCCTATGCCAGGGGACTGGGGTGTTTGATCATTTCAAGGTTGTTTAGGACCTTGTCGTGTTATTCTGTTAGGGCCCTGGTACTAGAAGAAACGAAGGTTGTGCCGTCCAAGGTAGAGTGTTCGGACTGTGCCCTCTCAACTCTTTTTTACCTCTTCACTTCAGGTTTCTTTTCTCTTCTTTTCTCCCTGTACTTTTCTGATTTAACCCAGTGATGAGCAAGTGAAACACAGCCATTGCCGTGTGCACATAGGCCTTAATATTCACAACTGACCCCAGTCAGTTTTGCTAGAACGTAATTTGTGTTAGAACCAGGCTGGCCGATGTATGACTGTGGGAGGTCCAATGCAAGGACCCTCTGGAACCACACATTTACTCAGTGAGCCTCCCTCCACAGGTAACCCCTTCCTCCTAGATAAACGTGAGCAGGATACCACGTGATCTGTTGCCTGTAAGAACCCCCAAGCCTCTCCCTCTCTCTCTGAGAGGCCCCAGCTGTCCTCTGTGGTGGTTCCCCATTGCCCAGCCAGCTAACTAACCTGGTGGGTTTCAGGTGAGTTCATGGTGAAGTTTGGTAGAGGGTCTAAGATCGTGATCATATTGTTTCAAGCATGGCTCTGTGTGGCGGCATCTGTAGGGTTTTTAGGAATCTCTTTTATCCGATTTTATTTACTTCCAGGTGCTGGATTAAGTGATGGGCAGTGGCATTCAGTGTCCCTCTCGTTGAAAGGAAATCAGCTGAGTCTGATGGTGGACGGAGAGGCAGCCTCTGTGGCTCATTCCCTGCGTGGGCAGATTGATTCAGGGGACACCTACTATTTGGGCGGTAAGTGAAAGGAACAGGCTGTGTCGGCCATCAAAGCACCCTTGTCTCACCAGCTCCTGTTTCTAAGACAGCCGATGATTTTAAATGAAGATTAATACTGAAGGATGAGCCTTCTCTTTCAGTTACAGTCAATGAAAACGTTGAACAGACGAGGACAATAAATTTTTCCTAAGGGTTTATTTACTTATTTCAGAGAGAGCATGAGTGGGAGTGATCGAGGGAGAGAGGTTCCCAGGCAGACTCCCCATTGAGTGCGGAGCCCGGCACGGGGCTCAGTCTCTTGACCCTGAGATCGTGACCGGAGCTGAAGCCAAGAGTAGGGTGATTAACCTCCTGGGCCGCCCAGGCGCCCCAGACAAAGGCAGTAAATTGTGGCCTAAAGGCAAGTCTGCGGGGGCCTCATTTCGATGTGCGTTTGCTAAGATTGGTTTTGAATCTCGCCCTTGTCTTCACTGCAGTCACCGGGAAAGCTTCCAAGGTGCTGTGGGGCCTGTGTCCGCCCCCAGAGACCCTGCTTTCTCTGGCTCTGTGCCCCAGACCACGCTATGTGAGGCAACTCTGAGGGCCCTTGTTCTCTGCCTCGGACCTCTCGTACTCTGCCGTGGAGGGTTTTCCTGAGGCCAAAGGACCCTTCGAACCTTTTCCTCGGGTGTTTATGCGACAGTGTTCTTGCTGCACGTGGGCGGTCTCCTCCCCGAGGAGCCCAGGTCCTCAGCCGCGGCCCAGGCACCAGCCACGGCAGCGTCACCTGCAGGCCTGTCACAGGTGCAGACGGAACTCTCCTGACTTCCTGAGCCAGGATCTGCGTTTCCCCAAGTTCTGCTGCCCCGAAAGTCCAGGAAGCATTCTGGGGCCCACTGTCTACACAGAAGGGCACCGTTACCACGGGAGCAAGGGATGAGCTTAATGCCCACTGCCCTGCACTCACTACCTCGTGGTGAGCTTCACCCAGAGCACGAGGCCCGCTGCCCAGACTGTAGGGGACGGCGGGTTTGCCTCTTCGGTAGACCTTCGACCGAGTCTGTCCAGGATCCGGTCAGCCGGGAGGGGGAGCTTCTGAGGGTAATGAGTCTCCATTCTTGAGGCATCCAGGGGAAAAATCCCGAGCCACCAGGAGCTCAGGCCTGTGCATTGTAAGACTTATTTCTGATCGTGGCTGGAAGCCGTCCTGGATATTATTCCTGTTTTGCATTTTATAGTTGTTTCTTTCCAAAATAAGTTTGAAATCGTGGTGGAGATAGCTTGATAGCCCGACAAGAAAGTATAAAATCCTCCCTAAGAACTGACAGTGAGCCCGCAACCCGTGCGTCAGCGTGTTTAATCTTCCAAGCCCCCTAAAGCAAGCATCGCGGTGCACGTGGAGTGGTGCCAGGAGCGTTAAAGATCGGATTGCTTGCCTTCCCTGCCTGCTAAATATGGTGCATTTCTGACCCAGATAGTTCTTTAAACCTTTATGCTTATGATGGATTTTATAGCTCTGCAGAGGAACCGATTCCTTCAAAACTAAATGAAGAATTTATCCAGGAGCTATAACTTAAAAGGTACAAGATTTTGAAGCACTAAAAGGGATAGGAAGAAAAACGCTTGCTGTATTGTTTAATGATGCAAAATGGAATACTTGTTATTTTGTATTAAAAAGTAAAAAAAAAAAAAAAAAAGTGCTTTCCAAACCACAGAACCTTCTCTCGCATCTGAGCATTCGGCACGTTCCAAATGTGCAACACACAGCTACAGGAGAATGGGTACCTTCCACAAATATTTACAGGTTGGTGTGATATGAAGTTATTGTGTAATATATGTACTATTTTAAAATACTATTCATGTTTCTTGGAAGAGCATTCACGGGCTAACCCCCTAATGTACGTAATTCAACACTATCATGTTTTTAAAGCCTCCTTTGCTCCTCTAAATTCCCACTCCCCCAGTTAAGTATTACACTGCCCCCCCTTTCTTTTACTAATCTTTGTATCGCCTTTTTATTTTTTAATCAACATGTAACATCATGTTAGTTCCAGATGTACAGCCTAATGGCTCAATATTTATACACATTGGGAAATGATCCCACAATAACTCTAGTTAATGTCCATCACCATACATAGTTGCAATTTTTTCTTGTGATGGAAACTTTTAAGACCTACTTTCTTAGCAACTTTTAAATAGACGATAAGGTATTATTAGCTGTAGTCATCATGCTGTACATTACATCCCTATGACTTATTTATTTTACAATTGAAAATTTGTAATTTTTAATGTATTGCTTTTCTTTATAACCTGTTACCCATGTAGGTAACTTCAAACAATAGTGTTTTGTGTTCCCTTGCTTTGCACTTTACAAAGAGGGCGCTACTATATGCATTCACCTGTGTTCTTTTTATCGTTATCGCAATCACTGTTTTCTATATTAGTATTTGAGATCCAACCCTGTGAATATTTATAGGTAAAGTTAATTAATTTTTACTGCCCTGTGGTTTTGATGTGTAGTATACCATGATTTACTTATTAAATCCACCAACCCACTTCACTGTTGAGCAACAATTTGATTGTGCCCATTTTTTTTTGCTATTATAAAAAATGCTATAAATATCTCACAGCTGCCAAGAATCATCTTGCCAGTGATTTCAAAATTTTCCTTATGTACAAACTATCAAGCTTTCCTGATACGCATAGTTGATTTAATGAAACAACCTTTGGTTGTTTCCAGCCTTTGGTCTATGAAAGGACCCTAGAGATTTGGAGGCAATGTGTTGAAGAAAAGCGTAATAGGCTTTTCTTATGTATTTTCATAAAATTGTGTTGATATGCAGAAAAATTGTCTCATTAGTATAGTTTCCAATAACAAATAGTGTCTCTAAGATGAGCAGAATTACAAAGTTTAAACATCCCATGAGAGAGTATAATGACTTTTCTTCATTACCACTTTGCTATTTTTTGGTTGTAATTATAATTTGGCACCGAGTGGCAAAACTAGTATAAGATCTTGCAATCACAGCACATTATCTGTAACTAATGTGTAAAATCAGAACGACCTCTACACACTTAGCTGTGGACCAGTTGGTTTCCAGGCACTGATTCAAACCAACTTATTCAACTGTACTTTTTATAACAATTTTTTCCTAGAGAAAGAATATACACCATCTAAACAACCCAACTATTGCTCTCACCAGGCTGCAACAAACACACAAAACCAAAACACACCAGTTTACTGATGTTAAATAAGATGAGTATTATTTGTTGTCAAGGAAAAGCAGGAGAGGCAGGTCTAGGACCAGTGAGCGTGGAGGGACTGTGTTCACAAGTTCTATGCACAGGTGAAGAACCCCTTGTTCGGAGCCCCTTGTCTGTATGGTCCGTTGGACTCTCCAGCTCCGTTCTGGGCAAAGGGCAGGTCAGTTCCAAATTGAGCGGGAACTTTGAGACCCAAAGATGTCAATGTCAGAGTTATTTTACCCAATCCCAAGAATGGTATATGCCAGTGTCTCTTTAATTATCTCCTTAATTAATGTCCATCAGGACCAGCAAATGCGTCGTGTTAACCAGGAAATTCACTTTACCCAGGTCACGCTGGGGAGCAGATTGGGCACTCGTGGCGGCCAGTGCCCCCTGCTCCGAGAGCCTCCCTAGCCAGTCCTCCGTCCTTCTGTCTCTCCTGATGGAGGTTCCGTTGCAAGTTCCCGCTCACCGTGCGGTCAGGCACATTCTGTACAGTGCTTTCCCATAAAGGCAGACTAGTGCGTCTTCCTATTACAGTTAGGACGGCCACAGAGTTTATTGTCCAAACCAGGGCGCTCCAGCGAACGGAGGAGATGATCCCCGTAATTATGAGAGGACCGCAGGCATAAGGCAGGGCTCTGTGCCTTTCTTTCCATGACAAAGGTCCTCTCGCGGAATCCCACCCCTTTGTATATGTGAGGCAGCTTTCGCTTTTCCCTTTTCTATTTCTTCTCAGTCTGAGCTTTGTGTGTAAATTGTTCTTCCAACAACAGTTTCGCTCCGTTGTACCGAAGCGTCGGCTGCCTGCCGGGAGGGTAGTGGGAAGCTGCTCTCTTCCGGATTCCTTTTCTGGAATCTTTGTGCCGTCCCCAGCACACATGCCCTGCAGAGTCGGGGACTATTAAATTATGATCCGAATCTCTCGAGTGTCCTCGTGTGCGTGAGACCTTAGCAGACCAGGGAACCCATGATGGCGGTGATGAGTTCTCACCTCATGACCCATTCTGGGGTCGTGGCATCGAGTGACAATTTCTCTGTCATCCTCAGGGATACGGAAATTTGGGACTCCTTCCGTGGTGATCGATATGTCCCATTAACTTAGCAATAAAAATCCCCGATGTTCACCATCCATCCCGAATCAGGTCATGGAAGAATGAGCCTCTGCCATCTCACCGTTGGGGCTTTGAGCAGTCTTCTGTGTGGACAGCTGGTCGTCTGGTCCAGGCTTGTCTTGGGACATGGCACCCCTTGCTTCTCGACCTTTCTCTCATAACTGGAGCAGTGAATGACTTTGCGGTTTGACCTTTTCTTCTTAATGTTCCACTTTGAGAAGGTTTTCCTTGTGGTCACTGGATTCAGTTGATTCTTGTTCTTTATAGGAACTCCTAGGTACTGCACTGTATTTATTTTTTCATTTTATTTTTAGAGAAAGAGAGTGTGTGTGAGCAGGGATGGGTGGGGGAGGGACAGGGGGTGAGAGAGAAATTCTCTTAAGCAGGCTGGGTGCCCAGCACAGAGCCCGACATGGGGCTCGATCTCACGACTCCGAGATCATGACCTGGGTGTAAATCAAGAGTTGGGCGCTCAACTGACTGAGCCACCCAGGTGCCCTCGATATTACATTGTATTTTATATGAGTCTGAGGTCTGTGATCTGGAGAAAGGGGAAGGCTTACTGACTTAATGTTTCGGATCCTTTATCCTAATGTTCTCGGTTCCTAAGCACTGTCAGTAGAAGTTGCCTGCAAAGATCCAAAGATATACCAGGTGTCTTCCAAATATATCCAACCTTCCAGAAATTCTTTTACAGATGGAAAGGTGCACATTTTCACGTAAAACAAGGAAAAAGGAAAGGGAAACTGGACAGTTGATCTGTTCTTTATGATGTAACATCACGTTTGAAGTGTCGCTGTCTCTATGAGGCTGATTTATGGGGTTTCACTGTGTCCCCCAGCGGGTATAACCGGATGCAGGCCTTGGCTGGTTTGGGTTGTGTTTGTCAGGAATACAAATCATCAAAGCCTCAGTCACTGAGAGAGGAGGAAAGATGGACCACATGCATCTCGTGGAAATTCTTAGGCAGCAAGTTTGCGGCCCTTGGGTGGGGATGAGAGGAGCCTCTATCTTTGGTCCCCGCCCTTTGAAGGTGGACCAGTGACCCTCCCGACAAAAGTTCAGAGAGAGGGGAATGAAAAACATAAGTATAATGAATAAAATCTTTATGAAATTACCGATTCCAGGGGCACCTGGAATCTAAGCATCGGACTCTTGATTTCGGCTCAGGTCATGATCTCAAGGTCGTGAGATCCAGCCCCACGTTGGGCTCCCTGCTTGAGTTTCTCTCCCTCTGCCCCCCTCCCCTCATGCTGTCACTGTCTCTCTCTTTTTCTCACATAAATAAATAAATCTTTTTTTTAAAAAAGAAATAAATTACTGATTCCATTTCATTTAAAAAATAAGAGCCATATCAAATAACCTCAAATCCCAATATAAATATTGCCAAAAACTTTCTTAATATTTAAATGCTTTGAAAATGATTTTTAATGATTTTTTTTAAAAAGATGAATAGTTATGACTGTATCTAACAAGTTAAAGGAAAACATTCTCCTGGAAATGATGTCAATTAGACATAATTGTATAAGGCAAAGAATAAATAAAATAGGCAAGTTTCCCAGGAAGCATAAAATTTACTTCACAATTTCTTAGAATTAAAAGAATATTAAATTATTACAAAATGCTGTGCTACTTTCGTGTTTGCATCTGAGAACAAGGTGCTCAATCACGAATGCGTTGGGATTTTATCCCACGTAGCTACAGGTGGGCTCCCAGGAAGCTGGCTCTCTGCTTGGGAGATTTGTGTATACGGTGGTTTAGTTAGGTTGGTTCTCAGAAATGACCCCCACCAGGGGCAGAGAGCAGCTGGCATGAGCAGGGACAAGGGGAGGGGTTGTGTCGTTGCCGTAGAAACCTCAGAAGACCCCAGGGAGGTTCTGAAGACGGGACGCCCCAGTTGAGGCTGTGGGTCCCTGACCCATCCACTGCATCCGTGGGCACTGGCCAGCCGGGCGGGGGGGGTATCGCTCATGAGATTCAGCTCCCGCAGCCAGCGCAGTTCCTGGGGGAACCTCAGCCTCCCTCCCAAAAATGAGGGGCGGGTGTAACGGGGATGGAGCTGTGTCTATAGGGGGCTCCCGATGGTGGCCTTTTACCAAAGCATTTGCAGCGGCTGTGTCTCCTTCCTCCCGTGCACTGGGAATCTTGCGGAGGTCTCATCGGAGGACCTGTGATTGCTTTGGGGCAGCTCCGCAGAGGGCGGGAGAGCACGCTTCAGCCTGCTGGCCCCACACCGGGGGAGGGAGGCGGTTCTGAGCCCCGATCGGCTTTGACTTTGATTTCCAAGCTGTGTCCTTGCTCATCATTGTTCCGGGAGCATTGTCGTCTTGGGAAACCCAGGGGATACAATGAAACCACGGCCTAGGACTTGTGGTTTGGGATGGCAAAAGGTACCCCGAGGCGTCTTCAAATGTTTAGGGTGTGTTGGAGCAGAAGTTGATTCAAATCACAAAACGCCCAGGTAGAAGTGGTTGGGGTGCTCCGCGGACCGGGGTGGGGGCAGGACTCCAGAGAGAAGGGGCAGAGGCAAAGAGGAAATTACTGATTGGTTCTGGCTTGAAGCCTGGTTGGCAGTCCGCGGCTGGCTGTCCTTGGGGTCCGATTTCAGAACCCGGGGCATTCACAGCCGCAGACCCTGCCCTGCTGTCCCGGGCCACGGAAGCTTCTGGTGAGTCACCCTGGTCTAAGGGCCTCTTTCCCTAATTAACAGTGATTTACAGCGAGCCGATTAGAGAGTGCAGCAGAACTTGGAGAGATTTAACTCTCATTATGGAGAACAATCCGAGCCCATTTCTTTTGGCAGGAAATAGTCCAGGATGCTGATTTTTCGCCATTGTTTTTGGTGCCACGAGAGACTTGTTAATTGTGTGTGTGTGTGTGTGTGTGTGTGTGTGTGTGTTCAAAGGTATTTGGCTAAAATGCCTCATTCAGAAACAATTGGCAATGGAGGTATACATTGTCGTTAGATGTCTCCGACCATTTACAGTCCAACCCTGTTGTAACCAAGCCGTGCTGCGCACACACGAATCTCACATACGTAAGTGTTTGTCAAGGACTTTAAATTTCGTAGGTCCTGTGAGGCCTGTGATTTGTTTTTTCTGTTTTCTGATTCCGCTACCCCATGGCCTTGACTTCATTAGTTTGATATCATGCTGAAAGGACTGATTTCTTCGGGCGCTTTCAAAAGAGAAATCAGACTCGCCTTAAATTAAATGGGCCTTGAGGCTCCTGCCGGGATTTCACATCCTCCTGGCCGCTCACCCGCCCGTAAGCCCGGCCCAAGTCATTTCTCTGCTTCACCAAAACCGATGAGGTCTGTTCTCGGCCGTGCGCCGCCCGGGCCGCGAGGGAGCTGAATTCGGGCGTCGGCAAGCAGGAGGCAGCAGACTTGGGGCACAAAATACTGACCCTGTGGTGGTCACCACCGTTGACGTTCTCCCTTGTGCGTGTCTGTGTCCCCGCAGGCTGTCCGGGCAGCGGCAGCAGCCCTGGCCCAGGATGTGGAGGACCCCGGGCCGGGTTTCAGGGCTGCCTGAGGCTCATCTCCGTCGGCGACAGGGCGCTGGATCCCATCGCGGTGCAGCAGGGGGCGCTGGGGACCTTCCGTGACCTCCAGATAGACACCTGCGGCCTCACCGACAGGTAAAGCGCCCGGGTCAGGTCGGCATTCCTGATACCAATCCTAATGCACCGCTGAGGGAGAGCACCTCCTTCTAGCCCCTTCTCGCTTCCCGATAGCCAACCCGCATGGAAAATTGTGATTAACTGAAAACCAGGAAATGACCGTCTTTAATTTTAAACAATCGCTCCTTTCAAATGTTTTCTCAGAAGACGCACTGTCATGAATTTTACTTGCGTATGTCTTCGAGCTCCTTAGTTTTTACAGAAAAAATTCTATTTTTTTACTAGAAAAAATTCTAGTTTGTACAGGAAAAATTCTATTCGTGGTGATATAATTATTGATGAACGTAACTACTGATGAGTAAAAATACTTATAAAAATTCTTCCACGGCACAAAACAGATTAGGTTGTTCTAAAGGGATAATGAATCTTCGAGGACCAGGGAGTTCGAAGTTCCATGTGGTCCGTGCGATTCACCCCACGCCCCCTGCTCTGCGTGGAAAATGAAAAGCAACTCTTCCTCCTAGAAAGGTTGAGGCCTCGGGGATTTCTAGTCACATAAACACAAAAAGGAATGGAATTGCCACATACTGATCTCAACAGCAGGTCAGTGAAGGAGCTAATGGGTAAGCACGTGAGAGGGGACAGAGGCACAAACTTCCCGTGATAAAATAAGTAAGCTGTAGAGACGTGATGTGCAGTAATGACTGTAGTCGATACTGTTTTGCATATTTGAAAGTTGCTAAGGATCCTGAAAGTCCTCATCACAAGAAAAAAAATTTTTGTGACCACGTGCGGGGCCGGATGTTAGTGAGACTTACTGTGATGATTGCGTCACAAGATGTACAAATACTGGATTATTCTGTTGTATACCTGAAACCAATATAATGTTACAAGTCAATTAAACCTCAATAAAAAAAAAAGAAGGAAAAGCTCTGAAACGCCAGGACGTTAAAGTCGCTGAGCCCTGCACCTGCATCCCAGGGGTCGTCTGTCCTGCTACCGGGCTTTCCGGTTTTCTGGCTGAAGGGATGGCTTGGCTTTAACACATTAAGCTGTTTTCTGGGCCTGGTGTGTGGGGCCTTCCTGAAGCAGGACTGCCTTACGTTTCTGTTGACCAGACGAAGACTCCGGACACCCTCCCACATCCGTGCAAAGTTCAGGCTTTGCAAAGGGCTCTGTGCAGGAAGTCTGTTCCTAGGGTAACGAGGCCAATTGGAGTTCCGTGGCGCGTCCGGTAAAGTTGCATTGCAGTTTGGCTCTGTGTTAGAGACCGTAAACTCCAGTAACTCGAAGTGCGAACGCCCAAGAACTTGATTTCTTTAATGCAGATGTTCATGGGTATAGTTTACATTCTCTTCGTTTGTAGGGGCAAAAAGAGATTCAAAGAGTTAGGCAAAAACTCTGATCCTAAGTTTCAGATTGTGACATGTATGTTGGCCTAGAAACCGGCTTCGTCTGGAAGTTGTAGCTCCCCCAGCTCTGGAGTCCTGGATCTCGGTTTTCGGAGGGGGTTCGCAAATGGTCACTTGGAGGTCGGGGTCAGCCCTGGCCCGTGGGAATGGCCGTGGGTGACTCAGGAGGGTCGGGTTGTTGATTTGGCTGTGGAGCTCGTGGAGCTCGCGGGACTGACTTCAGGGCCCTGGGAAATCCCTGAAACATGATGTAAGCGCAGTATTTCTCCTACATAAGATATGCATGTTGCCTTTTGGCCCTTAAAGGTCTTTTAGCCAAAAAAACACACACAAAAAAACAAAAGCCAAAAACAAAGTAGGCATGATGTATGCGTTTGTGTGTGTATGTGTATATATATCACAAAAATAGAAAGATTTTCCATATCGCACCTAAAGATGGTTCTTAGAAATATGTACCAACAATGGGTGGAGACCTCTGGGATCTGGGGTATTAAGTTACCTTCTCCGCTCAGAGCAGAGATCGAGGTTCATGGTGTCCCCGTAAGTGGTTCTGAAGAGAGCCATCGGCGCTTTGGCTGACGTAGCCAGTAACCGGAATGTTTTATGGTTTCTGTGGTTTGGCATCTGAAAACACGTGCTTATTCTGCACTCCTGGAAGTCCCGTGGAACATCCCTGGAAGCACAATGTCCCCTCGGCCTTGTGCTTCGGGCCGGGCTGCCCACCTCCCTGTTCAACGCACCACGAGACAGATCCACGTAAAGACCTGACACAGCAACCATGCGTGCCCAGGCTCGTGCCGGGCGCTCGTCCTGTGCTGAGCCCGGCCACCCGCCAGCCCACACCTGGCCTGCCCGGAGCCAGTCATGCTGTGCTCAGGTGAAGCTGAGGTTTATGATTAAAATGCAGGTGATTTCCTAATTCTTCTCCATCATCGGGCAAAGGAGTTAATAATTCATGATGCGTAACAGCACTCCTGGCCGGGTGACACAGCAGGTTAGGAAAAGATGTCTGACATCGGCTGAGGATCTAGGACACCTTGCTGAGCCCCACGGGGACTCATGCCGACGGGGCTCTGTCCACCCCAGGCTCCCATGACACAGGGAAAGCTGTGGGTTCTTGGGGACAAGGTTGTTGCGAGGGATCGTGTCTTACACCATCAGGATCTCACGTCATGTAACTCAGCTTACACGGTCCTTTCCAGGTTTCCTTTAGGATCACAGGAATGCCCTCTTGAATATCTCTCGGCGGAATATCCATTCGGCCACTTTGCCCGCCTCTCTGGACTTCGGCCGCCGTCAATCTTCTAGAGGCTAAACGCAACATCACGCAATATACGTGTTGTTGTTTTAGACATTAGTAGACTGAGGTGGGAGTTGTGGGGGGTTGTGGAGACATGTGGGACGGGGCCTAATTTGTGCCGGGACCAGGCAGGGCTGTCAGACAGGAGGGAGAGACGCCCACCCCAGGGTGGAAGGAGGCTGGACGTCCAGCGAAGGTCCAGCCATGTGTCCAAGCCCAAGTTCCGCCATGAGTCTGCCTGTTTGAACATGGCTGCTGCAGAAATTGGGAATCTGAGGACGAGCAGCAGGGGGTGGCGAGAGATGAGGTTGCCCGGCTGGGGAGGGTCTACGCCACAGAGGCCTGGTGGCTGGCTCCCCGTCTGGACGCTCGCCGAAGGTCTCCTGGGCGACCACTGAGGCCTCTGTGCTAGGAAGCCACATGTGCAGGTAAGCAGTATTGCCAACGGGGGAAGATGACTGGGGTGTGGGCCACAGAGAAGGTGTGTGGCCGGGAGGCCACGTGAGGGGCTGCCTACCCTTGGGAGAAAGGGTGATAGCCTGAGGTAGGGAAGAGAAATATGTAGATGCTGTACACGGTGTCTGGTGGAGCGACTCACAAGCTGATGAGTGTGTGCCTGTGGGGTTGGGGCGACGGGCCGGGATGACCCTCGGGTTCGGGCTTGGACAGCTGGACAGAGGGCGGGTCAGCCCTCGATGGAATAGTGAAGGAGGAGAAGCACAGTATTTGGAGGCACAGGGTCAAGAGGTGTCGTTATTAAATCTTAAGATACGCTGAGACTCGTAGACGTACAAAATCCTAAAATTGAGAAGAGTCTTAAGCGTGACGTCTGTTGGAGTCTCCATCTCAAGGCGGGGATCACTTTCTCACTGCAGAGAAGAGGATGCTGCTTCCGTTCCGTCCTTCAGGAATAAGGCCCTTGTCCATCGCCAAGTGTCCATCCGCGGGCTCTTCTCCACCCGGATTTCTACCGTGAATCTTCATCTTTCCTGCTCTAAGTCTAGGCCCAGTTTACCTCCATTGTCTGACAAGTACGCAGTGAATTCCCTTGATTGGCTCTCCTCTGGGCTCAAGTCTGTTCTCTTAGCAATTTTTAGAGGTCAGGGTGTTAAGTACCGTCTCAATCCTGATCGCCCTCTGCTGCACCAACTGTGGCCAACATCTTCCCTAAATACAGGAGGGACCTGGTCCATGCACGATATGTGGGATCCATAACCTCCCTTCCCAAAGACACTGGTACGACTGAGCTCACCTCGTCTGCGTGTAAGCATCACCGCTGGACTTGCGGTTCCCACCAATCCCACACGGGGGAGTGTGCCGCCATCTTCCTTTTCTTACTACAGCTGGTACCTCTCTCTGGTCTTCCTTGTGCACGCTGGGTCCTGCCAGGAGAGCTGGAGGTTTGGGGCAAGGAAGCTGACCTCAGGTGTGTAGGGGCAAGGAAACTGGCCTAAATAGGCCAAGGACGTGGGACAACAGTCACTAAGGGAAGGGCCTGGATGCAGACAGATCGGCCCTATAATCATTGGAGGTGCAGAGAGATTCTTCTATTTTCCCAAGAAGCCCACCTTCTAGTTCTTGGCACAGAATCAGGTGTCTTCCACTCAAATGCCAGAAGACCTAGCAGGAGAGTGTTTATGTGTGTCCTTGAAAGATACTGGGCTCATTTCCAGCACCTGCCTCCCAAATAGCAAAGGAGTGCTAATTGCATAGAGAGTAGAAGGAACCCAAAGTTACCCATTCCTTTGACTCCGTGAGAGAAATAGGCATTGAGCTCCGGAGGATAACGAGTGGTTACATAGTTCCTGCAGATGTATGAGCCTTTTGAAGGACTGTATTGAGACTTTAGCTGCAAAACAAGAGAGGCCATGTGGCTCAGACAGTTAAACACAGAGTCACCCCGACCCAGCAACTCCACTCCTAGGTATACGCCCAAGAGGACCAAAAACACAGGCCGGCAAACACCCTGTACAGTAATGTTTATATCAGCATTATTCATAAGAGTCGAAACAACCTAAATGTCCATCAAGTGAGGAATGGATAAAAGGCAGCCTTTTGAATGGGGAGGATATTTGCAAATGTCGTGTCTGATAAGAGCTTAATAACCAGACATATAAGTGGAATATAAAATGGATGAAACAAACTTGTCAATGTCCTTACAAAGGAACGTCATGCATCACAACTTTGTCAGTGATGTAGAAAAGACCGACCTTAAAGGTAGATCACCTAGGTCCCAAGCAGCCACATGGCCTCTCTTGTTTTACAGTTAAAGTAGTCCTAGTAGTTTATTTCTGCTCTTGTTTCACTTGCCTGAGGAGGCATATCTAGAAAAATATCGCTAAGCCTGATGTGCAGGGGTTTACTGCCTCTGTTTGCTTCTAGGGGCTTTATGGTTTCAGGTCTCACATTTAGGTCTTTAATACCTTTGGAGTTTATTTTTGTGTATGGGGTGAGAAAGTCGTCCGGTTTCATTCTTTTGCATGTGGCCATCCAGTTTTCCCAACATTCGTTGAAGAGACTCTTTTCACCATTGTATATTCTTGCCTCCTTTGCCACAGATTAATTGACTAGAGGATTGTGGGTTTATTTCTGCCTCCCGTTTCTATTTCATGGATCTCTGTGTCTGGTTTCCTGTTTTGTTTACTATAGCTTCATAGTATAGTTTGAAATCGAGAGTTATACCTCTACTTTTCTTATTCTTCCTCAAGACTGTTTTGACTATTCAGGGTCTTTTGTGGTTCCATACAAATTGTAGGATTTTTTTGTTCTAGGTCTGTGAAAAGAACTATTGGCATTTTTGATAGGGACTCATTCAACAGGTAGATTGCTTCGGGTGGTACGGACATTGTAACAATACTAATTCTTCCAATCCGGGAGCATGGGCTGTCTGTCGGTTTGTGTCATCTCTGGTCTCTCTCATCAACATATAGTTTTCCAGGTATAGGGCCTTCACCTCCCAAACACCCTTCTAGCCCCTGAGGTCTCAGTTTGCTAATGCCATTCGTCAGAGCAGGTCCCACGCCCAACCCAGGCTGCATAGGCTAGGCCTCTCGCTGGAACAGTCTGCAGGTCCCACTGCAAGGACCCGGAGGCAGGGAGGGGAACACGGGTGGCTGGCCGGCTGTGGCCCTCGCTAGCACTTTGTCTCTCTGATCATGGATGAAACCCATGTTGCTTTATTTGTGAAAAAGCAAAGACTTTTTTTGATATAATGCAACGTGTAGAAAATTTATCTGCTGCCAATACAGGACAACTGGTAGCATCTAGTGGGTGCTTAGTCTGTGGTGGGTATTGCACAAGGAAACCTTCCTGACCTCGCGAGTTCTCTCCATGGTCTCATTTTTCCCCCCAAGGCCCTGTCGGCACCATGTTTCACTGTAGTAGGTTACTGCTAAGATACACATGTTCTCCTGACTGAATGTGGGAAATAGCAGGTGTATCTGTTTTCTTGTAGGTGTTTGCCCAGCTATTGTGAACACGGGGGCGAATGCTCCCAGTCCTGGGACACCTTCTTCTGCGACTGCGCGCACACTGGCTACACGGGCGCGACCTGCCATTCCTGTAAGCCTCACAGCCCCCTGTCCCGAATTCCACGCAGTTCCATTTTCCTTCCCGTGATTTGGTGTGTGTGTGTCTGTATCCGTGTGCTGGAAAGTCACGACAAAAACCAGTCAGTATTTTAGAGACGAATTTGTGTCTGGTTTATTTATTCATTTTAGAGGTGGGGAGGGGCCGGGGGAGAGGGAGAGAGAGAGTCCCAGTCCAGTGGGGAGCCCGACATGGGGCTCGATCTCACGACCCCGAGATCATGACCTGAGTCGAAATCAGGAGTCAGACACTTAACCAACCGAACCACCCAGGCACCCTTGTCTGGTTTATTTCTAATCAATTTTATTTCCTAGTGATGTTAGCCGCAGCTTACAGAAATCCACAGTATCTAATGGGACAGGGGGAAAAAAAAAGAAAATAGGAGGCAAAGGAAGATAAGTCTAGGAAGATAAAATATCACAAACAGTGAAAAAACAAACACCCACACAAACACAGAAAGCAATCCAGATGGCACGGTGCCGTTACTCCTTTGTTCCGTGAGCTGGGCCCAGCTTTGGTTCTCGAGTCCCGTCGGCCACAGTACGGAGGACAAATCATTGGCGGTCAGTGTTGATAAAATCAAACGAGGAGTCTCTGGAGGAGCAGATACGGGATGGGAGACACACGGTGCGGTTCCTGCACGTCAGCCAGATGCCAGGCAGATGTTCGGTCCCTTGCAGTCTCCATGCTCTTTGACGATGGTGGTGGTGAGCACAGGGGGGACTTACCACCAGCCTGTGGGACCCGAATTCTCTCCACTTGCACATGTTTCAACTCCTTTAACCCTCAGAACTGCCCTAGAAGGTTAAGTGCTTTATTGTCCACACCGTGCGCTTGAGGAGAGAGAGGGGGCGGCTCCTTCAACGGTGGTGACCCCCTGACCAGCCCATTTCTTCCATCTTGGACACCAGTCTCTTTCCTGAAGAATTGTTTTCTCCGTCGCACAGCTAAGCAAACTTTTTGGACCCCTAGTTCATTATCTACCAGAAGCCTACGATGGAGCCCCGAGATCCTCTTTGCTTTCTAATTACTAGCTTTTGTTATTTATGCTTTTATTCTACTTTTTCCTGTTTTTGTGTATCAGTGATGTTATTTCTTTTTTTAATTTATTTTTATTCCAGTTCAGTTCATTGACTGTAGTGTATTCTTAGTTTCAGAGGGAGGTTAGTGACTCATCAGGCTTCCGTAGTACGTGGCACTCATTCCATCACGTGCCCCCCTGAGTGTCCGTCATCCAGTTACCTCCCCCCAGCAGCCCTCAGTGTGTTTCCTATGATTAAGAGTCTCTTATGGTTTGTTTCCCTCTCTGATTTCATCTTATTTTATATTTCCCTCCCTTCCCCTATGTTCCTCTGTTTTGTTTCTTAAATGCCAATTTTGAGTGAAGCCATGTGATAGTTGTCTGTCTCTGACTTATTTCACTTAGCATAATGCCCTCTAGTTCCATCGGCTTGTTGCAAATGGAAGATGTCCTTCCGTGTGCCTGAGTAGTATCCCACTGTGTGTGCACACGCCACATCTTTACCCCTCCATCTGTCAGTGGACCTCTGGGCTCTGCCCACAATTCGGCTACTGTGGACACTGCTGCTCTAGACCTTGGGGTGCACGTGCCCCTTCAGATCACCACACGTGTACCTTCCAGGCAAATACCTCGTAGGGTAACTGCCGGGTCCTAGGGTAGCTCTATTTGCAACTTTTTGAGGAACCTCCACACTGTTTCCAGAGTGGCTGCACCATTTCTCAGTCCCTTCTTTGTAGCCCATCTCCCCTGTCTGGGTCTTTAGAGAGACAGCATGACACGAAAATTCACGGAGCAAAGCGTGGACGGTCACGTATCCAACCTTATGTGAACTGACCCCCAGGCAAGCAGGCGTCAGTGTTGGGATGAGGAGACCCGGTCCCCAGCCCAGGGGCTCCACAGAGGAGCCAGCGGACAGAGGGAGGTGACCCCCCCCCAAATCCCATGAGTCCAACCTTAGGGGGTTTTACCTGCAACTCTACGTACTATCCCGGGTCCAGGTAAGCACTTGCCAGGGTGACTGTTTGGGAGGAGCTGCACATCTGGAAGGTCTGCGGCTGAGGGCCTGGTCCGGTCACAGCTGGGGATGGGGCGGCCCCTACGTCCCCTGTCTCCCCACTCACCTGGCGAGGTGTCTTACACACACTACGAATGACTAAGGCATTACCAGCAACTCCGATTTAAGCATCACTGCAAACAACTCCGGCCGAAAGCTTCCTGGGTGTTATACGAAGGCTCTTTCACTTGGGCCTTAATCATTGGATTTGGTCGAATAACCGAACGGACTTCACTGTGATTCTCCGACTTAGACCAAAGTGAAGGTGAGGTAGTTCCGAAACCACAGCCAGAGGAATCAGAGACCATGAGTTCCGGGTGGGAGGGCCCAGTGACCGTGTCCGCAGTCGCTCGTGGAGCGGGCGTCTTCCTACCTTGGTCCCCAGGCAGGCCCGGCCCCGGCCCTGGGGTGTCTCCCTCTGGACACTGTCGGCGTCGCGAGCACACCCATGTATGTGCAGAAGCAGGCACACGAGTGGACAAATGCCAGCCCGTCTGGGAAGGCGGGCGTGAGGACTCTGCGGGCCTGGGAGTAGACGGTGGGGCAGGGTGTGCTGTCGATCGGGGCCCGTCTCGTGGGACGCAAGGGACACTCGGCCATAGTTTAGAAAAGAATGTCGTGTTTTGCAAAATCCCTGAGCAAGCGAACATGACTTCGATCTGAGAGAAAGGAGAAAATCCCTCTGCCCTGTCTGACCGCTTCTGGATTCTCTTCATTCTTCGGAAGAGGCTGAGCATAGAGTGGTATCAGTTCTCCGAGCAGGCTCTGCCCCCCTTCCCCATTACGGTCACTGCCCTGGGGCTCTGG
Organism: Procyon lotor; assembly: GCA_028646535.1. Lineage (NCBI taxonomy): Eukaryota > Metazoa > Chordata > Mammalia > Carnivora > Procyonidae > Procyon > Procyon lotor. The sequence continues at coordinate 426,599 of CM053615.1, read as the reverse complement.
CCTGGCCACTTGCGGGGTCTGTGTTCACGGACGCCAGGTCTCAGCCTCAGGGGCTGAGAGGTCCAGCCGTGCTGCCCTTCTTTCCTGGCTGCCGTTGGCCACTTCTCGGGTTTTCAAAGGGTCTTTCCTGTCAAAGAAATAAGTGAGACACATGGGATCTATTTCTCAGTTGATCGGCCATTTAAACTTATTCTGAATGTTAATTAAGTCCATCATCTACAGATGTGAATCACTTGCTTTGTGATAGCAAAACATTTCTTGCACATATAAAAAAATTCCACTAAGAATTGGGGTACGTTAAGATTACTGAGAGACACTTCATGTACATGTGTATATATTTTTGACTTTCAACTTGCTTGAATAATCATTTGCAAAGCATTTCAGGAAATTTCTTTTTAAAACACACCTTGTGAATGGAATGAAGGAGAGTAGCCCGTTTATAAAACTCACCTAGAAAACAGTGCGTTGCACAGGTAGGTTGTTTTAAGTGAACAGAGGGTATAATTACTGAGTAATTTAATGCATCGGTGTGGTTATTCGATGATAACAGATCACTTAGGGAGACGAAGCCAATGCCCTTCAGGTGCTTAGCCATCACGGGGCAGCATGGAAGTGGATGGCGTGAGGCCAGTTACCCCGGTTTTGGAAAGAGGCTTGTTGCTGGAGCAGGCAGGGTTCAGCTCCCCACGGTGACGCCTCTGAAAATCTTTGGCTCCAAGCTGCAGGGTCTTCATGCTGCCTGACTGACCCAGGGGACCAGTCCCCTGGAGGAAATGTCCCCGAGAGCAAGGCCGAGCGAGTACCGCTGGGGAAAGCATCCCATCCCTAGCGACAGGGAGGGGTCGGTCCCACCGCAGCCCCTGTCTGAGACCCCCGTCCTTTGCAGCTTTGTACGAGCAGTCCTGTGAAGCCCACAAGCACAGAGGAAACTCCTCCGGGCTCTACTACATCGACTCCGACGGAAGCGGCCCCCTGGGACCTGCTCTTGTGTATTGCAACATGACAGGTATGCTAATAATCAGCTTTATTGTGCCCAGGAAGCTCGTGTAATTGGTCGCTGTGTGCAGAACCACGAGGTTTAAGTGCGTCGAGTAATGTGTGTTCCTGTGCAGCTATGGGTAAGCAATATTGCCTTTTCCCCAGAAACCCAATTATACATGGTACATGGATACAGGTGTGTCGTAAACGAGTTCTGCAAAGGATCAAGGCCTGTACCGTAGTGAATGACACCTGTCCCTGGAACGGATGCGGATTCGAACGCCTCTTTTAACGTGTGTGTGTGTGTGCGCGTGCGTGTGTGTGTGTGTGCGCGCATATGTGTGTGCGTGTGTGCGCGTGCATGTGTGTGTGTGTGTGTGTGCGCGCGTATGTGTGTGCGTGTGTGTGTGCATGTATGTGTGTGTGTGTGTGGATAGCCACGTTTTCTCTTCTGTGCTCACGTCACATTTCACCACCAGAAAGGAAACAACCCTCCTTTACCACACTTCCCGTGCTACTCTAGTGGTGTGGACCTAGCAGGTCCTTCACCAACCCTAGAGCTGGACCCTGCAAAGTCTGAGACCCGGGTCAGGAGGGTCAGCTGTAAATGGTTCTCAGGTAGCCGTGACTCAGTTGTAACTGGCTTTCTCTTTTCTGGCTACGTGTCACCCCGATAGGGCTGCAGTTTCTACGTGGAAGGAGTCATTTATGGGGGAATGTACAGTGGCGGTTTGTGACAAGCTGAAAGTTCTGGTGCGGTTTCTAGACCTACTTGACTTCATACATAAAATGTGAGCATTTTGGCGATGGTGAATCCAGTGGTTTGGTCTGAACCGGATCAATTATATCTTCCAGCCCCAAAACTACCCCCAAACTTTTCACCGGACAGATGTATGGCTGTTTGGGGCTTTGGAGCGAGCATTTTGTCGTAGATACTGGCCAACACATTGCGACGGGATAAGAGATAAATATATCGACTCACCTTTACTGAAAGATGCGTGATCTGTAAAGTATGTGAGGAAGCGGCCAAAGGGATCTTTCCAGATATCCTGGGCTCCAGTGGGTATAACCGGCCTTCTACTTATTCATTTTCTGCTCTGTTATCATGGCTCAAGTGAATGCCAAGAACGGAGAAAGCTAAAGAAAGATCCTGGCATCCCAATAATACATTCTACTTTTATCAATCACGTGCTTAATTATCACAGAAGTCTAGGGCCTTTTAAAGATTTTCATGTATTTGTTCTATGAGCAAAGTTCCTTATACTGTTGAAAAATTTCAAGATCCGGAGGAAAGTGAAAATGATCCCAGCTGGCACATTGCAAAGACGAGTGAGGTTTCAATGACTGAAGCGGTTTTCTTGATAATTAACTATTGGCAGGGTTGGTAAGGCTGAGGCCACATTTATTAAAAAGAAAAAAACGACATTTGCTGCCAGAAGGAATAATGGACAGCTAATTGCCTGGTTGTCTACAGGGTATGGGTGTGATAAAAGGGAAATATTGTCGCCCTCCCAAGTGGATGCGTGGTCCAGGCTTCATCAGGGACGCTCACTGTGCATAGTCACAGAGCGCCTTTGGAATGTGCCCCTTCTTCAAAGACGGTTGTTTTAATATTAATTTCATGACAAAAGTGGTGTTTTCTGCTGGTCTGTCATTGCTGCTGCCTTTTCAGAGGGACCCCAGCCCCAGAGCAGTTGTGGTCGACGTGCACAGAGAAAGCAAGAACAGAGGCTTAGGGTTTGGTTTGGGGTAACGAGGAACTGTCTGATGGTATATGAGCCAGGTTTTTGTTTTTGTTTTTGTTTTTGATCCTGGAGGCCAGAAGGAGCCTCTAAAGGGTAAAATCTCCCGGTCAATTTATTTCCAAGATGAGGGCCTCGCAAACTGTCTCCTGAGGATGTGAGTCATTTTTCCTCCCCCTGTCAGGGGAAGAAATGTCCAAGTAAAGGCCCCACACTGAGGACTTGAAGAGAGTGCAAGGTGGTGATGGTCGGTGATGGAGGGAGCGAGGGAGGGGAACAGTCCCCGCCCCGGTGTGCGGTGTGCAGGTCTGCGCGCAGAACCAGGGCCCTGGGAGCCACCGATGGCGCGGGCGGGCGGCAGGTGCTGTGACGCTCAGTACAGCGGGGTGCACAGACAGGGCAGGGGCGGGGTCACAACGTTACACAGAGCCCTCAGGGA
>CM053615.1:379562-423340 GCA_028646535.1 Procyon lotor | reverse complement strand
CCCCCCCCCCCCCCCCCGTTTGGGTGCGGGCCCTGGAAGGAAGGTGCAGACATTATCAGCAGGGAAGAAGCAAGTCTGGAAAGGAGAGCTGGGACTCCTGCGGTGCAGTCGTGAGGTTTGGGCTGCTGGCTGGCGTCTAGTCCGTGAGGCCCTGTTGGTCATGGAGACTCGTGTAATGTGTCATCCGAGAGCCCGCTGGGCCGTTAGAACCTCCCGGCAGTACAAACTTCTAGAAATACAGTTTGGAGACTTTACACCTTAATTGCACAGACCAGCAGGCTCCCGTTTGCTTTGCGGTGGCTCCTGGACGCTGTCCGGCATCTGGGTCCCCGCACCCTTGTCCACAGTCCACGGAAGGGCAGCTGCGCTCTCAGGATCCGATTCTGGGCAGCATCCCAGGAAAAGCTGTGCTTTTATGAAGCTTCCCAAGAACTTCTAACGTACACACGGATTTGGAAGCCACGGCCACAGAGCTGAGGACCTTTGCTTCCATTGGCACAATCTGCCCCGTGTCCACCAAAATTGACATGGACAGAGGGCAGAGGGCAATAAAGCCAATGCAGATGTAAAAATCTGGTGCCGCTCTTCATTTTTCCGTCCAGGCAACGGTCCTGTTGTTTCAGTTTGCTAAGTAGCTGTGGGTGAAATTTAATGACCACTGCATCCACAAAGGCAACAGGAATTGTTCTCATACATTAAGATAATATTGAAGGCATTGAATCTGTACATTAACCATCTTCCAACCTCTCTAACTTAATCTTGGAAAGACGGAGAAATGCAGAGGCCAATCCAAAGACAGCGGATGTTTCCAGAAGTTACACTGCAAAGTTAAAAAAAAAAAAAAAAAAAGTTAAAAAAAATCCAAGGCGATCCCGGGGAAAATACAGGAAGGGACCAAATTACAGCTGAATGGGGCCCCGTGAGGTCCCCTCCGACAAACCTCGTCATTGACGGTGGTAGAACCAAGGTCCTGGCCTTCTCCCAGGCTGGAAACATTTCCACTGTGACGTTCACCTTCTCCGTGAATCTACCAAGCCTGTGGACAGTTAAGTATGCTCTAATCATTATAAACAAGTATTCACACTTGAAGAAACATGCAAAAAACGAAATTCTAAAGCAGCGGCTACAAGTATATACTTGGTGACAGCCTTCAAAACTCTAGGGCCTGGGGCACCTGGGTGGCTCAGTCATTAAGCGTCTGCCTTCAGCTCAGGTCATGGTCCCAGGGTCCTGGGATCGAGCCCCGCATCACATCGGGCTCTCTGCTCAGCGGGAAGCCTGCTTCTCCCACTACCATTCCCTCTGCTTGTGTTCCCTCTCTCACTGTGTTTCTCTCTGTCAAATAAATAAAATCTTAAAAAAAAAAAAAAAACCCAAATGGGTTTATTAAAAAAAAAACAAAACAAAACTCTAGGGCCAAGATATACTCCATATAAATTTTAGTATCTTTAGTACAAAAGCACACAACCAAAACAAATTAACTATTTGGAAGTGGCTGTTTGTGCAGTTTGCTCACAGATCGATCCCGTTTCTAAGCAGAAGACACAGACCCTAACTTCGTTGGTGGCGGGACGAGAAACGTGAGCCCCATGGCTCCACCGCGGGGACAGCGGGGCCGTCTGTGCCCCCGTTAGACCCCTCGGACGTGTTCCTCGTCGTGCTCCAGGAACGGGTCCCCAGACAGGGCACCGTGGGAACGCTTGTCTCCGGGGGAAGGTGGCACGCAGCCCGAGCTGTGAGTGCACGTCAGGTTCGTAAGAACCAACGGGCTCGATGAACAAGCCGGGGCCTCGGTGTGTCCCACACCTGCCCGCTGCCCGCTCAGATCCTGACTCACCGAGGCAGCGTGTCCCTAGCCCAGCACTTGTCATTCTTCGTGACCACGGACCCCATCGCGGTTCTGCACATTGAGCCACTGTGTTTCTTAAACAGCCTTCTTCCCATGACAGGAATTGCGACTGGCCTCCAGCCGGCACCGTGGCGCACCTGGGGACAGTCAGCCCGGCTGCTTTCCACACAGTCCCGTGAACTTAAACAAAATAATACCCTACGGAATGGGCACCGGTCAAGGCATCCTGCTGTGCTTTTTATGCCTGGATTTGTACGGATTTTCTGTTTCTTTCGCCTCTGTCTTCCTGCAGCAGCTCCTGGCTCAGCACAAACACCTCCCTTTCCAGGCAGACGTTGTTAGGCAGTCATTCGCTCATCTAACCCCCGCTCTGCTGCGGGCTGCCGGGGCCCCACCACCTCTGAGTAAGAAGAAAGAATGAACTTCTCTCATCGCCCTTCCCACTGGGGGGACACAGATGTGATTCAGCTCACTAAACATATTGTGAATATTTTAAGTTTGCATTTACTATTTTAAATACAGGCATACCTCATTTTATTGCATTCTGCTTTACTGAACTTGGCAGATTTTTTTTTTTAAACAAATTGTAGGTTTGTGGCTGCCCCGGGTGGAACAAGTCTGTCCCCCCCATTTTCCAATAGCACCAGCTCACTGCGTGTCTCTGTGGCACATTTTGGGAACACTCACAATATTTCTAACTTCTTTGTTACAGTCGTGTTTGTTATGATCTGTGATCCGTCATCTTTGGTGTTGCTATCGAGGTTGTTTTCAGGCACCGTGAACTATGTGCTTCCGAGACCATGAACTTCATTGGTAAATGGCTCTGCCAACCAGCCATTTCCTCACCTAGGTCCCTCTCTGTCCTGGGGCTCCCTATTCCCAACATGCAACAGTATTGAATTTAGGCCAATTTATAACCCCACAGTGGTCTCTAAGTGTTCAACTGAAAGGAACAGCCACACGCCTCTCACCTTCGGTCAATCAAAAGCGAGATGTGATTAAAGCTTCGTGAGGAAGGCATGTTGAAAGCTGAGGCCTCTTGTGCCACTTAACCAGGTTGTGGATGCAAAGGGAAAGCTCCCGAAGGAAATGAAAAGTGCTACCTCAGTGAGCACGTGGATGATAGGAAAGCGAAACAGCTTTATTGCTGATACAGAGAAAGTTTAGTGGATAAGAGATCACACTGGCCATGACATTCCCTTCAGCCACAGAGCAATGTCCCGACTCCCTTCAGTTCTGGGAAGGCAGAGAGAGAGGGGGGAAAGCTGCAGAAGCAAAGTCTGAAGCTAGCAGAGATCAGTGCGTGAGGTTGAAGGAAGGAAGCCGTGTCCGTGGTGTGAAAGTGCAAGGCGAAGCAGCATGTGCAGCCGTAGGAGCTGCAGCCCGTGATCGGAAGATCGAGCTGAGATCGTTCCCGAAGGCAGTCACACTGACCAACAGATTTTGAGGGTGGATGCAAGAGCCTTCCACGGGAAGAAGATGCCATCAAGGACCTTCCTGGCTAAAGAGGAGAAGTCAGTTCCTGCCTTCAAAGCTTCCAAGGACAGGCTGCACCAATGCAATTGGTGACTTTTGACTTGTAGCAGGTACTTATTTATCATTTCTCAAGTCCTAGGGCCTTTAGGAATTATAGTAAATCTACTCTGTGCTCTGTAAATGGAACAGCAGAGCCTGGAGGGCAGGACTTCTGTTGACAGCATGGTTTACTGAATGTTTTAAGCCCATTGTTGAGACCCGCTAAGAAGAAGAGAAAGATTCCTTTCACATTATCATCACTGACTGACTGTGCACCGGGTCGCCCCAGAGTTCTGATGGAGTTGGACAGTGAGATTTGTGTTGTTTTCATGTCTGCTAACACAACATCTGTTCTGCAGCCCATGGATCAAGGAGTCATTTCAACTGGCAGGTCGTTGTCTTTAAGAGATCACATTTCCTGAGGCTATAGCTGCCCTAGACAGTGATTCCTTTGACAGATCTGGGCAAAGTCCATTGAAAACCTCCTGGGAAGGATTCACCGTCCTAGATGCCGTGGGGAACACGCATGATTCATGGGGAGAGATCAACACGTCTGTTACTAGGAATTTGGAGGAAGTAGATTCCGGTCTTCGTGGATGACTTTGAGGGGTTCCTTCCAGATTTCAGAGGAAGGGGTCACTGCGAAGTGGTGGGAACAGCAAGAGAACCCGCTTTAGAAGTGGGACCTGGGGGTGGGACGGGGCTGCTGCCGTCTCGGGGCACAGCTTGGACGGATGACCGGCTGCTGCTGCGAAGGAGCCAAGAAAGCGGTTTCTGGAGGGGGGTCTACTCCTCGTGAGGGTGCTTGAAAGAACAAAGGACTTAGAATAGTCCATCAACTTAGTTGGTAGTTCGTAAGAAATTCTACTGCGGGTAAAAGGCTACCAGCTGCAGCCCGTGCTGTGGAGCCCTCATTCGGGAGAGGAAGGGTCCATCAGTGCTGCACGCGTCATCGTTGTCTTAAGAAGTGGCCGCAGACGGGGCGCCTGGGTGGCTCAGTCGTTAAGCGTCTGCCTTCAGCTCAGGTCGAGATCTCGGAATCCTGGGATCGAGCCCCGCATCGGGCTCCTTGCTCAGCAGGAAGCCTGCTTCTCCCGCTACCATTCCCCCTGCTTGTGTTCTCTCTCTCGCTGTATTTCTCTCTGTCAAATAAATAAAATCTTTAAAAAAAAAAAAAAGAAGTGGCCGCAGCCGCCCGGACCTTCGTCAGCTCCCACCCCGACCAGTCAGCGGCATCAACGTCAACGCAAGACCCTCCACCAGCAAAGATCATGGCTCGTGAGAGCTCAGATGATGCTTGGCATTTGTTTAGCAGGGAATTTTTGTTTTAAAGATTTTATTTATTTATTTGACAGAGAGAGATCACAAGCAGGCAGAGAGGCAGGAAGAGAGAGAGGGGGAAGCAGGCTCCCCGCCGAGCAGAGAGCCCGATGTGGGGCTCGGTCCCAGGACCCTGAGGTCATGACCCGAGCTGAAGGCAGAGGCTTTAACCCCCTGAGCCCCCCAGGCGCCCCTAGCAAGGAATTTTTAATCAAGGTACGTACGTTTTTTCAGACGTGATGTCATTGCACACTTGACATCGGCTCCGGGATGGTGGGAACGTAACCCCCGGGCGCAGTGGGAGCCAGAAGGTTCCCCCGGCTCGCGGTCTTGCGGTACATGTTTTATTTGTCTGGAACAGGCCGCGTTATCTCTGGGGCACGCCTTGGATGGGAAGGAACACTGTTGGAGATTCGTAAGAAAACAAAACACGATGCAAAAGGCTCTGGGTGTGGAGTTTCCTTCATGAACACACGCACAGCGGCTGCGCTATACATCTTGCTCTGCTTGGAAAGAGTTGTGATCTCGTTGTTCTCTGAGACGGACAGGACGCATGGCATCGTCAGGTCCTGCAAGGTGTCCGAAAACAGCATCTCTCCCAAAAGATCCTGTAATGTCGAAATGGTAGAATTTCTAAGGAAAGAAAAAGAGAAAGAGAGAGAAAAGCTGCTCTTTGGTGATGGTCACGCACCAGGACCCTGCGTCTCTTTTTTATGGGCTTTTGCCTGGAAAGAATCCTTCCTGCTCCCACGGGGGGGACGTCACTGTGGCCGACCTCCTGCAGCTTCTGGAGGGAGTCCCCAGGGAGGCAGGCCCAGCGTGCGTCCTGTCCCTGCTCCCACGGGGGAGAAAAGACACGCGTTTCGGGAACGTTCGTCTCCCCGCTCTCAGCACGACCACCTGCGGATGGACAGGACAACAGTCTCGATGAGCAATAAAAACCCAGCAGTCAGATGGCGGCTCGGCCAGCACGGGCCTGGTTAAATGCCTCGGCCTTCGAAGACGGCCAGCGCCACTGTGTTCGGCCTCTCCAAAGCCACCTGGTTCATTGACCAAAGATGGCACTGAAGGCTGAGGGAATTGCTTGATGTTGCCAAGAGCACCGATTATAACCTATATTCTCTCGTTGACCCTGACGCAGTTCTCCGACCATACGTAATTTTATAAGTGTATACGCAGCGTTCTCTCCGAGGAAATTATTCTGCTCTCTTGCCGTGTGGTGGGTGGAAACGCAGGGGAGACGCTACTGACACTTCGTGGTAACTGAGCCCTCGGGCCCACGTGTCCGTCCGTGTTCAATAGCAGACGTCTGTGCTCCTGAATGAGCAGACGAGCGGGAGGTGACGGGCCCACCCTCTCGCGCGGCCCCTTCCTCCTCGTCTTGGAACTCGAGCACCTGCTTTCCGTGGGAGGAGATGCAGGCACTGGCTGCATTGGCTTCATTTCCGAAGAGGCACCGTTTGGACCCAACTCGGACTTCATTTGCGGCGTCCGTCAGAAAGGGGAGTCGCGCCCTCCCTTTCCTCCAGATCAGTTTCCGTCCCGTGAGGGGCAGACCGACCACCGAGGCATCAGGCTTTTTCGTGATCAGGTCTTTTTTCTTCTTTTCTCCTGGGGGGATGGAGACGAGCATAGAGATAATACTTGGGCTTCGCGTTTACCTGACCGGGGAAGACAAAGACCTGCTTCTTTTCCCCTTTCAACCGCCTGTCGCCCCTTGTTTACAGGACACCTCGTGTAGTTCAGAGATAACGACCCACAGTGTAGGAAGTGCGGCACGTGGCAAAGTGGATATAATTTGTCGGAATAAAAAGAGAAGCGAGGGGTGTCCTATGACAGGGCGAGTCGGTGCTATACTTTTATATCCTGCTCACCAAACCGAGACGTCGGACCATCTGGGTGGGTTTGCCTAAGCCAACGGGGGCCCGGGAGCCACGGTTAGCCTCCCGGCTCGTGTGCCGGCGAAAGGCTCCCCTGAGCCGCAGCTCGTGAGACGATGGGTCTCGTTCAACGGTTCAAAACCTGCTTCAAATCCTCCCTCATTAGTTAATGTCCTCCGATCCCATTGGTGCTTCACACGACGGTGGGTCCGGCGACCCGTTTTCCCATCACGCCGGTCACTTCATTCCCTGGTCCGTCTCCTCGAAGGTCTCGAGGACGAGGAGATCATGTTGCCTCCAAGGTGCCTTTCCAGCTACAGTCCAGAGGTCTGTGACGTCCTACGTCGCGCCCCGTCGGGGAAGCATAACGGCCTCGTCGGGGCCTTGGAAGTGATACTTCTAGAAAGGGCAAGCAGTGAGATTTCTTTTTTCAAAAGGCAGCTTTGAGATTCTGTTCACGCTTTCCCTTCTCGCCACTCGGAAAAGGGTTCCCTGAGTACATTTTAACCATGCGGGACTGTGAGTCCACCAGAGCGACCACGAGCCCCTCAGGGGCCCTTTCTCTTTGTGCCCTAAACCGTGAAAATAAGTGACACTGCGGCGTTAGAACCGATGAACCCCTGAGCGGAGCCCATGGCTTCCCCGTCGCCGCTCTCACGCCCTTTCGTCTGATGGAAGAAACCCTAACCGTGAACGGCAGTAGGTAATTGCAAAAAATAACACCAGGTCCATTTAAGTAATTTTCCAGGAAAATGTTAAAATATCAAATGTCTGGTGAAAACATGATTAAAGGGAAGGAAAAAAAAACCTGTGGGATTCAAGTTGCTATAGGAACACTCAGAGCCCGTGAGCGTTCGCTCCTTACGAGCGGAGAGAGGGGATGATCTATGAAGCCTTCTTTTCCTGACTGAATGAGTGCGTTAGTCATGCTGACTCACAGTCTGCTCGTGTTCCTGCTAGATTTTGCGTATTTGGCGATGTTTTTCATAGGCTTTGAGCCAGAGTTCTTTCCATGGCCCCTGGGGGTTCTCTTCGTTGGCTTTCTGAGTGTACTCGAAGCGTTTGGGGTCCATGAGCACCAGAGGGGCTGTCAGAGTCTTTCCGGGGCAGGACAGCGGGGAGGCTGGCGGGGAGCACTCTGGGGGCTCCTGGCGGCATCGTTTTGATTTTTTAACCATGTTTGGGTCTTAGCCATTAAAAGTAATAAGCACAAACCTGACGCGACTGTTTCCAGCCCCTATAATTTGGAAATAGGTGCACTGATCAGGTCTGTAGCAGGTGCACATTACAGAGGAAGTTTTCCGTGAGTTGATGTCGTGGATGCAGTTGAGTTGGGACAGCGAGCAGCCCACCCCTGGGCCTCTGAGCCAGGACCTTTCACACCGCGGGAGGAGCGTGTGGGGGGAAGGTAAAAAAGGCGAGAAGGTTCTCTTCTGTTTTGAACAGTGTGGAGTGCTCATCGTTGTTTTTAAATCTCTTTTAAAAATGCGGGTAATCGATGTTACAGAAACACGCCAGAATTTGCCAGCTGACATTTGTGTGGCTGTGGTTCCTGACAGGAAAGGTTACATTAGCTTCTCCAGTGGGGCTGCCGTGTCAGGGCTGGTCACCGAAGGTTCCTCACAGGGATGGTTACGTTGGCTTCTCCAGTGGGGCCGCCGCGTCAGGGCTGGTCACCGAAGGTTCCTCACAGGGATGGTTACGTTGGCTTCTCCAGTGGGGCAGCCGAGTCAGGGCTGGTCACCGAAGGTTCCTGACAGGGATGGTTACGTTGGCTTCTCCAGTGGGGCCGCCACGTCAGGGCTGGTCACCGAAGGTTCTTCACAGGGATGGTTACGTTGGCTTCTCCAGTGGGGCTGCCATGTCAGGGCTGGTCACCGAAGGTTCCTCACAGGGATGGTTACGTTGGCTTCTCCAGTGGGGCCGCCGCGTCAGGGCTGGTCACCGAAGGTTCCTCACAGGGATGGTTACATTGGCTTCTCCAGTGGGGCCACCACGTCAGGGCTGGTCACCAAAGGAGAGGCTGGCACTCGATCAGTCAATTTTCATCAAAATACTGGTTTCCTATCATTTTGCACGATACAGGAGCCGTTTATTCCCTCCATATGTCTCTCATGTATTTCTTTGATTAGCAGAGGAAAAAATGCTCAGTCCAATGAGGAATAATGTATATGTTAAAATGTGTATATATATATACACACAGTAAAAACTTGGCTTTCTTTTTACAGTAATGGAAAGAAATAAATTAAGGGACAAAAAGGTTTTTTTATATCTTTGAATATTATGGCACAGAGTTTTAAGAACTGGCCCCCCCCGACAATATTGGCTGCATTCAGGGTAAAACAAATTCCAGTAAAGAGGGTCCCCATTATTAACAATTTAACAATGTCCCTTATGTTGATTCCAATGTCAGAGAGCCCTGACAGCTACTGACATAAAAACTTTAATTCACCTAAAAGAGGTGTCTGCGTTCCCATTTCTTTTTAACTGTCCCCACCTGGTCACAGTCGCTTTCTCCCTCCCGACCCTGTTTCTGCCCAGAGGACGCCACCTGGACCTCCGTACAGCACAATGGCTCCCACTTGGCCAAGGTCAAAAGCTCGAAGGGAGGAAGCCCCCCCGTGTTTTTCAAGTACACAGCCAGCCCGGGCCAGCTGCAGGCCATCGTGGACCGGGCGGACCACTGCCGACAGGAGCTGGCCTTCCACTGCAGGAAGTCAGGGCTTTCGGCTGGCCACGGTGAGTAGTGGGCGACATCCGCCATTGGGGGCTGCCGTGCAGTCTCTTCCCAGACTCGGCTGGGCGACCGATCCATGAAAGCCTCCTCACGGGGCCGTTGGAAGGCTCAGTGCCCGGCCACCGGGAAGGGTGGCCCCGCCTCGGTGATGTTGGATCTTGGACAGGGTGGCGGACGGCACGTGTGGCTTAGTCATCTGGGGGCGATTATGCCTCGACATCCTTCGTCACAGGCTTAGTGTAATTAGCCTCTTGGTCACTATTAACTGGGGAGCGATGGGTATCACGCAGCTCCTCTCACGTGACAGAACCTGCTGGTGGTTCATTTTTCACAGCTCTTCTGTTCTTGAAAATTCTATTTTTGGTTTTGTATTTTCCTCCTTTGAAATGCCTCATTTTGTCAGAACGGCAGTCAGGGTCCTCTGAGTTCAGGGTTCGAGCCTGTCACTCAGCGGCCCTGGGATTCATCCCCAGAGACTTTAGCGCTCAGGCGCTAACCTCGCCAGGCCCTAATTGCACAACGTCGATAAAATGCATGAAGCAAATGCTGTTTATTTGCATCTCTCCAGTGTGTTGAATGCATAGTTAGTGCTGGGGGGTTAGTGCTCACGGGGAGTGGGTTCCTGCCAAACAGATGACTGAGTAAACCGCACGCTCCCGGAGGAAGGAGAAAGCAGCCTCCAAGGGAGGAACTCGGTGCTGCCGAACAGTGCGGGTTGGGCTGTGGGACCACGGAAAGGGGCGAAGGCAGAGCGGTGTAGACGCCAGCCGCGAGCAGGGTCAGAAAGCAGTCCTCACCCCCCGCCCCCCAGCCCAGTGAGTCTGGGAGCAAAGCCGTGCACACCGGCCTCTGCTCCGTCCCACAACCCGGACACACTGCCCGGGTCAGTAAGGAATCCCCAGTCGGAGGGCGGGCCTCTCCCTAACTGACTTCCCAGGGATTTCTCGGTCGTTCTCCTTCCCACGGCAATATGTAAAGCAGCCACAGTGCAGCCAAACCAAGTCTGTCACTGGGGTTGGGGTAAAGGTAGAAGGAGGAAGGGCCTTGAAATTGGTAAAACAGCTGCTAAAGGGACAAAATGAGGGACCTCAGTGTCTGTCTGTCTATCTATCTATCTATCTATCTATCTATCTATCTATCTATCTATCTCAGTATCTATCTATCTATCTATCTATCTATCTATCTATCTATCTATCTATCCATCTATCTATCTATCTATCTATCTATCCATCTATCTATCTATCTATATCTATTTATCTCAGTATCTGTCTATCTCAGTATCTACCTATTCAGGCTTGAGGCTGCGTCTCCGTGCGCTGCTGCTGGGGAGTCGGTCGTGCAGACCCCTTCAGACAGACTCGGTGCAGACCTGCATGATTCCAGCAGCCCTCGGTTACGGGGCCGGGGAGGCAGGCCGAAAGCCATGTAACCTAATACCCCATAAAATGGTTGCACTAATTCCCGGTGCGCCCTCCACGGACGGGAAAGGGCAGCAAGGAGCCTTCCCCGGGAGCCTGCAGTAGGACGTCGCCGTGGGAAACCACCCCAGGTGGCTGCTGCGTGCAGAGCAGGGACTTGAGAGTCTCATAGAGCAGACTAAGAACGGGAATGTCAGTCGGAATCCACTCCCCCCATGAGTTCCCCTGTGTTCAAATCCTCAGACGTTATCACCGGGGCTAATCGTGAGAGGAGAGAGCTCGGGGCCGGGGCCTCAGTGTCGCAGGCCTTGGGTCCTGTGGTTTTCAGGGAGGGTTGCTGGGGGGCTGTGGGCCTCCGCCCTTGTTAGGGTCCCGCGGCCTTTGCCGGCAGCAGCAGGTAGGTCTCTGTGCTATAGATGGTTTCAGGGGCTGTGGTCTTGGGGGCCAAAGAGGGAGCGCGAGGACCACAAGTGCTGATTCTGGGAGACGGTCGGTCTCCATGCTGCGAGCACTAAGGTCCCCGAGGATCGCCCTTGTGGCCAGAGCGAAGGACAGCCAGCCAGGGGCTCAGGTGCTGGAGGTCCGGGGAGCCCTGCTCCCTTTCCCTTCAGCCTCTTCTTCCTCTTCGTGTTGTTCTTAATGATTCCTTCTGCAAATTCTCTAGATTGCTCCAAGAAGTCTTGAATGGAGCCAAATGCATTCTGTGCCTTTAACAGCACTTGCTGGCTCTTACTCTATGGAGAAAATGAGAAATTCGGATGTAAACAAACAATTGTGCATCTGTGCACAATGATTTCTTCGCTCCTCCATCTATGAAAAGAATGTCGAATAATCCTGTGTTTAAAGCGGTGTTTTGAAAAATATCTGTTGAGTTGAAAAGATCTTCCACCCCCTACAGATAAGTTTTCAACACACTGAGAAAAAAACAGAAAACATTGCCGACATTGATTTCTTGGCGCTCGTCTCACCCAGCGGGCCCGCGGTGGGCGGCGGTGAGGGCGGCTGGCGTGTCCGGCCGGGAGGCTGTGGGCCGAAGGTGAGGGCTCACGGAGCGGGCAGCCCTAACGAGCGGGGGCGGCTTCAGGTTAGGGAGAAGGAGGGACGTGCTCCCGATTCCCGGTGGGGGGCCGGGGGGACAACCTGAGGGTCTGAGGGGGAGGGCCCGCTGACATGGACAGACGGCTGTGCGGGCGACTGATGGAGGTCACCGCCGTTTCCCCTGCTCTCCAAGCTGATGCGGCACTGTCCCCTCCCCCCTCCCGAGGGCCCTCCCTCCCCAGCATCCTCCCCCGGTGCCTCACGTCTGTCCTGGGGCCCCAGTGGGGGACGCGGCCCAGCAGAGCTGAGGCAGCCTCCGGCCCTGTCGCTTAGTTGCGCGTTGCCCCGAGGAGGAGGTTTCGTTGATGCACTGAGCCCTACTGGCCTCAGCTGTCCTGAGCCCAGGACCCCCTTGGGCAAGAGGGAGGCTTGTCAGCGCCCTGTCCGTGTCTCCAACTACAGAGCCAACCAGCTCAGTGCAAGAGGAAGCTCGTCCTCCGGGACACTTTGAGGACAGGACAGGACAGCACCAGTGTTTTCCGCTAATAGATAAGAAATCCATGTGTTTCTCATAACATTACATTCTTTTGATGGCACTTTAGGCTCTCAAAGAGATTTTGGATTCAGCATATAAATTACTCTGGCTTTCTTTCTTTCTTTCTTTCTTTCTTTCTTTCTTTCTTTCTTTCTTTCTTTCTTCTTTTCTTTCTCTTTCTTTTTTAAACGACAGTTCTTTGAATGTTATGTCCAAATAAATGACGTCATTGGAGTCCTCCAGACAAATATGTAGGTATCATGCCTGAACGAGTTAGGGACGACTTGCTCATTTTCTAATAAAAGTAGAACATATGGCGAGAACGTAAGTCTTGATATGGAAATATTTTTTAAACAGTTGGACGTCCTCTTAGAAACGATCGTGTTGTGGAGTTAACATCTGCTCACGTCTGAAACCGCGTCTGGGTTTTAAATAGAGGGGGGTAGAGGACTCTCCTGGGGAGGCGGGCAGTGGGGGGCAAAGTAGGTGTCACCTTTCTCCTGCTTGTTTTTCAGATGGAACCCCCATGAGCTGGTGGGTTGGAGGAACCAGTGGAACACACCCTTACTGGGGAGGTTCTCTGCCTGGTGCTCAAAAATGTGCTTGTGGATTGCAGGGAAGCTGCCTTGATTCTCAGTATTTCTGCGACTGTGATGCTGACCCGGATGAATGGTGATTTCCATACAATTGCCCTGTGCAAACTGTACCTTGGTGTTGCTTGAACTGTGTAACTTAGGCAGACATTGGACAAGACCGTTCTATGAAGAGAACAGATTAAAGTGTTCCCTAGCCAGTTCAAGGTATAGGCTTTGGTGTGTACAGTGTAATTCATCCGAAGGCTAAAGCGTTAGGAAAGCTATTTCTGTTTACCTGTGAATAACTAATCATGTCCACTTTATCTGTTTTCCTAATAAGACAAGATAGGAACCCCACATTGATGCTTCCCACTCACTGAGAGCACAATCATCAGACTGCCCGGGGTTACATTTAACCCGACTGATAAGGCGACAGCCCCGTGGCCCACCCGGCTTGCTTGCTCATCTCCCTCGCTGCTAGCTGCATTTTTAAGTGGCCTCGTGGGGGAAGTCAAACAAGGCCCAGGGTGCATGAAAGGGGATTTTGGATCCCAAACCTCTCCCCATCGCTGGAGGTCTCAGCAAGCTTCCAAACCCAGAGAGAAGGTGGAAAGGGACAAATCTTCCAGCTAGCGCTCCAGGTAGCAAGAAATAACTCCCTGAAAACCCATGTCCACAGACCTGCCTTCACACAGATTTGGAATTCAAATTTACATGGCCCTTGAATCGAGTTAGTGTGGCCACAGGTCGGCAGCACCGAAGGCTCCTCGTAGAAGTACGTGATGTTCTTGCTGGAGGCCTGCCCTCCCCTAAGACTCCCGCAGATAAAACGTCACCAAACACAAGCTCACAATCAGGGCTGCCCAGCCCCGGGGGGCAGAAGTGGGAGGCAGAAGAAACCACAGGGTAAACGGATGCTTAAAAAAATCCCAGATCACGGATACATCAAGAGCATAAGATAAAATAAATACGCGAGCTGTTGGAAAAATAAGGCCTGGGATTGAAATGTGAGGAAGCAATCAGATACTGTCGACAAAGGTGATTGCGATTTGCGCAAGAACCAAATGAACTTTTAGAACTGAAATTTATCACTGAAACTTAAGACTTGTCAGATCAGATCCTAGACACAAGTGACCAGAACACGGGTGAGTTGAAAAATGTGTGTAGATAAGTGGCAGGGACCCCGGAGAGCCAGGCAGGGCAGGAAGGAGAGCAGGGGTGGGGAGGACAGAGGGCTGAGCAGGTGTCAGAGCCGTGTTTCAAGAGAGGAGACTGGCGATGATGAAGGGCGAAAATCAAACACCTCAGAGGTGGCCAGATCTGAGAAAATACTAGGATACCGGGCAGGATACATACGAGCAAATCCATCTGTAGAAACATCACGCTGAAACTGGGGAAGATTAGAGAGAATGTGAAAGGGAGCCGAGGTGACCGGAAGATGTCTCAGCGAGGACAGTGGGAGCCAGCCGGGGACCCCCCCCCGTGGGGACCAGCCGCCTGCAGGCCCGGGCACCCCCCTCGCTGCGCAGCAGTGAGTCCGCGGCTGTCCGGCTCCGAGTGTGCGCCCAGCCAGGAGAGTGCCACCCAGACAGACAGACAGACACGGGCACAGGAGAGATTCACCACCAGCCGACTCCGCAGGACGACGTTTCTGGAATCGTTTCAGAATGAAAGCAGGTAATCTGGTAAGGAGAGTCTCAGATGCAAGAAGAAATATTGAGGAAAGAAATGTGTAAACTCAGAGGCTAAAAACAAAGTGAGAGGCAAATACTAGACGGCAGGCCTGCATCACGGCGTGCACCGGATTACAGCAGGAGGAAGCAGTCCCATCCTGTGAACAAAATGATTGTGATTGACCGAGGAACTAAAGCCGTGTGGAGAAGTAAAGACATATTGGACTTAAAAATTTGTTGTGTTAGCATTAAATGGCTTATAGGGCACACGTTAAAACTTTAAGTGTAACTGCTAAAGAATGGAAACCGTAATATTCAAATCAAAAGGAGGAAGAAAAAAACGGGATTTTAAAAACTTGGTTAATTCAAAAGAAGGTGGGACATAAAATTTAAACAAGAAGAGGAAACAATGAGCAACAAAATAACATACGAATGTGTGAGTGGATTCTTTTGAATTAAAAATAAGTAGATCTTGTTTGTGCACCTAGAAATGTTGAAAGCAAAATGCTAAAACAACTTACCAAGCAAATGTGCACAGAAGTAAGTAAAATTTTTAAAACTTTTTTTTAAGATTTTATTTTTTGACAGAGAGAAAAGATGCTTGTGCATGTAAGTGGGGGAAAGGCAGAGGGAGAGGCAGACTCCCTCCTGAGGGGGAGCCCAACGACCTGGGGCTCATCAGAGGACCCGCCCCCATGACCTGAGCCAAAGCTGGATGCCTCACCAGGAGCCCAGAAAATGTAAAGTCTTAATATGGACGATTACTGTCACCATATCATGATGCTTTTTAATTTCACAAAAAAACCCCTAATAATCCTAAACTTGTATGTTCCTAACAAAAATGACTCAAAATGTACATAGGAAATAACTGGCTGCACTGAAAGGAGGAATATACAAATCAGCCAATGTAAGAAGAGGCTTAAACATGCGTCTGTTAGCAATTGGTAAATCACGCGGACAACAATTATTAAGGATACAGAATATTTTTAAACGAAATCAACAACTTGATTGGTAGGCACTGAAAATTATAGAATGTATAATTTTCTCAAGCACACATGGCACATTTTTGCAAACTGATTTTCCTAATGTTTCATAAAGCAAAACCCAAAAAATTCTATAGTAGTTGTTATCATATGGACAATTTCTCTGATTACAGTACATTTAGGTTAGAAATGAATAGTAGAGGCACAAAAAATATAGGAGGCATTTTAAAGCCACAAATGATTAGAAACAAGGAAATGAAGATTACATTATTCATAAAAAATACAGTTGCCTACCAGGAAAGCCCAAGAGGATAGGCAGAAATATTATTGAAATCAATGAGAATTTAGTAGGGCTACCTATTGAAGCTTAGAGTAACTGAATTCCTATGAGGAGCTTGTAACCATAAGAAAATATTAGAAAAGCCACTTGCAAAATCAGCATAAAGACTGTAGTACCTGGAATAAAATTAACAAAAATATGCAAAACTTTTATGGCAAAGACAGCCTAAAACCTTATTATGAGCTTATAAGAAGATGTCTCTCAATGGAGAGATCACACGACTGCCATGAGTGGGAAAAACTCAGTATTTTCTTGATTCCATTTAATTCCAACGCCAAACGTTTGTTTAGTGTTTGGGACGGTGACCCGCTGGTAAGAAGTACGAGGGAAAGCAGTGGTAAATAACGATTCTGGCGGTGGAAGCAAGGACAGGAGACGGGCCTTCTGGACACGGAGTGTCACGGGACTGTGGCCGCAGAACACGGGCTTTGCCGACGGGAGCAGCAAGGGGACAGCGAAGCCCCAGAGGGATCCTGGGAGCCTTCCAAACGCAGTTTTTGATCCGGGCGGTGATCATTCGGTGGTCCCCAGCCCCACTTTCTCCGGAACAATTAGGAAATGTGAAAGCTGACCCGGTATTTTTTCCCTGGAGCTTTTCCCACAACCCAAAAGTCGTGATAGCTGTGTCAGACCTCAGACGTCCTCCGCCAGACCGCCGGCGGCGAGAGGCTGCCCAGAGCCTCCGAACCGAAAACAAAGAGCAAGAGGCTTGGGGAATCCTGTCACTGCACGTGTGAAACCTATTGTGGGAAGTCGTCGTCGTGCCTAGAGAGGCAGTGCTCCCCACTTTCGGGGGGGGGGGGAAGAAAAAGAAAACTAGAGAAGCAAGAAAAAGAAAACAGATATCACTAAATTCGGCGATTCTGAATGAGTCTGGTGACCGTGGCAATGAATATCGTCCTGCGTGGGCATTTGGGAACGACCTGTGCTGAGGAAGAATTTCCAGTTCTGAGTTGTTTACAATTTCCTCAGGTTCGGGAAGTTACTTTGCAAACAACAGAATGAAAAAAGAACTTATGATGATATCGGCCTTAACACACACAATTACCCATTACGATTTTCCTGAGGTTTTTTGCAGGGCTCTGTGTGCTTCGTCATTGCTAAAAACAATTAAAGCGTAGCTTTTTGCTACATTATGAATGTAGCTTTTAAGTGGTTCTTTAAAATTCAGGTTTACTCAATGAATAACTAATGCACCTACATTTCCGCTCTGGATGTTCTACCAAAAGAACAATGACAGGAATGAAAATGCTTATTTTTGTCATTTACTGAAACTTAACACCAGGAATTAATTGGGTGCATTAGCCCCACATTTATAACAAACATAGTTTCAGACATACCCCCCCCCCCCAATCCATGACACCTCCCAGCTGGTGACCGACCGCCTGTCCTGTTCCCAATGTCGGGACGACCTGCCTGTGTGCCTCCGGGCACAGAAATCCGCAGGGTCTTAAGCAGACAAAGCCCTGGGGTTTTATTCTGTCTGATTTTTGGAAACCATCTGATTCCAAAAAAATTGTTTCTGAGCTTTCAGGATATTTAGTTGAAATTTTTCATATCTTACCAATATGCAACGGCAGTCACTTTGTTACATTTTTTAAGCAAAATAAGAATGCTCATAATTTTCAACTTCCTACCTCCAAAGAATATTTGTGATTCCTCAACAGAATTGGAATGATTAGCTATTAAGTGATGCAGGTTTTTTTTTGAAGCAAAGCTATTAGGCTGAACCATTGGAAATTGCTGATTGTTTCGACTTGCAAAAATGTCATGCTTCCATTTGCATACATCAGAGCCAGTGTGGGCTTTGTATTGTAGAAGTGGAGACTTCCAAGGTCCTACCCAGAGACAGGGCACCGGAAGGGTACTTTACACAAACTGTTATTTGTGCCTAAATCCAAAGTACACATGTAATTGAAGTACGCAGTAAAAAGGTGAGCAGCTTACAAGGTGCAGGGAAATCTTCCTTCTTCGCCCGGAGAGGTGGTTGGTGGTACAGCTGACTTCCTACCCCGGACCTCCGACTCTAGTCTAGTTGTTGTTGTATTGGAACCATAGACATTCAGTCCTAACTCTTCACTTACATGATTTTATTATATTACAGTTATATTTTTGTTATTATTTATAATATCCACCAGATTTTGTGGGGACACTGACGGTGGTTTTTATGCCCTCGTCCCTGACGCAAGACGTGGCGAGGAGTCGCTGTGCCCTAAATGTTGGTCGAATGAATGGACGGTGACAATCACGCACAGGGCACTTCCCAGGCATCACCCTCTTTATTAATTTTAAGACCACATTGTATCGTACTTTCAATTTTTTTAAAGATTTTATTTATTTATTCGACAGAGAGACACAGTGAGAGAGGGAACACAAGAAGGGGGAGTCAGAGAGGGAGAAGCAGGCTCCCCACTGAGCAGGGAGCCCGTGCGGGGCTCGATCCCGATCCCGGGATCCTGGGATCATGACCTGAGCCACCCAGGTATCCCTCAATTTGGTTTTGAATCAATCTTTTCTTTCTTTCTTTCTTTTTAATGGATGGCATCAATAAGTAAGGAGATGCTTAGTAAGCATGATAGGAATTTTGGAAAATTGAGTAAAAAAAGAAAAATCTGGGAATTGAAAAACCTAAATCTTTTCCGTTGGGTGGGGTTTTTTTTTTGTTTTTAATGAAGCCAGGCAGATCTTGCATGTGTAAGTTTTGCATTTAAATCCAAGGTGGCTAGATTGGAAAGTGCATGCAGTGAAAATATAATCTTGTGCTCGCACTGATGGTTATCATTTTGGAACTGCCCACTTTGATCTCTGTGGTCACGTAGACGAACAAGGATCTCTGATCCTCAGATGACCTTATTAAATACGTTACTGTGTAGTAAGAGTTCAGATGAGCCGTTTGATGTCCTCACTGTTCCGTATTTACAAATTTAGCTCCATAGCTCTTGCGCTGCAGTAAGAGACGATTTGCTACCTCTCTGGGTGTCGTTCAGAATAACGTGAAGCTGGTCGTATTTGTTTTGTAGGGCCAGCGACACAGTAGTCCTTTCCCATAAGGAGCACCTGCCAGTCACTCAGGTCGCGATGAGAGACACAGGCCGAGCACATTCGGAAGCGGCTTACGCCCTGGGGCCTCTGCTCTGCTGGGGGGACAGTAAGTAGTGGCAAGAGGAGCTGCCCTGAGCCCCGAAAATGCGCGTCAGTGTTTCAGGAGACACGTGGCTGCCTGAGTCCGTAGAAACACCGTCTGTCCTCATAACCTGCATTTCATGAGGAATATGCTGACTCCTAAAAGAAGTGTACGTTGGCGTAGTACTTGAGGAAAACAATGAGAAAGTCTGTGTCCTCCACGCGGTATTTCAGTGAGACTGTCGCCGTGAATGTTGGCGGAACGGTGGGAAACATTGTACCCCGCCGGGTCGGCAGCCGCCAGTCTCTGCCCGCGGGTCAGGGGAGGCGGGGGCTGAGGGGCCCGAGACTGGCGAGGGGGGCGACAGAAACCACAAGTGTACCGGCCCCCCTACCCTCCCACAGTTCTGCAGCCCTCGGCCGTCCTCGCCGTCCGCACCCTCCCGCTGCAGTGGGATTTCTCGCGTGTCCTTCGTCTCCCAAACTACCTGAAATACGCTGTGCCCACTCTAACTTTAACGTACTTCTTTCTAATCCCTTTTGGATATATTCTCTTCAGGCCTCCTCCTGTATCACCCCCTAAAAACTGCTTTTTCCAGTTTATCAGTGAGGCTTCGATGGGGGTAAATCCAAATTTCACTCTCAGGTGTCATCTGAGTGGCCCTTTGGGCCCCTCTCCTGATTCTCTGGGGTTCACGTCTTTGGCTGCCAGCTCACCCGCAGCCTTCTGGGTTCCCCCTTCCTCCCCGTGCCGGTGGCACCCCCTTGGGACGCCCCAAGCCCGCACCCTCAGCCCCCTTCTCTCTACTCTCGAGGGCTGTGCTGTTCCCGCCGGGCTCGTGGCTTTAAACTCCACACTGGTGTCCGTGATTCCGCCCTCTGCCCCCCCGGCTGGCTCGCTCACCCCCACCTCTGCCACCCAGCTGGCTGGGCTGAACCTCTCTGCTTGGCTTTCGATAGTAGTTTCAAAATCAGTTTGTCAAAAAGAAGGGGAAAAAAGTGTTGCCACGAAACCTTCCCCAACTCAGGGCGTGGCGACTCCATGCTTCCTTTGCTTAGATGGAAAACGTACCCGCCACTCGTAAGTCTGTCTGCTCTTAACACACGTCGGATTCATCCACACGTAGAAATCGTCTTGCTTCGAGCTTCGACCACGGGTCCAGCGCCCCCTCCCAGCGGCTGGACTGGCCCGCTTGCCGCCGCCTCTGCCCACTTAGCGGACGTGCCCCGGAACCGCCGGAGGGACACGCCAGGGCCGTCCGTCCTCGGGCCCAGCCTCTCCCGTGGCACTCGTATCAGACGAGAGGCCGAAGTCCGGCGTCCTCCCAGCCTGCCGTGGCCGACCCTTCCCGGGGCCCCGTAGGAGATGTTGCATGTGAAGAAATCCTGGCGTTTCTGAGCCTTGCCATTGAGGAAAAGGAAGTTTCCTACTTCGCAGGACAAAACTATTGAGCGGTGATGGTCGCAATGTAAAGAACATGTGAACGTGCCTTGACGGATGACAGTACGAAGAATTGTTTTTCCTAGTGTTGACCTTAAACGGCAGACTGCAGCTCTGTGTCTGGAGAAGGCGGATTCAGCACGGCCCTGATCTCTCCCCTATAAAGCCCGGGCGGGGTGCCTGAAGCCGTTATCTCAGGACCCTGGGAAGCCAACAGCAGCAAGGAAGAGAAACCAGAAGGCGCCGTTTACTTTTCCCTCCAACATCTGTCAGTCAAGACGTGGGCACCGGGTCACAGACAGAGAGGTTCCAGGAGAAGCCCCCCAGCCCTGTCTGGAGGGGGGAACGGAGAATTCCTGACTCTCACAGAATGCAGGAATCCCACTTCCCTCTTTTCTATCCAGGCAGACCCATGGCCATAGCAGCAGAAGCTGCCCTGGGAAGGCCCAAGAGCCAGGACTTCGGAAGGGGATCGGACAGCTGTGGTTCAGAGATGGCGGAAGACTCCTCTTATTTGTGTTTTCTTTCTCCACTCACCCATCGCTTGACAATGGACTTGGTACAGGTGCACAGGAGAGCACTCTAGAGCAGTCTCACTAGAGCCTGTTGTTCGGTTCTGTGACTGGAAAGGGAGAGCACGGACCAGAAAGTACCTGGGAGAGCCGAGGGAGGCCACCGTTCAGGGGAGCGGGCTGTGTGTGGCTTACGAAGCCCCGGGCTCACCTCGGAGCGACACATGCAGGGACTGGTCCGAACTGTAGACCCAAGAAGTTGAGAACTTGGTGGAGAGTCTGCTACCAAGGCTGGTCACTGGGTCGTGCACGAGCGAGGCGGGGCTGAGTCATGCTGCGAAGGCTCTGGAGACTGGGCTGCCCTTAGCGACAGCCCACAGAAGGCAGGTTGCAACATGTGGCCAGACCCCAACCAGGACAACTGCCGGCAAACAGAAAACCAAATAAGTTAAAAGCAAAAAATAAAATTTGTGTTTGTACACACACACACACACACACACACACACACACACACACGAATGAAAACAACATGCTCAACACATTTAAACAAAGCCCAGAGTTTATTAATATAATATTTAAAATATCTAGGAAATCATCTAAAATGACTTAGCACAAAGAACCAGAAAAATAAGCTGGCTTAGGAAAATATAATCAACAGGCACTAATGCAATTATGACAGTTTAAAACAGCTATTACATAAGAACTCTAACAACTAATCATAAACCCTTCCGTAGCAAATAAAAAAAGAACATTTCACCAAAGAAATGGGATATACAAAGAGCTAAATGAAAACTTCAGAACTGAAAAATATGGAACTGAATTCAAAGAAGCCCTGGGTGGGCCAAATAGTAGATCTGAGACGAGACAGCAATGGCCTTAATGATGGGAATGACTCATCTGATCAAAAGAGAGAGAAAGATCTAAAAATGAACTGGGCCTCAGGGAACTCTGAGTCAACAACAAAAGATCTAATATTCATATAATTGAACATCCAGAAGCAGACAGAATAGTGCGGTGCTAAAAAAAAAAGTACTGAAAAATAAAAAGGCTGGAAAGTGTCCCAGTTTGGCAAAAAACAGGCTTGAGAAGGTGAATGAACTTGAAGCAAGATAAACTCAAATTCACCTCCAGACTCATCATTATCAAGCTGCTGAAGACAAAGGCAATGAGGAACGTTTTGAAATCGAGAGTGACGCATTGTCCGTAGGTGAGCACCTCCTCATGTGGCCGGGACTTTGTCCTCAGGAATAGGAAGCCAGGAAGGACGTGCCGGAACGGTTCTCAAGGGCTGAAAGGAAAGAATCGTCGGTCTGGAATTCCATAGGCAGCACGCATCTCCTTCGAGGACGAAGATAAAACAAATTCGCAGGTGAAGGAGAGCCAAAAGCATTCCTTACCAGAAGATACTTTAAAAGACTTTCTAAAGAAGATTCAGACAGAAGGGAAATGATATCAGAAGGAAATTTGGGACCTCGGGGGTATAAAATCAGCATGAGAAATGGTAAATATCGGGGTACATATAATAGACCATTCTGTTCAGTTATTTTAAATACACCTGTGGGTTGGAAGCCAAAAATACATTATTTCATAGGGCTTTTAACTGGTACAGATGAAATACATTTGGCAACAATAAATAAAGGGAACTCAGAGGTTTTGACAGATGAGCCCAAGTAGTTACAATGTCGATTCTGAGCAGACTCTGAAAAGGTAAGTATATATGTTGTCATTCCTAAAATAAACAATCAAGGAACTGCTACTGACGAACAAAAATAGAATACTAAAAAATGTTTAGCCCCAAAGGAGATAGAAAAGGGGAAACAGAAGAACAAAAAAAATAACAAACAGGAAAAAAATAATGAAATGATAGAACTAAATTAAACTTATCAACATTTGTACTTAATAGGATTGGTCTAAACAAACCAATTAAAGGACAGATTGTTATGACTCAACTATGTACTGTGTACAAGAAATTTGCTTCAAATGTAATGATATTGTAAGTTTAAAAAGAGGGACAGGAAAGGATAGACTACACAAACCACTAATGAAAAGAAAGCTGGAGTTTCTGTATTGAAGTTTTTGCTTGAAAGCACAGAAAATTAATAGAAAAGTGATTAAGAAGACATGAGAATATTAAATGTGAGTACTAATAACTGGGCTTCAAAATACATAAAGCAACAACTGTCAGGATGGAAAGGGGAAGTAGCCAAATTCATAATTATAATTAGAGAATCCAATGCTTCTCTCTCATTAACCTTTGGAACTAATAGGGGGAAAACAAGCAAACTGTACATAAAACCTGAATGTCATCACAAAGCAGCAGAATTTAATTGACATTTACGGAACACACTGCCAACAGTAAAATACACATTCTTTTTTTTTTTTTTTTAAAGATTTTATTTATTTGATAGAGAGAAACACAGTGAGAGAGGGAACACAAGCAGAGGGGATGGTAGTGGGAGAAGCAGGCTCCCTGCTGAGCAGAGAGCCCGATGTGGGGCTCGATCCCAAGACCCTGGGATCATGACCTGGGCAGACGCTTAACGACTGAGCCACCCAGGCACCCCACATTCTTTTCAAATGCACACGAATATGCCATATTCTGTGTCACAAAACAAACCTGAGCACACATCAAATGGATCATACAAAATACATTCTGACATAAATGAATTAAACTAGAAACAAAGAACAAAGAGAGTGAGAAAGTCTCCAAACACTTAGAAATTAAACACCAAACTGCTAAATAATAAATGAGTCAAGGAGGTTCCAACAGGCAGTATGAAATATATTGATCTGAATGAAAAGGAAAATACGATGTATCAAAAATGGGGGAGGCAGTTACGGCAGTGCTTTGAGGGATATTAATAGCATTAAATGCTTGTATCATGAAAGAAAAAAATATCAACTCAATAATGTAAGCTTATACCATAAATTAGAAAAGGAAGAACAAAAGTAATTCAAAATAACACAAGGAAGGAAATAATAAAGATAAGAAGAGAAATAAATTAAAAGCAGAGATCTAGGGGCACCTGGGTGGCTCAGTGGGTTACAGCCTCTGCCTTCGGCTCAGGTCACGGTCTCAGGGTCCTGGGATCGAGCCCCACATCAGGCTCTCTGCTCAGTGAGGAGCCTGCTTCCCCCTCTCTGCCTGCCTGTCTGCCTACTTGTGATCTCTCTCTGTCAAATAAATAAAAATAAAAAATAAAAAATAAATAAAAGCAGAGATCTATAAAAATAAAACATTTTTAAAAAGATCAGTAAAATAGATAAATCTCTAGCAAAATTGTCGAGAGAGAGAGAGAGAGAAGAGAACTATTACCGATGTGAGGAGTGAAGGCTAGAGTATCAGTACAGACCCTACAGGCAGCTGTAGTGCAGTAATGGCACACTTCAGACAACTCTACACATGTAAGTTCTCCGACATAGATAAAACAGACCCATTCCTTGAAAACACTACTAAAACTCACTCAAGATAACTAAAACAACTAGACTAGACCTAAAAATATTGATGGAATTGAATCACGGCTGAGATGACTTCACTGGTGAGTTCCACCAAAGAAGAAATAACACCATAATTACCCAATCTCTTTCAGAAAATAGAAGAGGAAATTCTTTCCAACATTTTATGAGGGCCAACACTGTCTCAATCCCCAAACTAGACAAAGAAAATGCAAAAAAAAAAAATATTTATTTATTTATTTTTGAGATTTTATTTTATTAACAGACAGAGAGAGATAACAGGCAGGCAGAAAGGCAGGCAGAGGGAGAGGGAAAAGCAGGCTCCCTGCCGAACAGAGAGCCCGATGGGGGCTCAATCCCAGGACCCTGAGATCATGACCTGAGCCGAAGGCAGAGGTTTTAACCCACTGAGCTACCCAGGCTCCCCTATTTTATTTATTTACTTATTTATTTTTTAAAGATTTTATTTATTTGACAGAGAGAAACACAGCAAGAGAGGGAACACAAGCAGAGGGAATGGCAGCGGGAGAAGCAGGCTTCCTGATGCAAGGAGCCTGATGCGGGGCTCGATTCCAGGACTCCGGGATCATGACCTGGGCCGAAGGCAGACGCTCAACGACTGAGCCACCCAGGCGCCCCTATTTTATTTATTTTTTAAATTTATTTTGTTTTTCAGTGCTCCAAGATTCACTGTTCATGCACCATACCCAGTGCTCCGTGCAGTCGGTGCCCTCCTCAATACCCACCACCAGGCTCGTCCAACTCCCACCCCCTCGCCCCCTTGCTCAGAGTTGATGGACAACATCATCACAGACACATATGCAAAAATCCTCAACAACATTAGCAAAACATCCAGGAACATTTAAAAGGACAATATACCATCGCCAACTGGGGTTTACCCCAGGATACGAGGCTGATTCAATGCAGCTGACCCCGGAGCAGCATGGGTTTGATCTGGGCAGGTCCACTTACGTGCAGATTTATTTCAGCAGATACAATACAGTCCTGGAAATGTTTTTTCTCTCCCTTGTGATTTTCTTAATAATATTTTTTCTCTAGGTCACTGTGTCATAAGAATACGGTATATAACACATAAAACATACAAAGTGTGTGTTAGTCAAGTGCTGCTGTTATTGGTAAGCGTCCAGTGAGCCGTAGGCTATTAGTAGCTAAGATTTGGAGGGTCCGAAATGACACGTGGATGTCCATCTGTGCAAAGGTTAGTGCCCCAACCCCTTGTTGTTCAGGAGTCGACCATAGGAATCAATCAGTGTCATCCACCATATTAACAGTTTAAAGAAGAAAAATCATCCCGGATGCTTTTTCTGCATCAATTGATATGAACACGATCGTTTGAATTATTATGATTATATCATCGATTAACATGATAAATTCACATCAGATACCATTCGCAATAAAATTCTTAGCAAACTATGAATAAAAGGGAACTTCTTCATCCTAATAAAAGGTATCTGTATAGGGAAGGGCTAGCATCGTAATTACTGGTGAAAAACTGAATCCTTTCCCCTCAAGAGCGGGAACCAGATAAGGACAGTGGGTCTCGCCACTTCTGCTCTGTAATTTCAGTCGTCCGGGAAGGCCGAGCCGGTCAGTACCGAGAGAAGACTGTGCACAAATACATATGTGACGGGCAGAAGTGTTGGTAGCAGCTCTGTTCGTGAGCGACCAACGCTGGAAACCACACTGACATTCTCAAATGTGGACAAAGACACGGTGGCCCCATCCACGTGATGAAATACCAGAGAGCGGCAATAACCCGTGGCCGCCTGAGTGCATCTCAGAGGCTCTCCCCTGAGTGAGAGAAGCCGGTCTCAGAAGGTTACCTTCCGCGTGACTCCCATTTATGTGGCCCTTGGAAGAGGCACAACTGTAGATCACGATCAGCAGGGCTTAGGGGCGGGAGGAAGGTGTGACTATGAGGGAACAGGAGGGGGAGTTCGGGAGGTGACAGAACAGACCTTTACCTTGACTTCGGTGGTGGGGGTCCAGGCCTACGCGTGTGTTCAAGTTCATCTAACTGTACGTCCCCCCAAAGCCAATTTGACTTCCTGGTCATCTTTAAATAATATCATTTTCTAAAAAGAGCAGGGCATTTCCAGTGATTATCTCCATCCAGTTGCAGTCTTGTCCGTCTTAGTCCTTGAAAGAGTCAGTACTTGGATATTCACATCGTGGCTGTATGTTCGGAAGAACCCCCAAACGAAGGCCTGCCAAGATAATGAATGCATTTAATGGTTTTAAAAAATTGCTAGAAATACAAAAGTGGTAGTAATTCCGTTTCCTTGCTATTGTCACTGCTTTTTTTTTTTTTCCTTTTGGAAACAGATTCATTTTGGAATTCCGCTTCCTTCAATACCGAGACCTCATACCTTCACTTCCCTACGTTCCGTGGCGAGCTCAGTGCTGACGTGTCTTTCTTTTTTAAGACGACAGCTCCTTCTGGGGTGTTTGTAGAGAACCTGGGGATCACAGACTTCATCAGGCTAGAGCTGCGTGGTGAGTCGCCCCTGGGCCAAGCCACCAGGTGCTCAGTATTTAGCAGTAACCATTCTGGGAGCCTAATTCCCAATGTGCTGCTATGCTGTCTTCATCACTTGAATTTCTTTAGTACGTACTAAAGTCCTGTTACCTTTTTTTAAAGATTATTTATTTGAGAGAGAGAGAGAGAGCAGGGTTGGGGGGAGGAGAGGGAGAAGGGGTCTTAAGCAGACTCCGTGCTGAGTGCTTCACTCCAGTGCAGGGCTTGATCTGACGACCCTGAGATCCCAAGCCGAGCCCACACCAAGAGTCAGACGTTTAGCCAACCCCACCACCAGGAGCGCCTAAAGCTCTGCTATTTTAAATCCTTATTTCTAATAGAGAGGAAACAGTGATTCACAAAACACGTCAGTCTGTCCAATTTTGTGCTGTGCTAACTCCGCGTGCAGTAACGATCTTTTAAAGCAAACTGGTCCGGTAACGACTTCCTAAATTGCAGAATCGTTTCCTGTAATTGACTCGTCCCTTCGTTCATGCATGTGTGCAAGGCTCGATTCCTGACTTCAGAATTTCATGGAGGGCTTTTTAAATAAAGTATATGAGGACTTCAACCCCCTTTAAGTAAATTCACTCCTTAGGGTTTAGCAAGATGAGTACGCTCTGCAGAGGAATGGGATAAAAGGGCTTTGTTTTTCTTCCCCCGGGGGCACACATTTATGCTGCCCTCCTAGCCAGCTCAGTGACATCCGTCTGCATCAATGTCGCCGTCCACTTTCATAAGGAGCCTGTGGTGCCGCTTCCCTCCTGTCTCTCCAGACCCAATTTCCTCCGCGGGGAAGGAACCCAGCTACTCTCTCCTCTGTGTTTGCAGCTCCTGCAGAAGTGACCTTTTCCTTCGATGTGGGGAACGGGCGCTGTGAGCTCACGGTGCGGTCTCCCGCTCCCTTTAACGACAACCGGTGGCACCACGTGCGGGCCGAGAGGAACGTGAAGGAGGCGACCCTTCGAGTGGACCAGCTCCCCAGCCAGACGCGAGCCGCGCCCGCGGACGGCCACGTCCGCCTGCAGCTCAACAGCCAGCTCTTCGTGGGTGAGTGCGGCCGCCTTCCCGCGGGGCACGGAGCCGACAAGGCGCGGGCCGTGCGGTCGGGCGGCAGCAGGTGCACGAGGCTCCCGTCGGCCCCGGGACCGAGGGCCCGGGCAAGAGTCAGGCGCTCTCTCCGTAGGTGGTGGTTGGCACAGTTCCCGTAGCGTGTTGTTCGGGATCACGGTTTCCATCCGTCTCCCAGGTCACAGGAGATAATGGAGGCCCAGACAGAGCGAGCGACTTAGTCTAGAAACTCAAGTAGAAGCGAAATCCAGTCCCCGGTGGATGGGTTCCCAGGCTGGCCCTCAAGGGTATTGATGACTGGTGTTTGCTTTAGTGACTTCTTATCAATACTATTGATAAAACAATCAGCAGTTTCCATGCAGCACTCCTGGCTTCTCTTCTCAGCGAAGCTGGGGCAGCTGCCGTGGGACTGTGACCGAGTTGTCCAGTGTCCCTCAAACACAGACCGCAGGAGGACCCTCGTGTCTGCGCCGCCCTCCTCGCTGCCCGGTCCTCACAGGCGCCGCGATCAAAAGGGGCTGGGCCCTTTGTCGCTGCCGGTGCTTCAGCGATTAGAGCTCTGGGTGGGGGGAGTCTTCCTGGTCATTTCCTTGCTCATTTTCTTTAATACTTTTCCTGTTTCTCAAAGGGAGAGATGAGTTTGGCTACATTGCTTTTCAGACACCTCTATTCTAATCTGGAAAGCAAGCAGATCTGTGAGGAGGCTCTTCCGCGGTCATTTCTCACGTGTTGTCAAGTACGTAAGGAGCTAGTCCAATTAAGAACTGGTCTAAATCACAGATGAGCACGCAGTGCGCTTTGCCAGAGGGCACCCGCAGCCCCTGGGGGCCAGTGCCCGCAGGGAGGTGTGTGCGCGTAGGACCCACGGCGCGGAGGCTCCACGGCAGAGCTTCACGTCGTCGTGAAACCATGAATCAAACTAAACAATTCTGTTTTCTCATTTGTAATCCTGAGAATCCATGAATGGAATTTCTAGAACAAAGTTTGCACGAACAAACTACCTAGAATTGACATCCTCACTGAAATAATGTTTCCCGAGCTTGGGAAGCTGGCGGAAAATTCTGATCTATACCCCTGGCCCACCGAGTCAGAATCCCGAGAGTGAACCCCAACTCTGTTTTAGCAAGCGCTCCAGGTGACCCTGCGCCCCCAGATTTGAGATTAGGCTCTCGTGAGACACGGTAGAAGGACAGAGAGCTACGTACGCAGTGTGCAGTGACCATCACCCTGCCTGACCTCGGAGCCGGCAGGCTGGAGCGGGGCGGGCCCAAGGGCCTGGGTTTTCATGTCACCCCTGCCTTCTGTTCCTGTGCCCACTGCGCAATTCCGTTTTCATGGGGTTGTTAATGGGAGCATTTCTAAGAAGGGATGGTATCACATATACAATTTTTCATTATAGATAAGATATATATTATATATAACAAATGTATAACAAATTGTAACAAAATATGTCACTTGTGATTATATAATCTATATTATACAATTTGTTACATCTATTCTATTCTATTATACATAACAAATACATAATTATAATCTGTTATTATATGATTTGTTATATACAACTTGTTATATATGTTATAATATGTATTATATATAACAAATGTATAATATATTATATAACATATATATATTATATATGACAAATGTGTAACAAATATGTAACAAAATGTATAACAAATGCATATACAGGTTATAATGTATAATGTATATTACATAATAAATATCTACAATATATATACGTTTGCATGTTACAAACTTGTAATATATATTATAATGCAAAGATTTTCAGCTATCTAACTTTATGGTGCCCGTCACAGTTTATACACTTAAACTTTAAAAACGAGAGATGGTCTTTTTTTTTTTTAATGGAGGAACCCATGTAAAAATGTACAAATCTTTCTAAATATAATTGAAGAAGTATTTTTAGAGTAACTATTTACCAAGGTCAACTTCAGAAATACTTCTGTCTGTGGCTCATTCGATATCGCTGGATGATCCGTAGGGACCGCAGCCTGTTTTCAACCTTGCAGGTGTTTGGGAAGCTGCCGGCAGGTGCCCACCCGAGCGCTCAGTCGGCCACAGTGGGATGTGGGACAGGAGTGATCCCCGACCCCGGCCCTAATGTTTCCCCTGCAGGTGGCACGGCCACCAGACAGAGAGGCTTCCTGGGGTGCATTCGGTCGCTGCGGCTGAACGGACTGGCCTTGGACCTGGAAGAAAGGGCCACGATGACGCCGGGCGTGGACCCGGGCTGCCCGGGGCACTGCAGCAGCTACGGGCACCTGTGTCGCCACGGAGGGAGGTGCAGGGAGAGACCCAGGGGCGTCGCCTGCGACTGCGCCCTGTCTGCGTATGACGGGCCATTCTGCGAGCGCGGTGAGTGTGCCCCGGGCAGGACGGGGACAGGGAGGCCCCTCTCTGGCCGTCTGCCTCGTGTTTCTGGCGTCTGACCCTTTCTCCAGGAGGGGGGAGGCGGTCTCTGCGATCGGCTAAAGGAGAGTTGCTTCTCCCCCAAAGTCGTCCGTTGAGGGTTCTCTTCTTGAGAAGCCCGTGGCGACTTCTGTTGGATTCACGCAACACCGAGAACCCTAACTGTGCTCACACTTGGCGTTACTGCTCTGCGATTCTGAGATGAAGCATTTTGTGGGTCATAATAAAATATTGTTACTCAGTTCGACGTCGTGCAGATATGCATGGGGATAAGTTATCTTTTTAGCCACACGTGATTATCTTTTTAATCGGAAATATTTTTATTTAAAAAATATTTAAAAAAAAACAAACAAACCCCAGCAGAGCCTGACACTCTCGTTTTCTCTCTTGAGAGACTTAAGGGTTAGAGAGAGAGTGTAAGTACACGTAGGGAGCAGCCTCGCCTTGACGTTGCGCTAACGTGACAACAATGAGTGTCATTCCAGAGATCTCTGCGTATTTCGGAACTGGCTCGTCCGTTATCTACAACTTTCAGGAACATTCTAATTACACCTCCAGCAAGAACTCCAGCTCCTTTGCAGCTTTACTTCATGAGGATCTGACGCTGGCTGGGGAAATGGCCACACTGAGCTTCCGGACCACAGGGATGCCCAGCTTACTCCTCTACGTGAGCTCCTTCTACGACGAGTACCTGTCCGTGATCCTCGCCCCCAACGGTGGGTGCCGGGGCTCTAAGAACAAGGAGGCTGAGTTAGAAACTGAGGACCACAGTGTGGGGGCCCTTTAGGTGTTCAACTACAAAAAGGAAACAGAGTTGCGTGGCTTGGCATTCTTGTTCTACTAGGAGGGTTATTTTTCATGGTAGCGCTCAAGTGTTTATCGCTAAAGTTCACATTTCCATGATTACACTTCAGATGCATTTCTCCCACAGAAGTTTGATCATTTTAGGTATTTGATGCTATTCTGGGAAGTCTTTCCTTCTGCACCTGAATAAATTAGTTTTGCAATTCACTTCCCAAACAAGATAGCTCATTTTGTACATGGAAAATATTTCCTCCTCCTTCTAAGTGAGGTAAAGAGGTATATTAAACTATCTAAAATCCACTATTCCTAAGCATCAGATGAATAGGATTGTTCTTTACTCATCAGCGGCCGAGAAGCTATTCATCGGCATTATCTACACACAAAGAAAAGTGGGATGAGAGTTCCCCAACTCATGGCCACCCAGTCTTTCCAAGACTATTCCAGATGGAGAATTAGACCAAGGTATAGTCTCACCTCACAGAGGAAGGGCAGAGACCTTTCTGGAAGATCTATTACAGGTGGTGTGGGAACTATGAGATAGTGGGCATCCCTGTGAGGGGAGGGACATCAGGAGATTTAGATGCCGTAGCAAGTCATTGGTCTTTCC
Source organism: Procyon lotor (assembly GCA_028646535.1). Classification (NCBI taxonomy): domain Eukaryota; kingdom Metazoa; phylum Chordata; class Mammalia; order Carnivora; family Procyonidae; genus Procyon; species Procyon lotor. The sequence continues at coordinate 391,494 of CM053615.1, read as the reverse complement.
TCTGTTTCTTGATTATGGCAGAAACATTAGGAAAAAAATTCTGGTTGTGCAAAAAAAAAAAAAAAAAATTCATTATGCAAATGTCAGCAGTGCATTAAAATGCATTAAAATAAGTCACATTAAAAGAAGTGATGCTTATAGAAACTGAATGTTAATGCAATATTGCTTAAGGTTTCACCATTTAATACTATGAATACCACATGGATAGTTAACTTCGAGCCTAGCTCCGAGTTCTCATATGCTTAACTTAGATTTTTCCTTTCGTCAAGGAAAATGGAAGAACTTGGGAAAAGACCATTTGGTCTTGGCTTTTAAAATAGCGTAATCGGATTCTGAATTCGGCCCTGGAATAGCACACAAATGATCACTCTTCCAGGAATAGGGACTCTCGGCGTCCTTAAGCAAATGCTCTATAAATTCAAATTATAGGAAATAAATAAAAACAAAATGTGCTTTAGAACCTGCATTGACAGTTTTTATAAAATTCCGTTTTAGTTTAAAATGTCTTTTTTTTTTTTTTGGATCCTCTTTAGGAAGTTTGCAGATCAGGTATAAGCTGGACAAGCACCAAGAACCCGATGTTTTTAACTTCGGTTTTAAAAACCTCGCCGACGGGCAGCTTCACCAGGTGACAATTCACAGAGAAGCGGCAGTGGTCTCTGTGGAGGTAAGGGGTCAATTCACAGCAGCAAAAATCAGCAAACTTGTGGCATTCGGGGTACGACCTCCGGCAGGACTTTGAGAATAAATCCTAATAAAAGGGATACACATTCAGCACGGTCTTCCCACAAAGTCCTGGGGACAGAAAACGTAGTCAAAGTGTTTTCTTTAGCAATGTTGTTTGTTTGTGTAGCAAGAGGCTGACAAGGTTCTTATTAATATTTGACCACTGAAAATGCCGAGCTATCCTCATCGGTCGGGGACCGCTGGCCAGCTTCTCCCAGCGATGACTGGGGACATTCCGAGGAGAGCCTAGTCCATCTGCAGAAATGTAAACGCAAGGGGAAAAGCAAGATTCTGCCTAAAGTGGGAATTTGCTTTTTAAAAGCATCAGTGTTTCAATTATACATTGTCAGGGGTTTTCAAAAATAACCTTTATATATTGAATCTGTGCGGATAATACCTTTTGTGGCTTGTGCTGCTTGTGCCGCTAATTTCTATTTGAAATAAGTAAAGCTTTAAGGTTTGAAATAGCTTATTGCATCTGTTTGTGGATTGTACCAATTGTAGGTCCCCAAACCGTGAAGACAAAGGGGCAAGAAGAGGCAGCGGGGTCTGTGAGATCTGAGGGTCATAGACATTGTTAGGGGCCGACTCACCATTGTGAGAGCGCAAGCGAATGGCTCCTTTTTACCATTTTTCTTGGTCGCTCTCTGATTCCCATTCTCTTATCATCAAAATTGCTTGCCATTTCGATGTTTGCTTCCTGTGGAATATTTACTAGGTTAACCAGAATGCGAAGACACAAGTCATCCTGTCGTCAGGGACAGAGTTCAATGCTGTCAAATCCCTCGTGTTGGGGACAATTTTAGGTAAGTGTCAGAAGGAGCGCCGCCCCCCCGCCCATGACATTGTCCCCCCACCCATGACATTGTCCCCCCCCACCCCCCCCACCCATGGCAGGGGTCAGAAGGGTCAGGTTGCACACACAGGAAGGGTTCATCACTGAAAGAAGCTCCCTGTCCTATTCGTGGTTCCCAGTGAGTGACAGTCCAGGTAGAAGCTGCCCTTTCGTGTGAGTGTAATGTCGGCCCCGTGAGCCGGGGGGACCCCTGCGCAGCGTCTCCACACTTGTCCTCTCGCTTGGCGATCACGCAGAAATGAAACTTGGTATTTTTCTAACAATTGAGAAAAGGCGAAGTCAGAGCAGGTATCGCGTTCACAAATTATATACTAATCAGGGGTCAGACGCAGAAATCGTTCAGTGATAAATAGGGGTTTGCATTTACAAGAAGAAAGACTTACACTGCCCTTTAGCAGGGGAGCAGGTGCTGGGCGGTGGGCCGGCCCTGCTCCAGATGCGTTCAGTGCCCACGCTGCTCTCGGAGGGTCGGGGCCTGAGGAGCCGCCCCCACCTCCGTAGGGCTGCGGGTTATGCTCCATAAAAGTAGCCGAGTAAACACACACTGTGCTACTGAGGCATCAAGTCATTTATGCCTTTAGTTCCCCCTTGTTACCAGAGTCAAGTTGAAATAAAAATAAATTTTGAAAGGTATTCTTTCTTTTTGATTCTTTATACTGTAAACTGGGTGCTATCTATACTTACAGTTACTTGGGAGAAATCCTCTTGTGGTCTTGGGTCGTATCTGTGCTCTGGCAGGTGACTGTTCGGGCTCTGTTCAGGCCTAGGTAATTCGTGGACTCTTTACTACCTTTTCAGCCATTTGTAGGTTGAAACTTTGGAGATTTAGAGACAGCCCATGAGCGCATATTCGAAATAGGGTGAGAAGCACAGTAACTATTAAGATGGTGACATTTTTTAAAAAGATGATGGGCAGTAAAATTATGAGTTCCTATCTTTCAGAGGAAATGTGGCAAATCCCGGCGTGCCCTTGTAAATGGTAAAACAGATGCGTATCGTTTAGATGGTATAGGGTACCCCGAGCCGTGTTGGTCCTGGGAAGTTACAGGTGCAGGTTAAGTCGGTGGTGCAGGAGGGTCCAGGGGTAGCAGCTTCAGGCAGCAGTGGTGGTCCTGCTTTCTGACTGTGCCTCCAGGGGGACAGAGAACCAGCCCCCATGGTGCGTTGGGAGAGAGGCTGTGGGGGCTCCCGGTGCCTGTCCCCTCCATGGGCAGCCCAGTCACCCCACAGTGAGCGCAGAGACTCCCCTCCCCCCGGGTTTCTAGCTCTTGCAGCCCACTGGAGAGAGAGGGGCCGCCTCAGTCTGTATGCGTGACTTAGGATGTGTGTTCTCGGTGTTTCTGGACATCCGTGTTTTCGGGATAGGAGTAGTTTTTTTTATTCTGTTTTTTTTTTTTTCCCAAGTTTTTATTTAAATTCCAGTTGGTTGCCATAGAGTGTAATATTAATTTCACGTGTAGAATTTAGTGATTCATCATTTAGATACAACACCCAATAGGGTTTTGTATTCTATTTAAAACAGTGGCAAAAAGGGGTGGGGGATGCCCTGGTGGCTCAGTTGTTAAGCATCTGCCTTCGGCTCAGGTCATGATCCCCAGGTCCCTGGGATCGAGCCCCGCATCGGGCTCCCTGCTCGGCAGGAAGCCTGCTTCTCCCTCTCCCACTCCCCCTGCCTGTGTTCCCTCTCTCATTGTGTCTCTTTCTGTCAAATAAATAAAACAACAGCAAAAACAAACAAACAGTGGCATAGTGTAGAAAAACCACAAGAACTGGGAAAGCAATGGGAAGAAATGAGGTCTTCCTCTGGCTTTGACCTGTGAGAGTAACAGTGCACATTTAGCCAGAGGAGGTTATGAAGGTCCCGTAAAGCCAAAGCCCACGTTGAGTTTCCCAGAAGAGTGGGATGGAACCCCATCCTCAGCTGTCAGCTGAATAGTGTAATGTTTTCTACTATCCAAGTGGAAAAGAATTTGCTCCCTTTTATCTGATGCCGAGCTCCACTCTGGCCTGACTGTTACCATCCTTGGTGTGAACAGAGTGAGGACTTGATCATCTTGGTGGGGTGCAAGCCTCAGAGCTCAGCTCACGTCCGTCCAGTGCGGTCTGCGAGTGGGGGGATGGCCCCTCTGCCCCCAGCAGAACCGTCCCTCTGTCGTTGCTGCAGCAGGTGTCTGTGTGCCCTCTTTCCCCAGCCCTGAGACAGACAGGGTCAAGGAACAAAAGGAACACATTACACACAGGAGGACTGCCTGCCCCGCGTGACTCCAGCCTCTGACGGGAGGGAGGGGGCAGGTTCAGAAGTGACTGTGGCGAGAGGTAGGAAGTTGTGGCAGGAAGTGTGAAATTGACAAATATTTTTAAAGACAATTTAGCTTTGAATTTATTATCTGTAAAAAGATAGGCCATGGATTATGAAAATTGATTTAATAACAAAACTGCCTTATATAAAGGGAATCATTTTAATAAAAAAGGAAAATAACACATTTTACTGTATAAATTTTTATTTTCCTACAAGTTCATATATAGAATATGCAGTATTATTCTATATATGGAGCACTCTATATAGCATTCTATATATGGAGAATATATATATATATATTCTATATATATATATAATAGGCAATATATATATATATTGCCTATTATAATAGGCAATAGCAGGGAATCGGAGATGTTAACCCTTTCTGTTCAAGAGTGGCACAGGCAGAGAGCCTCTCTCTCAGGCTACAAAATTAAAGTTGAAATTCAGCAGTGAAGTTTATTGCCTGAAGAAATTGAGTCCAATAAAATTATAAATATTCATTTCATCTGTACCTAGAGGTACACATCTTGATCAAAGGCTAATAAAGCTTTTCGTGTTCTGGTTAACTTTATTTCAGGATAGCTTCTAGTTACCAGTTAGAAACTATGAGAAGATGACTATTTTGTGCTCGGATTTGGAAAATACAAGCTGAGCTTCCTTTTGTAAACTTACAGTAAAATAGACCAACAGATTGGCTGGAGAAGAGCCATTGACTTCCCAGAGACAGTTGTCCCGAGCTATGGCAGGCCATCCAGTACTTATTTTTGGTTAGCTACGGTGACTTAATGAGCTATCCGTTCATTCAAAAAGCCGTGGCGGTCCCCGAAGTGCACTTGTACGTCCCTGCATATTTTGAATGTTGAGTAACAAGACAGACTGTACCTGCCCTCAAGGCACTCTCAGTATAATAGGGAACATAAAAAATAAAACAGTGTTACCATTATTTATATAATGATATAAATAAATATCATATAAATATGATCATATATTTCATAAATATGAAATATAAATATATAAAACAATATTTATCATTATTATTATTTATCCCACTATCCTTTGGGAAAAACGGTTCAGGATCGTTTTCCAAATTAACAGGCTGCTCTTGTTCTTCCCATTCTTATTAATGATGACTAACCAGGTGAGGTGTTCTCAGTTACTAGAAGATAATTTTAGTAAACTCCTAGTTTAAAAGCAGATCGTTAGGTTTCTAATTTTCTGTCTAGTCTTGACTTGGATGTGGCCTGTAGTCTTAAAGTATGAGAGCTTGAAAATACAACAACCCAGGAAGGTGCCCTGGCATTTTCACTACGTTTTATTTCTCAAAGACTCTTGTATAAACGGTATTCTGTTGATTTTGTCTTTTGTGCATTAAAGAACAACAGCAAAGGTCCCCCAAATACCAAAACAAAAATCTGTTTTAAAGGGTACAGAATAAAGATGTGTCTTTTTCTTTCCTCCTGAGAAAGAATACCGTACGTTGAATGTAGTATTAAATCAATACAGTCATGCAGATAAACCTTAGTGGGTCAAATTTCTATATGGGGAAAAGAAACCCATTGTTATGTTATCCATCTTATGTTGAAATGGAACTCCACATATGAGAATTGGATAATAAATAATATGTGGAAATTATTTACTGATAATTTACAGAAATTATTTACTGATACCTTCATGGACAGACTTCAGTTTAGATATTAAAAACTCCATTGACTTATATGACATATGTTTGTCTTTGCTATGCTCTGCCTAAGAATTTGTCTCAGGTAGGAGCAAAGTCATAGTGTGGAAGACACAAAAAGTTTATAAAATTTCAGCAATATGAATACAAATGAAAGATCCTCAACAAAACATCAGCAAATCTAATCCAGTAATGTAGAAAAACTGTTATACACTATGACCAGATAAGATTTATCCTAGGAATTTAAGGTTGGTTCAACAGATAAAAAAATCAATGTAACAAACCATATTAATAGAATAAAGGACAAAAACCACATGGTTACCTCAATAGACACAGAAAAGGCATTTGAAAAAAATCCCCTGCACTTTCATAATAAAAAAAACCAAAGTAAGAATAGAAAGAAACCTCCTTGTATGAAAAAAGACATCTACAAAACTCCCATGTCTAACATCACGGTTAATGAAAAATAATAGAAATCTTTCCCTAAGATCAGGAATAAGATAAGGATGTCTACTCTCACCGGTTTCCTTCAAGATTGTAGTATAGGTTTGAGTGAGGGCTACAAGGCAAGAAAAAAAAGAGTACAAAGTATCCAGAATAAAAAGGAAGAAGTAAAATTATCTCTACTTGTAGAGAAGGTGATCTTGTAAGGAATCCATGAAAAAAGCTAATAGCGCTAGTACACAATTTGAGCAAGGATGTAAATGGATATACAGAAATTTATTGTATTTTTTTATACTAGCAATGACTAATACAAAAATGAAATGAAGACTGAAATGTAAATTCCACTTTAAATAGCATCAAAAAGAATGAAACACTTTGGAATAACTTTAACAAAAGAGGTAAGACATATACACTGGAAACTATGAAACTGCTGGAAGGAATTATGGAAGATTTACGTGAATGGAAAGACATCCGTGTTCATGGATTGGAAGTGTTGACATTGGTACAATGGAAGTGCTCCCCAAATTGATCTACAGATTCAACATGATTCCTATCAAAATCCAAATGGCAAGTCGATCCCAAATGCATATGGAAATACAAGGGACTCCAAATAGCCAAAACAGACTTGAAAAGAAGAATGAAGCTGGAGGTCTCACCCTTGATTTTAAAACTTGGTACAAAGCCATGGATATCAAAACTGTGTGCTGTTGGCATAAGGATAAACATACTGACCAATGGAATAGATCGAGAGTCGAGAAATAAAACTATTTATTGCCAATTAACATTTGACATGGGTGCCCGGCCCATTCAATGGAGAAAGACTAGTCTCTTAAACAAATGGTACTGAGCCAACCAGATATCCACAGGTTAAAAAAGTGGTATTGACCCTACCTCGCACCATTTAGAAAAATTACTCAAAATGAATGATAATCCTAAATGTGGGGGCTACAGTTATAAAGCTCTTAGACCAAACTATGGTTGTGCATTTTTGTGACCTTGGCTTAGGCAGTGATTTCTTAGATAAGGCTTCTCAAAAGCCTTGGGTTAGACTATGGTTTCTCAAAAGGACAAGCAGCAAGAGGAAAATAGACAAGTCGGACTTCATCAAAATTAAAACCTTAGTAATTCAAAAGACACTACCAAGAAAGTAAAAAGGCAGTCCATAAAATGAGGAAAGAAAGACACTTGCAAGTCATGTATCTCATAAGAAATTTTTGTACAGAGTATATATTTTATATACTTTATACTTTTGTATATTTTGTATATTTTATATATTTTGTATATATATTGTATATATTTTATATACTTTATACTTTTGTACAGAGTATATATTTTATATACTTTATATAAAATATATTTTATATACTTTATATAAAATATATTTTATATTTTAATATATTTACATTTATATATAAATATAAATGTATATTTATATATAATACATTTATATATATACATTTATATACATTTATATATAAATATAAATGTATATATTTATACATTTACATTATATATATAAAATGTATATTTATATATTTAAAATGTATATTTATATATAAAACATAAACATTTGCTTAAACATTTATGTTTTACATATAAAACAAAACAAAAAGACAAATAACCCAATTTAAAAATGGTCAAAAGATCTGGTCAAAGGTTGAAATCAGAGACATTTCTTTGAAGATTTACAATGGCCAATATGAAAAGATGCTCAAAATCATTAGCCAGCAAGGAAATGCAAATCTAAACCATAAGATAGCACTAAAAAACCGTAACGAGTGGAGAATGTAGAGAAATTTGAACCCTTGCGCATTGGTGATGGGAATGTAAAACGGTGCGGCCACCGTGGAACAAGTTTGGCAGTTTATCTGGAAGTTAAACACAGAGTTACCATATGACCTCTCCCAGGTGCATACCCAAGAGAGTTGAAAACCTGTGTCCAGACCCAAAGGGTGCACACAAATCATCATAGCTGTACTCTCCACTAATAGCCCCAAGTGGGGGTTACCCCAGTGACCATCGACGAAGTGGTATAGTGTCCCTTTCATTCTATACAATGAAATGTTGGCCATAAGATATAAAGAAGTACCATCACAGGACGCAACATGGATGAATCTTGGGTGAAAACATTTTGCTAAATGAATGAGGATAAATACAGAAAGTCACATACTGTATGATGTATTTTGCATGGAATGTCCAGAATAGGCAAATCCACAGAAACAGAAAGTTTAGGTCTGCCCAGGGCTGGAGAGGGGTAGGAATGGGACATGGAGTCTAATGTGTACTGGGTTTCTTTTGGAGAGATAGAAAGATGCTGTGAGTGGATACTGGTAATAGTTTTACAACTTTGTAAATACACAAAACCCCCCTGAGTTGTGTACTTTAAAAGGGTCTGTCTTATGGCATGTGAATTGTATCTCGATAGTGATTAAAAAAACTATTAGAGATTTATTTCTTTTGCTAATCCCTCTTCTGCACACACAGCTGGGAGAGGCGACTGAGGAGTCATAACTGGGTGTGTATTCTGAAGTGTGAGTGAGTGTGTTCAAGAACAGGGCAGATGGGAGACGGGGGAGAGAACTGGGAGGGCCCGGGGTCAGGACTGCGGGAACAGGGCAGGGCCACGTCAGGAGAGGCCGCACAGGTTTGAAAAGGGCTAAGGAGCTAAGGGCAGCGACAGTGTGGCGTTGTGATGGTATCACCTTGTCGGGTGCAGGGGTGGCGGAGACCCCTCCATGTCCTCGCGCGGAGACTGGCCCTCCAGCGGGTGCCTACCGACATTGTGTGCTCCGGGCGCATCCGGCCCCACAGCACCCCGATTCTCCCCCGGTGTTAGCTGCAAGTGCTGGGGGAGTCCGGTGCTGCGCGGGCATGTGTTTCGGGAGGAAGGAGTAATTCACTCATTTCTTTCTGACTCTAAAAATCAGGGCCCTCCCGCTCCCAATTGTTGGAAAGACGGACTGGAAAACTCCATCTTCTACTTGTTTTCTAATGTCATTTATCTAGAATTTTTAAAAAGTTTGACCTCCAAAGGGAAGGTCAGCACTGCTCAGCATGGTTCTGCCGGCCCTCAGTCCCCCTCGGGGAGCAGGGGATGGGCTGGGTGGTTGGGCCACGTCCCTTCCCCCGTGGTGAGGGTGAGAGAGAGGCTTCTCCCTACACTTTGTTTGGGGTTAGACCGTGAGCCTGCAGGTCTGCTGCCGGGGATGGGGCAGGAAAGACGCAGCCCCCAGCTTGCCAGGACCCCCATATCACAGAAGATCCCCAACCATGGGGTGAGTCCTCATTAGACCAATAAATCAACAGGTAAAATGTTAATGTCACCCCTAAGGAGACGGGGAGGAAGATTAAAGACAACTACAGTTCCCACATCAAGATAGAGCCATTAAAGAAGATGGAACACAGCTACGATGAAAGTTGGCACCAAGGACGTTTGAAAAAGTCCCACAGGCACACGCCAACTCCGGGGGTTAAACTGAGTACGGGTGTTCAAGATTTCACAGGGTCTTCTGAAGGGGACGATCACCACTGGTTATCATTAAACAGTGGCCTGGAATATTTTAGAGATGGACTCTCAAACCACAGAGAAAAAAGATCGAGAGAGAGAAATTAGGAGGGAAAATAAGAGAAAACCTAATGGGAATAATTTGAGATCCAAAAACAGAACTAGAAGCAAAGATAGTACTCATGAAAAAGCATTCTCTGAGGTAAAGGAAAACTTGAGTTGCAGATTGAAAGAACGCACCAAATCTGATGAGAAAAGACACCCAACTGGGAAGATTTCCGAATTGCAAAGCCCACAGAGAAAAATCCTCCAGACTTTCTAGACAGAAGTTACTACAATGAAAAAATAATGACTCTGGCATCAACGTCTCACTTCTCATTTGTTACAGCGGGATAAAAAAATGATGTGGATTATCGTTCCTATTGCTGAGGAATGAGCCACAGTGCATGCATCTAATATATAATGTATTTGACAAGGTTAAAAAAAAGATATTTTGGATAACAAGGAAGGATGGAGATTAAATATTGACCATGCCTCCCATCTGAGGAAAATACTAGAGAATTATTCCAGTCAAGAAATGAATCACGACCATGACCTCAGAATGGAGAATAATATAAAAGCAACAGGAAGCAGTGAGCAGTACAGCTTTGGAGGTTTATTGACACGCAACACACACACAAGGTCATGGCTCCAGCTATGGGGTGAATAATGGGCTCTGTGGGCACTAAGCCCACCCACACATGTCCATGCCCACAACCCACATATATGTGTAAATGTCAAGTTCAAATTTCTGACGGCAATATAGCACTCTACTGGTGCTTCTTTCTTGAGTAATAGCATTGCCTGTAGACATTTTTAAATTGATCTTTAAAAATAAATTTGACAAAATTAGTCCAATTAAGAATTAAGATAAATGTCTGCCCAGGTCTTGTTCTGTGACCCTGGCCTGATGTCAGACTTTGGCCAGGAAAGTAAGTGTTGTTCTCTTTTTGCTCAGTGGCTGGGACTTTTAATTGGCCTGTAGTGTTTTGGTTTTGTTTTTGATATTTTAGCGTTGCAGAAGTCCTATGTTACTATTATAGTGTTTTCTCGTTTTAGTTCTTCTTGACATTATCTTAAGTATATTCAAGCAAGGATGCCTTTCTTTACAGAATATATTTTGTCTGAATGCAAAAAAAAGTGATCTTTAAAAAACTCTATTTTTTATTTTTTTAAAGATTTTATTTATTTATTTGAGAGAGAGATTGAGAGCGCATAAGGATGGGGCCGTGGGGGGGAGGTCAGTTGGAGAGGGAAGAGCAGACTCCTCGAAGAGCAGGGAGCACGAAGGGGCTCAGTCCCAGGACCCTGAGATCATGACCTGAGCCAAAGGCCAACCCTTAACTGACTGAGCCACCCAGGTGCCCAAAAGAAATCTTTAATTTAAAATAATCATTTAATTGGGCTGTCTTAAGCTCACTTTACTTCACTATAAGAATCTACCCGAAATTCATTATACATAAAGCTCCTTGAGGCCTCATATAATCAACCTGGCCAAGACGGCTGTATGTTTCAGAGAGCTGTTTATTAGGGTCATAACAATGGAAACTGCTCCTCATGTAGGGCTCCTTTACAGAGCACTTAGAGCACCCCTCAAAACCTCAGACTCAAAGGAAACAAACACTGTCCCCTGAGAGTTTATTTACAACATCAAGATAGACTGGCCCACAGCTGAGATTCTCAGGGTAAACTCAAAGACCAGCTATTACACTAACCAAAAACAAACAAACAAAAACCAGTTGTAGAGTCCGTACGTATATCCTATGGAAGGTACATGCATTCATTAAAGTAGGAAGAGTAGTACAATGACCCCCATTTACCTCTCCCTTAAGGCAGGCAATTAGGAAAACGTCCAAAAGCTGCAGAGAGAATAGAAGAGATAATAACCTGTTGAAAGGGTTACTATGAGAAGCCTGGACCCAGGCGGCCCAACGTGAGAGACATAGGTTTTCTAAAATCTAATGTTAACTAGCTTTCAGTAGCAGTAAAAGCACTCGGGCGTTAGCGCTGCCAGCATTAAATTCTCACCCCTGCAAATGACTGCCACGATGCCCAGCCTGCACCGATGCCCAGCCTGCGGAAGGCACCGGGTACATTCCTGGTTGCTGTTTGTGGTCGGTAGGAAAAGATGTCGCCCAGCTAGTGGACACAGGGAAGCAGGGAGGGAGTCGGACGGCAGATGCATCCGGGAGCATCCTTAGCATTCATGAAACGTCTGAAGCTGCACTTAACTGTCCCTGGTCAGATTTGGGGCGCACTGAGCACGCGCACTGCAGGAGCTAACGGTCCTCGAGGTGAAGGAATTGGTGCTCTGCCCTCCTGGGTCCATCGCTGCTACCCAGCCTCGGTCAGATCCGAGCGAGGTGGGGGGGGGGGGGGGGG
>CM053615.1:334237-379062 GCA_028646535.1 Procyon lotor | reverse complement strand
GTGGGGGTGACCCAAGAGGCCGCACTGTGGTTCTGAATTTTAACAGGAGGGCACTAACTGAAAGCCAAGCCGATAGATCTCTAGCACAAAGGCATAAAACTGCTGTATCCAAAGGACTTGGAAGTGAACTCAGTGCTCTAATCCTCCTGGTGATGCATGTATGCTGTAAACGAAGCTTCCTGTTAGCTGCGGAGTCCACGTGTGTTACAAAGTCTGTCTTCTGATTGTGTTTCTCCCTCTGCTCTCACCAGGTGTGATAGCGGTTGCGATATTTATCGTGCTCTGTATCACCGCCGTAGTCATACGCATCTATCAACAGAGGTGGTTGTACCAAAAGAATGAGTCAAACATTGCCCCAGCAGGAGACAACGCTGAGACGGCTCTGAAAAGTGAGGTCAACATGCAAAGCACCGTCAGCGAGGGCCAGAGAGAGTATTTCTTCTGAGGCGCAGCGGTGGCGTACTTCGGGCTCTGCTGACGGGACTTTCCCACTAAGCCAGGGGCTCCTGGCGGACGAAGCCCCTCCCCCGGGCCCCCAGGACAGGTGGCGGCGGTGTGGCACCCCCAGCTTGCTCGCGGGCGGTCCTGGGGGGCTCTGCTCAGTGCTGCTTCGTGACCTCTTTCTGTAGAAGTGACTTAGCTGTCCTCATTAACCCTGCGCTGCGGTGTCTGGCGGTTCTGGGGCCATCGTCGAAAATTCAAATGTGTTTTGCATATGGTGACTTTGGGTTGTAAGTGAGAACAAGGATCTGATCTGTGGCCCTACTCTCTTAAAAATGAGACCCGAAAGCTTATAAAAGTCAAAGTTGGACTCCAGTGCTTTGTGTTGCGTGGAAATCTGGGTTTTGCCTCCTTTATAGATCACCTGCTGACATTTCTAAGCCGGGAAGTGCTCTTTGAGCGCGTTTCCGTCTTCCTGTGAACCAGAGCACACGGGCCAAAAATGCACTGGGAACCTAGGAACCCCCCCCCCTTTTTTTGGCTGATTGTTCTTATGCTTTGTCTCTTTTAAGTCAGTTTGCATACATTTCTAGTGATGAAATGAGTACTGAATGTCAGTTATGAAGTTGTGGTATTCTGTTCATTTACGGAACAGAAAATTCATAGGTAGCGAAGCGTGTAAAGCATTCGAGTCTACACTACTTTGCTTATTTTTCTTGGTAATTGGTCATTTAATCTTTGTAAATTATGATAAAGATCAGCTGACGATCTCCCCAAAATGTATATTTTCTAACTGAAGTTGTGCCCAGGTATAAACTCTGTACTTAACACTGCAAATGTATTCTTCATCCATTTCATCGGAATGAACTGCAATCCTAAATTTGTTTCTTTCAAATGTGGGGTGATGAGGTTTCCATTCTTTGCAGTCCTGTGGTTCTCTTGTTCTGAAGGTTATCACAACAGTTGGATGTCTCGCGACTGTCTTTTCATCTACTTGGGAAGAGTCCCATTTTGAACTAAAGCTCTCCATTTCTTTTTCTAAATTCTGAACAATCCAGGCAAAGCATCCCCTGGAATACCGTGTCAGTCTAGTGACTATTTGGAATATCGGTGGAAGGGTGCTGATGCTGAGGGAAAATGCAGGCTGTAGGATCTGACATAAATCTGTCCCTCTGGTCAAGAATCTAGGATCTGAGAGTCAGCCTCCATCAGAGCACCCAAAGTCAACAAGGTCATTTCATATTTGGGGATAGTTGCATACCACGGGAGCAAAGAATTTGTATTAACCCTGGGAATTATTCCAGTAACTACTTTTGTGGTGGGGTCGTAAGATAATTGCATGGGGCCCACCACTCGCACTCACTAGCCGGTTATAAATAAAATGTGACAGTCTGGATATGCCACTTGCCCTGTTCCTGTCAGGAGTCAGATTGCTTCCTTTGACCCCAACAAGACCGCCCGGAACTCCAGACACCCAGCCTTGCTCTGACCTTCGAGTGTATGCCTATTTTTCTGTGATTTTTTTAAACAATAGAAAAAGATATCCTCTATACTAAGTCTTTTCTCAAAAAAAAAAAAAAAGACCTTTTTTCTTATGGTTTCATATTAGTTTTCTATGAGGTTTAACAAATTACCACAATTTAGTGGCTTAATGCAACATCCATGGATTATCTCACAGTTTCTGTGGATCAGGAGCTGGACACGGGTTTACTGTGTTTTCTGCGAGGCTGCCTTGATGTCGCAACCGGGATGCATCCTCATCTGGCGACTCAGCCGGGGACGTCCTCGGTCTCCCCGTTATTGGTGGCATTCCTTTCCTTACTGCTGGAAGATTCCTGGAAGCCGGCTTCTGCTCAAAGCCAGCAAGGGGGGCAGACAGAGACTCTAGAGGGAGTTTTATATGATGTAATGTGACGACGGGAGTGACAGCCCGTCCCCACTGAAAATTCAGTTGGTTGGAGCAAGTCATGGGTCCTGCCCACACTCAGGAGGAGGGGATTGATTACACAAGGCCTTGAACCAGCTGAGATCATGGGAGCCACTTTAAAGTTAATCCACCACAGTACTATATCATTACTGACGTTTCTTTAAGTGCAGAATGAAGGATTTTCAGGGTCTCAATAGAGTAATATATGAAGAATCTACCTTGGTGAATGATATACATACTATTTTTTCCCCAAAAGGCCTATGCAGAGCAGAGAAGGATTCAACACAAAAATGATAGGTTCTGGTTAACACACAGCTGAAAATTATTAACACCCTGAAATCACTACAACTTTAACAGATGATCATAGTAAGTTCCGAAAATGTTAATCACTTTGGTAGCTGGCATTTTGCAGATTTATAGATAGTGAAATTCATTGTATTCTGCTCTCTTTTTAAAAGAGAAAACAAAATATTTGTACCAAACTGCAGCGACGTATCACCCACTTTACTGATTTGTAAACTTTACCTGCTTATTTGTTAATAAAATAACCCTTTTAATTAAATTAGGAAAATATTTTTAAGAGAAATCAAATGAAATTTGAATTATGAAATTGTATTGTTTTTCCCCTAAAATAATAAAAAAATGTACAAATGTATACACTGTGCTGTGGTGTGTGTATGACTTTATCTGTACTATATATAGACAGAATGCTATTCTATGTGACTTCTGAAGGTATTTAAATTATCAAACCCAAAGTAAGACATAAAGTACCTAATATTCACTGCTTACTACAAGTTAAAATACCTTTGAATGTAGGTATTTATTTATTTTTTTAATATTATTATTTTAATATTTTTTAATATTTTTAATTTTTAAAATATTATTTTAATATTTTTAATTTTTAAATATTATTTAATATTTAATATTTTTAATATTATCATTTTAATAATATTATTTATTTGGCAGAGAGAGAGAGAGAGAGATCACAGGTAGGCAGAGAGGCAGGCAGAGAGAGGGGGGAAGCAGGCTCCCCGCCGAGCAGAGAGCCCAATGTGGGGCTCGATCCCAGGACCCTGAGATCATGACCTGAGTCGAAGGCAGAGGCTTTAACCCACTGAGCCACCCAGATGCCCCTGAATGTAGGTATTTAAACCTTGGCCAGAGAACAATAATTTAACAATCAGTAAGTTATTTGTTGAATGTTTACTATGTACTCAAAACAGGTTACACAAGATTTCCCCCCAGAGTTGGGTTTCTAGAGCACTATAAATTTACAAATTTCACTTTGCAAATAACATCCTTCTATGAAATAAATGTTCAAAGATAATAATTCCTCAAGTTTTATCTCCAAATGGTAAAGGAAAATAGTATAATTAACACTTATTATTGGGACTAGAACTTCAGAACCCCTGTTTACTCCATGATGAAGTAAAACCCCCCTTCACTACCTCCCCAGGATTATGTAGTCATATAGGAAAGCATACTGGGACATTCTGTGCTTCTAGAATAATCACTACTTCTGGAATTTTTTTGTTTTCTTTCCTTACAGAACATCTGATGGATAATTGTTTTCAATGGATTTTTTTTTTTAAGATTTTATTTATTTATTTGACAGAGAGGAGAGAGATCACAAGTAGGCAGAGAGGTGGGCAGAGACAGAGGAGGAAGCAGGCTCCCCGTCGAGCAGAGAGCCCCATGCGGGGCTCGATCCCAGGACCCTGAGATCACGACCCAAGCTGAAGGCAGCAGCTTTAACCCACTGAGCCACCCAGGTACCCCTTCAATGGATTTTTTTAAGAATAAAACATAAAGTTCGTGGTCCTTGCCTTGAAGGAAGACAAATATGTTTGAAGGGTTTTTCTGTATAGAGTATACATTCACTCTCGACGCAGCTGGAATGTTGAATGGTCTTCCAACCAGGGGGCAGCTGTGGACCCAGGGTAAAGGAAACATGTTTATTGGGCTGCTTAATCTATTATTTGCAATGCCTATAACTAACATGTTTAAGGAGTCCCTCGGTTGCCTTCAGTGGATCCTGGCGGTCCCCTACCCCAGCCTGGCTCATCATGAATGGCAACACGGAAGGAAGAATTGGAAAGATAGTAATAAACATGAAGGGGTTTGCATTCCAAAGGGGGAAATGGATTCGGTGAGCATGTGTGCCCACGGCTCCCCTGTGAGCCCACGGGCACATTTTCAAGCTCTAGGGTGTTGACAGATTCCATACTGATATCTTCATAGGATTTAAAAAAAAAAGAATTAGTAACATGTTAATAAGATGGTAACTCTAAAAGCTATAATATTAATGACACGGTAATTACATTTGGTTCAACTTAATTTGTTGTAGGTTCCTACACTGGTAGCAAGAGTCAGGATAAGAGCGTAACTGAGGAAGAGCGCTTCTGCTCGAGGAGACCAGGAGTGACCCAAAAGGGCATGCACGGCAGGGAGAAAATTATCGCGGGGATTCTGGGCTGAGCCCTTTGTGTTTGCTGCAGACATCTATCCACCAACTGCTCTGAGGACCCCGCAGCCCTTCCCTCTCCAGGGTTCGAGGGCCTTCGAAGGCTCTCCTCTGTGTGTGTTTCTTCCTCACACCCTGAGTGGTGGGTTGTGTGGAGTGTATTGGACTGGGTGGCCCCTTCCTCTTTGGAGGAAGTGTCCCAGCCAGGACCCCAGACATCCGCAGTCCAAAGTCCTCTCACGAAGTCTAAGTCCTGGTGGATTCCAGTTCTGCCCTTATTCAAGGAGTAAGTACTTCCAAGGAAATGCCAAATGTTTAGGGTAAAAAAAAAAAAAAAGCATATTCTTGGTAATAAAGCCAGACAAAGGTCTCGAAGGTTACCGGTTCAAGGCTGTACTCCAAGATCAGTTGTGGAATCTTGTCAAATTCCAAAAAAAGTTGGTGCCTTTTCTGCAGCAACTGGGGGAATCGTGTGGTTTTGACTTTCATTCTGTTAGTTATGGTGAGTCACACTGATTGCTTTTCACATGTTGAATCATGCTTGTATTCCAGGGATAAACTGCACTTGGTTGTGGTGCATAATCCTTCTAATACGCCGTTGCATTCAGCTCACTCGTATTTGTTGAGGGTTTTTGTGCCAAAATGGATCAGAGGTAATGGGCTGTAATTTCCTTTTCCTGTAGTTTCTTTGTCTAGCTTTGGTACCAAGGCGACACTGACCTTCATAGGATGAGCTTCGCAGTGTTCCCTCCTTTTCAATTTTTTGAAAGGTTTTCAAGAGAATTGGTGTGAATTCTTCTTTAATTGTTTGGTAGATTTCTCCAAGGAAGCCATCTGGTCCTGGGCTTTTCTTTGTTGAAAGGTTTTTGATCACGGATTCCATCTCCTTACCAGTTATTGGTCTGTCCAGACTTCATGATTCAGCCCTGGTAGATTGTGAGTTTCCAGGAATTTTTCCATTTCTTTTTATTGCCCAGTTTGTTGGCATACAATTTTTCACAGTCTGCTCTTATAATCCTCTTTATTTCTGTGGCCTTGGTTATAATGCCCCCTGTTTCTTTTTCTTTTCTGATTTTACTTATTTGAGTGTTCTCTGTTTTTTTTTCCTTACTTAATCTAGACAAGGATTTGTCAAATTTGTTGATCTTTTCAAAAAACAACTCTTAGTTTTGTTGAAAAATCCTGTCACTTGGTACACCGTGGATACACCCTGAGGACACTGTGCTAAGTGATATAAGCCAGTCACAAAAAATAGAAATACTGTGTGATTCTATCTATATGAGGAACCTGGAGTAATCAAATTCCCAGAAACAGATACTGAGAATTGTGGTTACCGAGAGATGGGGGGAAGGAGAATTATTTAACGAGTACAGAGTTTCAGTTTGCAAGATGGAAAAGTTCTGTAGATCTGCTTCGTAACATGGTGAATGTACTTCACACTCCTGCATCTGCATGGTACTCTTAAAAATGGGTGCACTAGAAAATTTTATGTTGTGTGTGTTTTTTTATCACAAATAAAACACACACACACACACACACACACACACACACCCCGTAATGAAATCCTGCCTTCTCTTTAACCAAAGGAACAGGAAAGGGGCAGCCTATCACCGAAGAAAACTTGCAAACTTTTAGGGTAACTGTTCTGCTCTTGGTAACAGCACAGACAAACCTGCAGCCCCACTCTCAACGTGCCAACGAGGCCAAGGGCACACGGGACGTCTTCCTCACGAGGCTGTCACAAACTGCCCGACGCATGCTCTTTACCAGGGTAGTGTCGAAGAAGCTCTGCTAAGCAGTCAGGACTTGCATCCCCCAAGGTCCTGTCGCAGAAAGCACCTGGGAGGCTGGATTCCCTTCCCACCCAGCAGTAGCGAGGTGTCCCCACGGGTGCTGGTGGAGGAGGCCTGGTGGACGGCCAGGATTTCCCCTGGGTGCCTGTGAGAACAGGGCCAAGCCCCCTCCCAGGCATATGGTTGGAAGCCTCAGGGGGAGCAGTCACAAGCCACCACGGCCCAGCCCAGCCAGGGAAGTATCCTACAGGCCCCTGTGTGGGCTCAACCCCCGACCCCTGCCTAAAAGTAATGAGGACCCCCTCATGGGATGGGGGTCAGGGGGCCAAATGAAGGGCCTGCACTCTACTCCCACCTGGCACAGCTGAGCTGGCCCCCCCCCACTTTCTCTACTGACCGGTGTCAGGATAAGCTAGCTCAAACAGCAGCTTTAAATAGGTCCTGAGTCTTACAACATAATGCCCAAGATGGTCGGGTTTCCGAAGACAATCATCCATCATGCTGAGAACCAGGGCGGAGCTCTGGATGAGGAAAGACGCTGGATAGACGTCAAGACCAAGGCGACAGGGCTGTTAGAATCATCCAACAGAGATGTCCAGTCAGCTAGCGCAAGAGAACCTCGGTGAGCAATTATGAGCCCCCTTGAAACAAAACAGAAAATAGTTAATTCTCCTCGTTCGGTCTCGGCAAAGAAATCACTTACAGAAGAACCAAATGAAACACTTAGAAGCGAAGAATATAACAACCCAAATAAGAAACTCAGTGGGTGGGCACAATACCAGAGGGGAGAATGAACGAATAGGAAGACAGAAAAATAGAAATTAGCCACTTTGAACAAGAGACTGAGAGAAGTCTGAACGAAATGGTTGGAGCCTCAGGGCCCCGTGGGACTGAGACAGAAGGTCCCGTGTCTGTGCCCCCAGAGCCTCGGGATGAGAGAAGGACATCGGGCTGAAAAGGGTTCAAAGGAACACGGCCTCGTCACAGCACAGATGACGGAAGGTGTCCGGCCAAGTAATTCGCCAAGTCATCCGGGGAAAGACGAATGTCCTAAGATCTCGTGGTCGCTAGAGGGGAGAGGTGGGGAGCTGGGCCAAAAAGGGGATTAGGAGGTACAAACTTCCAGTTAGAAAGTGGAGAAAGCACCGTGTGGGGAATGTGGTCTCTAATTTCGTAATAACTGTGTATGGTGACGGACAGCGAGGGCCCTCCTTGGGTGAGCGCTCCGTAATGTAGGCAGTTGTCGAATCACTCTGCTCTACACCCGAATCTAATTCAGGTTATGTGCCAACTGGACTTCAACCAGAAGAAAGAAATAGTGGCTTGCTGGAAACTTCTGAAATCTGGCAAAAAAGCCTAGACCTGTAAAGACAAGACTGCCAGCGAAACCTAAAGCATCCTAACCCAGCACACGTTGTAGTCCCTCTCCCCCAAACAGAAGACAGAGTATCTGGAAAGCGTCAGGACCAGAAGGAAAGACTGGTCCACTCGGAAGCCTCTATCCATGCGGAATGTCCTTCAGGAGTGAAGGGGAAGTGAGGACATCTTCACACGGAGAGAGAGCAGGACAGACCACCAGCCCCAGGACTAGCCCAGGGGGACGGCGGAAGAAAGTTCTCTACACAGAGGGGAAGTGACAAAGGAAGGAATCTTGAGACACCAGCAAGGAAAAAAAGGACACAGTAGACAGGAATATGGACAGATCAAGGGATTTTCATTCTCCCCTTGGACTATTTAAATCCTGTTGGACGGTGAAAGTAAAAATCGCAACGCGGTGTGATGAATTTCTGAACATGTGAATAGGAAATGTCTGAGGCGACTCTGACTGGGCAGAGGGACTTCATTTTAACAACAGACCTTGGTCTTCTATGGGTGTGTAATGTAACACCTCGAGCGACCTCTGAAAGGCTATGCAAGGAGACACTGTCAGAAATACCAGAGATTAATCAACACAGAAGTCTAGAAAAATGTTCAAGAAACCTACAGAAAGGCAGAAGAAAGGATTAAAAAAAAAAAACCTAAAATCGGGGAGAAGAAACAGGACACAAAAATTAAATGATGGACTTAAGCCCTAACAAAAAGGAAATATTTTATATAACTGGTCAAAATAAACCAATGGAAACACCAAATGCCAAAGAGACGGGCAGAATGGGATAAAAATCCAGACTCAGAAACATGTTGTCAATAGGAAATTCATCTTAAATGTAATAATAGAGGGAGGTTGAAAGTAAAAGGATGAAGAAAGTTGCATCACCCACATATTAATCAAAAGAAAGCAGTCTATTATCAGATAAAACACACTTCAAGGCAAAGACAGTACTTTTAATACACGTATGTAGATACACACACCTATGAGGATATTCCTGGTCCTTATGTTCTGGAAAGCCACAGCGAACACTGAATTAGTGAATACTGAAACATCTCTCCTAGGAAACGTTGTAGACGTGCAGATGCTCACACACACAGCCCTCATATGGATTTAACCCGAGACCCTAAAAGCGACGCCCCCAGCAGGCTCAGCGTGGAAGCCGCCCGCCCCGCGGTGCCCTCCCTGGTGCCCGCAAAGCTGAGCGCGCCCGCTGTCACCCTGCCGGAAACACGGGCACCGGGTGACGCATTTTTCAACGCGTGAATGGCTAGAGAGCAGCGTAAGTACTGACTTTGGGGGGCAAATAAGTTTTAGTGAATAGGTAAATTTTAAATACAGAATCCTTGAATTTCGTGCTTTTTCTTACGGAGATGATTCAAGTGCCGTGAGCGTCCCCTGTTTCCAGCGTGTGCGCAGTCGTGCACTCCTCGCCACTCTGAATCCAGAACCTTCCGTCCCCCCAGCAGAGACACATCAGCGGTCGCTCCCCACGCGCCCCCTCCCCCGGCCGCGGGCAGTGGCCGAGTTCCTGCCTCTCTCTGTGGGTCCGGCTCCCTCCCTGGACATCGCCCGTCAGCTGCGTTCTCCGGGCCGGGGCTGCTGACCTCGGGCTTCCCTCACTCACCATCCGCTCTCGGGGTTGAATCCGTGTCGTAGCACAGGGCAGGGCTTCCTTCCCCTCTCCGGCTTGTGTAATAAGGAATCTCACTGCCCGCTGTCCAGCTCCTGGGGGACAGCCTCCCGGCCTTTAGAGTTCCCCGCGTGTCAGAGGTACGTCGTTAGCCCGAGCGGGTCCCCTCTCGGCGCGGGCGCTACACTGTGCTCAGAGGTAACCCCCGTGGGGCTGGCGAGTCTGGGGGGCACGTAATGAGCCAGATAATACCAGCCCGGGCCCTGGGCGTGAGCCAGGGCTGGAGGCGGAGGGAATGCACCTCTGAGGACTCCACTCTTGGAAGCCTCCCTGTCCCAGACCCCACCCTAAGTTTCTTCCTTCGGCTGGCCCTGATTTCTCCTTCTGCTATGAGGAAACTGTGAGTATAGCACCTCCCTGAGTTCGGTGGGTCACTCCAGCCGCGTAATCAACCTGAACGCGTCTCGAGGGACCTTCGAGCCTGTAGCCAGCTGGGCTGAAGTGCAGAGGGTCTCGGAGATGTGCAGACTCAGCTAGGTGTCTACAGTCGTGGGCAGCGGGGCAGTCTGCGCCTGGGCCTCCAGTTTTGTTGACCCCGGGTAAGCCGGATGAGACCCCATTGTACGGATACGGGACTTCGCGTATCCATCCTCCCGTTGACAAACATTTAGGAGTTTCCAGTCTTTGGCTCTTGAGAATAAAGCTGCTGTGAACATTGGTGCACAGACCTCTGTGCGGACATAGGTTTGCAGTGAGCTTGGGTATACATCTGGGAGTGCATTTGTGGGGTCCCATGCTAGGTCTGTGCTTAACTTTCTTGGTTTTTTTTTTTAAAGATTTTATTTATTTGACAGAGAGAGAGAGATCACAAGTAGGCAGAGAGGCAGGCAGAGAGAGGGGGAAGCAGGCTCCCCGCTGAGCGGAGAGCCCGATGCGGGGCTCCATCCCAGGACCCTGAGATCATGACCTGAGCCGAAGGCAGAGGCTTCAACCCACTGAGCCCCCCAGGCGCCCCCTATGCTTAACTTTCTAAGAAAGTGCCAAACCATTGCCTAAGCCAAGCCCCTGAAGACTTGCTCTGTGTTTTTTCTGGAATGTTATACTCTTAGTTCTTGCGTGTAACTCTGTGATCCTCGTTCAGCTGATCTTTGTGCAAGGTGTGAGGTGAGGTCCAACCGCATTCTTCTGCATAAGGATATTCAGTTCTCCCAACATCACTTGTTGGGAAAACTATTCTTTCCTCATTAAGTGGTCTTGGCACTCTTGTCAGAAATCAATTGATACATGGAGGGTTTCTTTCTGAATTCTCAATTCTGTTCCCTTGGTCTTTGTGTCTTTCCCTACGTAAGCTCTACGTTGTCTTGGTCATTGTACTTTTGTACCTGGTTCTGAGATCGGAAAATATAAGACCATTACATTTTCCTTTTTTGTCTTTTTTTCCGAGATTAATTATTCCTTTCTGGGCCTCTTGCCTTTTCATGTGAATTTTGGGATCATCCTTGTCTATTTATGCACAAAATCTGGGATTTCGATAGAGTGTGCAATGAACCCCTAGACCCATTTGAAAGACAGCCACCTAAATAATATTGCCTTCCAATCTGTGAACAAGGGATGTCTTTCCACTTATTTTACACCTTTAATTTCTTTCAACAATATTTCATAGTTCGTACTATACAAGTGTTGCCCCTCTTCTGTTGAAATGACTCCTAGGTATTTTATTCTCAGCTATGCTATTTGAAATGTAATTGTTTTCCTAATTTCAGTTTGGATCGTCTGTGGATAATGCAGTTTGTCAAATTCATTTTATGCTTTTATTGAATTTATCGTGTTTCTTCTCTTTTTTCCCATGGGTCTGGCGTATGACGTTAGCTGACGTCCAGTCCCAGGCCCACTTGGTAAACTGTTACCATGTCGAGCCCACTCTGCATTGCCCCACCGAGAGGGCTGTGGACGCGGGGTGTGCGAGGACGTGGCGGTTGGAACATCACAGGAGCTGATGGCCCACCGAGGGTTAGCAGCTTCTGTTGGATAGAGGACTGTGGGTTTGTTCTGTGACCGGGTTAATTTCCAGAATTCGACACTAGTTACTTTGAATTATTTGGCTGGCGTTTTGTTTTCTTCACGGACGAGCAGGTCGCTGAGGTTCTCATGCTGCTGTTGAGGACACAGCGTGTTCAGTGTGTTCTGGGGTCGGACTAGATCACCGACCCTCCTCCCGTGTTTCAGAAATCGCCTGGTTCTCTCAGCTTCCAGCTTTTCGTGATCTCCGCAGAAGCGTGCTGCTAACAAACCTTGAGGAGACTGGCATTTTCCTAATTAATAGGAGAAATCCATTTCCTCTCTCAGGTTTAATTTCTTTACGCTTTCGGCACCTGCTACCTCATATCAGCTGACATCTGATTCAGCACAATTTACATATGAAGAGTTGCTCCAAGTTGACTCTATCGAAGATTCGGGTACTCTTCAAAGGATATTTTTGGAGGCGGGTGAGCTGACGCTGTGCGGCAGAATTCATTATTTTATACCCTCAAGCACGTACCTTAATAATTTGTGTTTAGGGGAAGTTTAATTCATGAGGAACTATACATAGAAACAGAAACAAGCAATCCTACTTCATGGTGGTTGGCACGAAGCAGACCCTTATGGGCTCAGCAAAGTGAGTGGGCAACGTGCAGGGGGCCCTGCTTGACGTGCGAGGCGTCACAGCGGGTATGACTTTTAAAATAACAGTTCTGTGCATTCATGAGTATATTGGCCTCTGAACTGTTCGCTTGGCATTTTGTTGTTTTATAGTTGTTGGTTTTTCCATGGAAGAGCAGTTTGCTGAGGTCCTCACTCTGCCCGTGAAAACCGGTGCGTTTCAGTGTGTCGGGGTCAGACAGGATCAAAGACCCCGCTGTAAAGACTTCCCGAGCAGAACCGTTCCTGAGACGCCCCGTGTGGGTACGACGGGCGTGACCCGGAGGCATTCCTGCGCTCACCGGGCGACAGGGAACCCACCAGGGAGACACTGGAGCCCCCCAACATGATGGCAGATGGACAGCAGGGTGGACAGACGTGGGGAACCAGCCAAGAGACCGAGGACAAGCCCGAGAACTTCCAGTGAACATTTCCGTCTTCGTTCATCTCCTTGTTTCCAAATACCAACCGTCTTTGTCTTACCAGCGGCCATTCTGCATCGACCTCCGGAAACATCACGCTGTTGCTGGTTCGGAGAGTCCTCACCGCCCTGAAAGACAGAAGGGACCCTCTCCAGAGCCGAGAAGCCGCTAGATCTTAGCACCAGGCGAAGCGGGGCGGGAACCCGGCAGGAGTGCGCTGCCCACCCGTGCTGCAGAAAGGCTTGCTGCCCCTGCCCCCCAAAGTACACAGTTCACTGAGCTCTCAGGGCAACCTTGGGTAGTCCCGTCCCTCCGACCCAGGGCCACCCATTGTGAGGGAATCGCATTTACATTTGTCCGTAAAACACGGCTCACGGCAACTGTTTCCTCTCGCAAATCCAATGGTATCCATGTGGCCGGGACCCCAACCCCAGTCAACAGAATGGCCACTACCGTTCTCGACCTTGATATTATTACTGGCGTTGCCTTATTTACATAATGGGTTCCTCACCATTTAAACATAGGCTTGTGTAATCAGTGTCCCGGTCACACAGCACTGCTTATTTAGAACAAAGCTTTTCTGTTGGAAGGCTTTCGGAAACATTTCCAGTCATCGGTCGAATATACAATTTTGTTTTCTTTTAAAAACACAGTAGGTCTCCAGGCAAAGCCACGCTCTAATGTATCTCTTCTAGTTCTTGGTCTTTACAGGTGCAGAATGATTAGCAACTCAGCACCAGAAAGAGTAAAGCATAATTTTAACCCTAGGACCCCCACCCCCGAATCCTGGAACATACCTGTTAATGATTCTCATTTCTTAAAAAAATCTTACAGTCTGCCTTCCGAACACGTGACTAGGAGTCGGAGACAATCCCTCGGGGAGTGCGGGGGCTCCCCGTGAGGCCAACACGTGGTCTGCCCGAGGGTGACCACTTCCCACATGGTCTCCGCAGAGCCCACGGCTGTGCGTCCTAGGACTGCTAACATCGTCTGCGCCCTCAAAGCCAGTCCGTCAGCTTTCAGGCAGCATGAGGCTGTCATATTGGGACCAACTGTGTGGGGCCTTCCTTCAAGAGATTGCTATTGCAGGGAGTTAGAATCGTCTTCCCTAATGGTGGCCGGACCTACAAGCAGACCCTCTTCTGATGCACCATCTGGATCTCTTCAAACATCTGCCATCTCAGGGACCCCTGGAGCTGCTGGCAGGTTTTGGAGGGTCTCTGTGGAAGGCTTCGTGCTCTCGGGCACCAGCCTGTCATCGTTAACGCACGGTGGCCAGGCAGACAAGACCCTCTGAGAATCATGCCTGCTCACCGCCCTATTGGCCACCTTCTCACCCTCAGCCACGGGTGGCCGGGCAGGAAGCAGACGGAGCAGAGCACATTCCACACGGCCCCCTGGTTAGGTTTCCGCACGAGCATTCCTGCGGGGCAGACTGTGTAGAGAAAACGTGTGCCTCCATGAAAAAGTCTGCATTTAGCGCAGAGCACGCTTTCGGGTGACCAGCTGCCGACTCCACAGGGGCTGGCTGACAGCTCAGGGGGCTGCGGGTGATGCACAGCAATGCAGAGTAATTCTTGTCTAGAGACATGGGGTGAGCCCGGTCCAGAGGGAGAGACCCCCTCATGGGGGAAAACAAAACAAAACTGTGCTCCCTTCGTCTGTACATTATGCTTGGTTTTTCCATTTAATTAATGAGTTAAATAAAATCTTTAACACAGGTTTATTTTATTTGTTTAGGAGAGTCATGATTTTCTCCTTTTTTGGAAAATTATTTCTAATAACTGCCGGCAAAGTAAGGCCACCGAGATAGGATCATACGTCATGCCTGACTTTGCTCCCACTCGCAAGAAGGCCTAACAACTCTTTGTGATCAACACCCCACTGGCACCGGCGTGAGGCTGAAACAGCCCCTGCACCGCAGACGAGAAGGCAGCTCGCATCAGGAGGGCGAGAGGGGCGGCCCCACGTTGACCTCAGCGCCCCCCCAGGCCGCGCAGCACCCCTTGGAGAGGACTCCCCCGAGCCTCCGGTTCTGACGGGGGGAAGAGAAAGAAGACGACTTCCCAGCATCGTGGGTCACTTTGTGGGAGCCCTTCTCTGGTGACACTGCAGGGACTGCAGGAGGATCTGTGGGGCTCAGCCACTGAGAATCCGACTGTGATAAGGAGGGAGGCTAACATACACCGCAGGTACTTCTGAATACAGTACCCAGTGTTGACCATGCAGTAAGTCTGATCAGATAATCCCGGCAAGCACAGAGCCCATTTCGCAGCCCCGCTGGTGTCGGATCCCACCTAGAAACCCTAGGCAACTGTCTTCAGCCAGCGGCATGCACCTTCCCATCCACGACCTCACAGCCCAAACGGTGGCTTTGCCCAAAAGGAGACCGTAATAAGAGGCCCCACCTGCCCAGGAACCCACACTGAGCCGACTGGCAGAGATCTGTCTCTGCCAAAGCACACCTGGAAAGCCTGGGCAAGGAGCCTGATTACTCCACCGGGCGGACACAAAGGTAAGGGATCGCAGGTTACAAAAAATCAGGTAGATGTGACACCACCCAAGGGAGCTAATAAAGACCCCATAACTGACTGTAAAGATATGGGGATCTATAAACTTGGTCCTAGGACCAAGCCAATATTGAGCTCCCTGCTCAGGAGGGAGCCTGCTTCTCCCTCTCCCTGTGTTCCCTCCCCACCACACTTGTGCTCTCTCTCTTGCTCTCCCCCCACCTCTCTCTCAAATGAATACATAAAATGTTAAAAAAAAAAGAAGATATAACAATTTTAAATATCTATGCACCCAACATCAAAACACCCATATACATAAAGCAAAGGCTAATGGAACAGAAAGGAGAAATAGACACAATGCAGTAATGAGTGGGGACTTTAAAACCCCATTTTCAACCACGGATATATTACTCACGTGGGGAACCAGTAAGGAAACAAGAACTGAGCAATGCTCCAGACCAGATGGGCCCATCAGACATACGCAGACCTTTTTATTCAGGGATAGCACAGTATAATTTTTCTCAAGCACACATGGAACATTTTCTGGGGTAGACCACATGTTAGGCCACAAAACATGTGTTAGCAGACTCAAAAAGATTGAAATCATACCAAGTATCTTCTCTGAATATGGTGACATAAAACTAGAAATCAATAACAACAGGAAAACTGGAACATTCACTAATATGTCAAAATTAAACAACACTCTCCTGAGCAACCAATAGATCAAAGAAGAAAATGAAAAAGAAATAACAAATTTCCTAAGACAAATGAAACCGAAAACACATCATACTAGAATTTATGGGATGCAGCAAAAGCAATTATAAGAAAGAAGTTCATACAGGCAATAAGAGGGAAGTTCAATACAGGCAATAAATGCCTATATTGAGAAACAAAAAGGAACTTAAACTATCTAACACTACACCTTAAAGAACTAGAAAACGAACAAAGTAAACTCAAAGTTAGCAGAAGGGAGAAAATGATAAATGTTACTGCAGAAATAAATGAAATAAAGAACAGAAAAACAGTAGGAAAGATTAATCAAATAAAAGTTTGTTCTTTGAAAAGATAAAGTTGACAAATCCGTAACTAGACTAACCAAGGAGAGAGAGGAGCCAAATCAACAAATTTATAGATGAAAAATGAGATATTAAATGAAACCACAGAAATACAAAGGATCATAAGAGTCCACTATGAACAACTATATGCCAACAAACCAAACAACTTAGAAAAATGGAAAAATTCTCAGAAACATGCCACTTCTCACGACAGAATCAGGAAGACATAGAGTATATGAAAGACCAACCACTAGCAAGGGGACTGGATCAGTAGTCAAACATTTCCCAGCAGGTTTCACCGGTGAATTTTAGGAAACATTAAAAAATAATTAATATCAATCCTTTTCAAACTCTCAAAAAACTGAAGAGGAAGAAGCAGAATATTCCCTTTATGAGTACAGTATTATCCTGACCCAAAGCTGGTAGGGTAGCACTGGGAAGGCAAACCTCAGGCCAATCTCCCTGATGAATGCAGGTGCAAACACTGCCAATAAAATACCCGTAAGCCCAATGGAGCAGCACATTAAAAGAATCATTCACTATGATCAAGTGTTATTTATCCTTGCAATGTAAGGATGGTTTGACATCTGCAAATAAATCCATGAGATGCATCACATTAATAAAAGTAAGGGAAATAATCCTACACTCATCTCTATAGATGCAGGAATGGCATTTGGCAAAACTCAACGTCCACTCATGGGAACAACACGTAACAAATCAGGCCTAGAAGGAACATATCCCCACACACTAAGACTGTATTTGACAAGTCACAGCTAACATCATGCAAAATGGTGAGGGCTGGAAGCTTTTCCTCTACGATCAAGACGAGGTTGCCCAATGACACCACTCGTATTTGGCACAGTACTGGAAGTCACAGCGAGGACAAGCAGGCACAAAAGGGAACAAAGTCACCAAAATTGGAAAGGAAGAAGTGAAAGTGTCTCGGTTTGCAGATAACATGATTTCACACAAGGAAAATCCCAAAAACTCAACCAAAAAATTAGAACGAGATTAATTACAATTAATTAAAATTAATCAACAAATTCAGTAAAGTGTTGGGATATGAAATTAACATGCATGATTTGTAGCATTTCTATTTACTAACAACAAATTTCTTGAAAAAAAAAAGAAATTCATCCCATTTACAATAGCACCAAAACAATAAATACTTAGGAATAAATTTAACCAAAGAGGTGAAGGATCTCTACTCTAAAAACCACAGGACATTAATGGGAGAAATCAAAGAAGACACAAACAAATGGAAAGGGATCCTGTGTTCATGGATTAGAGGATTTAATATGGTTAAAATGTCTTTATCCCCCAAAGCCATCCAAAGGTTCAGAGCAATCCCCATCGAGATTTCAATGGCAATTTTCACAGAAATAGAGACACTGCCTAAAAGACACTGACTAGAAAAACATCATGAGAAAGAAGAACAAAGCAGGAAACATCTTGGCTTCCCTACCCCCAACTCTACCATAAAGCTCTCGTGATTAAAACAGTATGGTGGGGGCACAAAAACAGAGAAATCGACCAATGGGCTGGAATTGAGAATCCGTAAGTAAACCTAATGTCATGGGATCAACCAATTCGGATAAACAGTGCTTGAAAATTGGATATTCACTTGTGAAGAAATGAAGCTTGACCCTGTCTTACACTCTTCACAAAAATTAACTCGAAATGCATTAAAGAGTTAAATTTAAGACTTGCAACCATGAAACTGCCGGAAAGAAAGGTAGGTAAAAATCTCCTTGCCATTTGGTCTGAGGAATGATGTTTTTGGATATCTCACCTAAAGCAGAACCAACAAAATAAAAAATAAACAGGTGGAACTCCATGAAACTAAGAACTACATCAGTCTGCATCAATTTCTTCTGCGCAGCAACGGACAGTATCCACAAAGTGAAAAGACGACCCACAAAAGAGGGAGAAATATTTGTGAAGCATACATCTGATAAGGGGTTAATATTCAAATATATCAAGAATTCATACAACTCAATAACAAAAAAAATCCAATTAAAAACTGGGCAAAGGACCAAAGCAAACATTTCTCTAAAGAAGACATACAAGCAGCTAAGAGTTGCATAGAAAGATACTCAATACCACTGGTCACTAGAGAAATGCAAATTAACCCCACGTGGGCTGTTAGCCCCTGTGCCGGTGTCCATCATCACAAAGACAGGACATAGACTCGCTGGTGAGCTCGTGGAGAGCGCGGCGCCCTCGGGCACCGTTGGGATTGTGAATTGGTTCTGCCACCATCGAAATCATTACAGCCTGCACCTTCTCCTCAAAAAATTAAAAGTAGGGTTGTCATATGTCCAGCCAACCCACTTCTGGGAATACAGCCCAAAGAAAGGAAAACACTAGCTTGGAAAGCTATCTGCACACTTGCGTTCGCTGTGGCATTATTTATAGGAGCCAAGACTTGAGAGCAGCCTAAGTGTCCACCAGGGAGTGAATGGATAAAGAAGTCATCACACACACACACACACACACACACACACACACACACACACGCCCCCTACCATCAGCAACAACGTGGATGGAACCGGGAAGCACTATTCTAAGGAAAATAAGTCAGACTTGTCTCTACAAGTACCATACGATCTTACTTGCGTGTGAAATGGAAAGAAAAAGTACAGACTAAAACAGAAAAATTCTGCTAAACTCACACAGAAAAAGGTCAAATGTGTGGTCACTAGGGGTGGGGCTTGGGGAGGGGACCTGGGGAAGGGGGCTAAAAGGTACGAACCAAAAGTAGTAAGTCAGTCAGTACTAGGGAGACGACGTACAGCGTGAGGACGTGGGTAGCACTGCCGTGGGTACGTTCAGAAGTTAGGGTGATGGATCCTAAAGGCTCTGATCACAGAGAGAGTTTTGTCTTTTCTTTTCACTGTATCCATATGAGAGGATGGACGTTAACTAAACCTACGGTGATGATCATTTTATAATATATGTAAATCTAACCCTCGCACTGCGTACCTTAGACATATGTATGATGCATGTCAGTTGTTTGTCGATAAAACAGGAAAAAAATAACCATCAGGAGATATTGCTAAATCTGATGTAGACGTGCTTATTCCCTCGAATATTTCTTTGTGTACTTATATACCTACTTACTTAGAGTAGTAATAATAAAATATGGCTCGTTATTTATGACAACAAATGTCACCTTAAATTACTTATTTGGATAGGTTATATGGCCTAAATTCAGTGGATAAGTACCAAACCTCTGAGTCACTTTGTGCTATAGAGAAGTTTATCTCCAAATGCATGGAGATGAATTGTGATTTCCTGAGTAGTTTTATCATTTCCATTCTAGACCAAAGCCTAAAATCAGAGATTCATTTTTGTATGACACAAAAGTTATGTTAAATTAAATGTAAAATTGTATATAATTTCTGAAATGCCAGAGACTTACGATTGTATCTTTTTTGATGTGGCCTTTTTTTTAAAGATTTTATTTATTTATTTGACACAGAGAGAGAGATCATAAGTAGGCAGAGAGGCAGGCAGAGAGAGAGGGGGAAGCAGGCTCCCCACTGAGCAGGGAGCCCGATGCAGAGCTCGATCCCAGGACCCTGAGATCATGACCTGAGCCGAAGGCAGAGGCTTTAACCCACCGAGCCACCCAGGTGCCCCTGATGCAGCCTTTTTTTAAACATTTTATTTATTTATTTGAGAGAGAGAGAGAGCAGAAGCAGGAGGAGCAGCAGAGGGAGAGGGAGAAGCAGGCTCCCCGCTGAGCAGGGATTCCCAACATGGAGCTTGATCCCGGGACCCCAGGATCATGACCTGACCTAAGGAAGACGCTTAACTGACTGAGCCACCCAGGCACCCCGCGATGTCTTTTTTTGGTGCAATAAATAAAATACACTTTTTGTTGATATGCTCACTCTTTCTATAGATATCACAAATCTTAACATATTTCTGTATTAGTCAGGTTTCCAAAAATCTTGGAATTTATGAATTAACGAGCAGATCATTTACAGTTTCTATCTAATGCTACTTCTCTGCCCACGTGGCACCGTAAGATTTGTGTTATTTAGGTCAGACAAAGCAGTGTCTAAACAACAAACTCCAATTTAGAAGTGAAGATATCACGTGCTTTCCTACCGAGCACGACTGGCCCCCTCGGCTCCTGGCCGCGGTCTGAGTCTCGGGAGGCCTCCGCGTGCCGGCGTTAATTACAGCTTGGCCTGCTTGACTTTTTTTTAATGAATGGTTTGTATTCCAGCATCTTAGGTGCCTTCTCTGCTCCTGGAGAGTGAGCAGTAAAGGACTACAGTTTCTAATTAAACTCCCAAACCTTAACTGCTCTGCTACATTATTTATAATATGCCCGCCAGATACAATGTGGATCCATGAGATTCTAGGAACACTCTTGAGGTTCTTGAATAATGTCCTTGCCGGTCCTCTGGAATCTGGGTGAGGCCAACAGAGGTGCCAGTTCTGAGAGATGATAACTCTCATCACCCGAGCTCCGCAACCCACAAGAACTTGCTCACCGGATTCTGGCTTTGATTCTGGACCGGCTGCTCCCCCGAAGCTTCCTTCGCTGACCCCCTCCCTCTGCCTGCTGGCCCCACCGGGTCTCCTCCTGTAGCTCATTCTACGGCCCGTCCTCCCCGTGGGTAGCTCGTCCAGGGCGCTGCCTCTCAATAAATTCCACTTGAACCTCTTCAGACAAGCCTGTTCGTTCGTGGGTCAGAGAGACAGCTTCAGACAGACGTATCAAAATGGAACTCTGAGTCTCCCCTTCGCCCCCAAGTTCTACGCTGGTCAAGAGCTGCCGTGGCAGAAACTGCGGCCCAAGGCGGGCGTCACCCCTGCCCCCGACGTCTGGCTGCTGCTGACCTCAGGTCCTCCAGGGTACATGGTACGTGGGAGAGTCTCCTGTCCCTCAAGCAGTGGGGGGACAGAGACCCCAGGGAGAGGGGAGAGTTCAGAGTCCTGCACCCTCCCTGATCTGGGATGGGATGTCCCTTTTTGTGGTACAAGTCAGAAAAAGAGGGAAGATAAGGACACCCGTAGAGGTGTTATTGCACCGCTGGGAAGAGGACAGAGTTTCTGAGAGTTATTTTCAGGGCGGTGCGGCCCACGCTAAGTGCGACTCTGGGCTGAGGCAGTTGAGAAGCTTCGACACTATGTCGCGGTGTCTTCTTTGCGGATGGGAGCCGGAGCTGACTCCAGCAGCACAGTAGGACCGCGGGCAGCTTCTGCGTGTGGATTACCTCCAGCAGCAGCATCGCCCCTGGGACTGCGTCCCGTAGAATTAGGTGACCCGGAGCGAGCACGAGGTGGAGAGCAGAGGTCCTTGGGGTAGAAACGTGCAGAATAGGTTTGAAGGCAGCAGGAGGGGTGAGGGGCAAACCTGCCCGTTGCTGTCTTTAGGGCTCACCAGTCAGTCTCCGTGGTTTCGAGTCTATATTTTTACCAATTTGTGATCGTGCCTCACATGTCGCTATTTTACCCTCCAGACTGCGAGGTCTTCCAGAAATGCCAGATCGGGGGACCGACTGGCCCACAATACACAGCCACAGAGTAGTTCATGATGATTGGTTAGCGGTCATATCGGGGTTCACGCCGATCATTAGGGCTTTAGGTCTGAACCTACTAGCCTGGCTTGCCCTCGACCCGGGGATGGTTTTCCTACAGAGCAAGAGGCTCTGCGTCCCAGTGAGCACCAGGGGGCTTGGCTGTCGTGAGAGCCGCTCTCGGGCCTCAGGGCTCCCAGGAATACGCGTTGGATCTGACTTCTCGCTCGCCCTCCTTGGCGGCGCGGTGGGTCTGCTCCGCAGCTCCTCTTCCTCTGTTTCCCCTGACTTCCGCCTCCAGGACCCAGGGGTGCTCACGTCCACCCACGCGGCACAGGGAGATTTCCAGGGGCCCCCGCCTCCCTCCCCTCTACCTGCACGCAGACCTGGAAGGCAGTCCGGGGTTGGCCACACAGGATCAGGAGGCAGGTTTAGACCCGCCGCTCTCCATCCCCAAGACAACGAGGGAGACGGCGCTAGTGCGCCTTTCCAAGGAAGGGGCCCTGAGGCAGCGCCCTGGGATCGTGCAGTCCCCGGGGGCTGTGCCCAGTGAGACTCGGGGAGGCAGCCCCCCACCCCGTGGACATGCCCTTGACCTCACCAGGGCTCTTTGCCGCATTTGAAAATTAGGGGACTCGTCCTTTCTGCACACCTTTCCTCTAGGACATGGCTTTCCATGACAGCACTGAGCACCCAGAGTCCCTCTTCTCCTCCGTTTCAGGACCCCCAGCCTTCTTTCTCCTCTTCAGCCTTCCCAGACGGTCCCACTGAGGATTCAACCACCATTGCTTAGTTAACAATAATGAAATCCTCTCTCTACATCTATCTACGTAGCTATCATCTCCGAAGACCCCGATCTCCTCCTGAGCTCCGGAGCCCCTCCCACTACTCTTTCATTCAACAGGTAATTTTGAAATGATAACCACTGAAAACTGTCTTGAGCATCAGGCATCGAGCTGGGATCCAAACGCAACCTTAAAGCTTACCTTCCACTACGGGAGTCGTAGAAATGGAAACACGCGAACGAGCAAATTAAATGTCAGGGGGTTGTAAATATTTGGGGGGACAATCAAGCAGGAAAAGGTGGGAGCCGGACGAAGGGGGAAGTGAGGCTTGCGGTCGCATCTCAGGGGCTCAGCCGAGCCCCGATCCGTAGAGAACATTGTACAGTGGGAGGAAGGACCTTAAGAATTAGGACCGTCCTTGCCTTTGTTGGGCAGTTCAGAATCCCAGATCTTGCCAGTTTCATGGCAATGGGGTCAATAAAATCCCCAAATGGCAAAAACAAGCAGTGGCCGCTTGCTTAAATATTAAGATACTAGGGAATCACCATTTTATCATGAAATGAGAAGAGCATTAGACTGGCACTGACTCGTACACCCAAGCTGAGTAAACCTAAGGACGTGCAGGATGCTGTCCAAAGTTGTGCTGAGCGGAGGCCCTGTGATTATGTAACGAATGAGTTCTACTTCCCACCCAGCCAGTCCCAAAGGCGACTTTCTCATCGTGCGGAAAACTGATATTTTTTTATTCCAAACTCGTCTGCCCTGTCAGTCAGATGAACAACGGCAAACAGATGGGGCACACCGGGGAGGATTCTTCCAGAAGCTTTTATTTATTAAAGGGCCTAATTATGAAGTACGGGCAGGTTTCAGGGAAGGACAGGGCAGGGACTCCGGGCGGTGGCAGCAGAAGTGTGCCCACCCCCAGGTTTGAAAGCCCTCGGAGAGAGATCGCCAGAGCGTGGAAGGAGGAAGATTCTGTGGGACAGGCCACCTTGGCGGCAGCAGTGACCTTCTGTCTGGGGACATAGCCTGGGATGACCCCACCAAAAGGGAGCAGGAAAATAAACAGCTGGGCTGCTGTCTCCCTCTCTGTTCTCCTGCTAGAAGTCCCCGCCGGCCAGAGGGCACAGGGACTCAGCGCGTCATTCACACAGGGCGGCCTCGGGCAGAGGGCACAAAAGGGTAGGAAAGTGGCCCAGAGGCCGAAGGGCCTCCAGGATGAGTCAGTGAGACAGACCTGCACAGAGCTGCGGGGTCAACCAACACCCAGGCTTGGGGGAGTGCAAACTTGGGAATTCAGGGTTAGACAAGGGCGCACTGGTACCTTCAAACACAGGCTCAAGTGTGTCTCTTTAGAGTCCAAGTAAAATCTAGCTTAGGGAAGATTTGCAAACCCCGGTGCCGTCGCCGGATAAGTTGGTGGAAAATAGTAGAACAGACACATAGTGTGTCTTCCCCTTCCCCGGGGCAGGCAAGATACTCAAAGGGAAGGTAGCGTCCTAGGGCACGACTGTGTGATGCGCTGCCAACCGGTGGGATTCTTGGGAGTTTCTAGCAGCGCGGGATGGACAGGGCTGGGCGGGAGGCCACCCCCAGGACGGGCGGCAAAGCGGTAGGGAGATGCTTGCTCCTGAAAGGTCAACAGGTTGTGCAGGGAGTTCTTGGAGTGAACAGCAGAGTTCACTGCAGCCCTCATCTCTCCGTTGAGTTTCTTGGAACCTCGCTGATGGGACAGGGGAACAGTGAAGTCGAGGTAACGCGAACCGTCAGTCGGACTGCATGGGCGATTTGGGTTTTCAGGGCTTCTGGGCAGTGGCAGCTCAGTCACGGGAGTTAAAACAGAGCCCTATGATTGTTGCGCCCGGTCCCCGTCGACAGAGTCCCGGACAGACTTCTAACAGGGGGAGAGAATTCTCGGGAAGACATTTCTCAGACACCTGGGCTGCCTCCCTCAAAATCCCTCAGCGGCGACGCCGAGGTGGGGGTCTTAGGGGCCACATCTCCCCATTACCCGCATCAGCTGTCTCCCCAACCCACGTCAATCTTACCATACGCTGGGCACATGTGTCCTCAACCCCTCTCTTTTCATTTTGATCGCTAATCCTTGGTTTTTAAAAATAAATGTGCAACCGGAGATCGTCAGATCCATGCAGAAAAGATGTAAGAGAAATTCTAAGGTAAGGAAAGTGACTGGCCCCTTGAGGAAGGATCAATAATTCAGGCAACAGAAATACTTGTTTTATTAAAAATTCTAAGTAGCATCCTCAAAGTGATTCAAGAAAATGCTGCATATATAAAATTTCTTTCCGAGAAAAGATAATAAGAAAATAAAAAAAATAGGAAATTGAAATTATGCTTGGGAAATATTTTTAAATATGAATTCAATAGTGGAACTTCAAGACAGAGTTGAACGAATTGCTCAGGTTCTCTCATGGTCAACACAAACAATAAAGGCCAAACCTGGGAAATGTGAGATCAGCTGAAGAGGTGACAATGTTGAATTAGTCTGAGCCCTGTGCTCCTCAGCAGCAGTTATAACTGAGGGATTCCCCGGGCTGCGCGTGTTCAGTTTTCAGAGCTGCTTCTGTGTCTGCCATTTCTTAAAAATAATCAGTTCAAGGGGCACCTGGGTGGCTCAGTGGGTTAAAGCCTCTGCCTTCGGTTCAGGCCCTGATCTCAGGTTCCTGGGATCGAGCCCCACATCGGGCTCTCTGCTCAGCGGGGAGCCTGCTTCCCCTTCTCTCTCTGCCTGCCTCTCTGCCTCCTTGTGGTCTCTCTCCTCTCTGTCAAATAAATAAATAACATCTTAAAAAAAATCAGTTCAAGATAAAACTTGGGCCAAAGAAGTATATTTGGGGTTAGTATATTTTGCTCCCCTTCCCCCGGATGAAGGGTCTGTTGAATCCCCACCTGAAAGAATTCGTTTGCCTGTGCATAGACAAGAATTATTTAGCCCTTGCTTCGGTTACCACTTTCTTAGTTGTTAAATAGCTCAAGGGCAATAAAAGGCTCAGAGCAAACACAGAGTCAGATAACCCGAAGG
Organism: Procyon lotor; assembly: GCA_028646535.1. Classification (NCBI taxonomy): domain Eukaryota; kingdom Metazoa; phylum Chordata; class Mammalia; order Carnivora; family Procyonidae; genus Procyon; species Procyon lotor. The sequence goes on along the minus strand of CM053615.1, from coordinate 353,404 downwards.
GTGTGCTTTACACGAACCATGTGGAATTTTCCACGGAAGCACGCGTATTTGCGACAATGGGTACATCTGGCACGACAGGGTGAGGGCAGGCACCGAGGGGCTCGGAGCCTCGGCTCTTCATTGTAAGCACGTCAGTTCTATTTCATTGTTTACACGTCATTCTGAAAGATACGATGTAAAAAGCCTAATGTCAAAATAGGGTAGGATGGAAACCTTATCTTAGTCTTTGCGGCTAAGAGGTCTGGCGTAGGAACCACTGCACTCAGGTCCTCCCAGCCCCTAGAGTCTAGTTTTCATATCTGTTCCTTAGCAATTAAGAATAGAGATAAAACCCTTCAGCAAAAACAAAGGCATTTGCAAAATATCTCCTTCTTGGGTTTCCTTGCTTTATGTGCATCTCTTTATTATACTCAAGAAGTGTGTCTTGTGAACTTAGTGCCTAAGTAATTAAACAGCTCAGCTGACACAAAGGAAAACAAATACCCCCAAAGCAATGGCAGGCCATCCTGGCAGCTGAGCCCTAGAATCGTTCTATCAACGGGAAGAAGCAAGGAAAAGCGCATCTACAATTGCAGAGGTGGGAGCTGGGATTTACAGGGGCTTAGTTTAATTTCCCAAGGCCTGATATTCCTCCCTAGGCCACAGATGAGTCTTGTGTCGTTGGAGGTAGCACGGGGACACTTGGATATTGCCTGCAAGACATTCCGTAAAAGGAGAGCGAGCAGTCTAGCTTAAGAAACAGTGCTGTGGGACTTCTCTAATTAGGGCCCCGCGAAGGGAGCTAGGTGACCTCAGCAGGGTGCCTGTTGCCTTCAGCTTACAGTATCCGCCCTCCCCTGACCCCAGGATATTTCAACAGGCTTGACCTGCAGTGTTCTGTGGAAGATAAGACAAGAGGCCCAGGATGGACGGCTTATTCTAAGTCCAACGTCACCGAACCGAGACTTGAGAGTTCTGTCTCTCCCGGAAATGGAATCTCCCACCGGCCAGTCGGGAACGACCTGATCAGCCTTAGTCAGGTCATGCGCCTGGAAGGCCCCCTGTCGCCCCCAAAGGAAAGTCAACTAACAACGGCCCGACTGCTTTTCTGCCTCGTTCCCGGTCCCTTCTGCCCATAAAGGTCTTCCAGTTTGTAGGACTCCATGAAGCCCCTTTCTATCTGCCACACTGCGCGCTTCCCGAACTCTTCCTAGTTTTACTAGTTTTACTTACTCGGTTTAACTTTTAACGGTTCTTGACATCAGAGCTAAGTCAGCCGCAGGGGACGTGTCAGTTTGACAGAGCTGAGCCCCTGCCACCCCCGGATCCCGGAGACACATTCACGGGGAGGCAAAGGTGGCTTCGGTTGGAGGCCGTCCGCCGTTTGCACCCTTCCGAGGCTCGTACCTAAGTCTTTGTTGTCTGCCTTCCAGAAGCGCCCAAGCGCCCGGGGCCACCAACCTCAGAGCCCAGCTACAGTCCCACGGATCGCCGGCTCCAGTCCGCTCCAGCCCCGGAGCTCACCTTTTACTTCTCTGCTTTTGGCTTCCTTTTCTCTTCTTTTCACCTCAACTGGGTGGAACGGGCCGATGGTCCCTTGAGTCCCAGCTCAGGAACTAAAGGACTTGAAAATGCAGAGCTCTGGACCTTCGCTGATGCCCCCCTCTCTCAGCAAATGGTATTCAGTGGTGACCTGGTGCGTTACGCATTCATGATGCCAAGGTCAACCAGACACGGCGCCGGGCAGGAGGGCAAGCCGTGCGGCACAGAGGAACGCACACCAGCAGATTCCCCCCAGAGCCATCCCCGCAATGAGAACAAGAAGACATTGGGCCCCGCTAGAGCCGGAAGGTCAGCCACCATCAAAGGGGGTGAGAGGACGGGAAAACTGTGTCTAAGACAGGTCAGGGCCTGGGTAAGCTGTCATCGGAGCTCGTCCGCACGGAGAAGCAAGAGGCAGGCCACGTGGAAGGAAGCTCATCATGTGGATGGTTTGGGAAGCAGATTAGGGATAGAAGTGGGCATGTGCCACAGACTTACGGGTCAGGGTCTCTTGTCCTGTATGATCTGGTCCCTGGCGGTTTGCCTGTTCAGTCTCTGGGCTGAGGGCAACGGTGATACTAACGACAAAAACAAGACTTAAGTGATGAATGTCAAAGCCTCTGAAGACCTTTGTTTAGGAGAGAAAGACTTTCCTCTCTCCTTCCAGGTTCTTTGGCTAATTTATAGCCAAAGTAACATAGGACAGATGGAAAGGAGAAAAACAAATTCAGTCACGTGTGAATGAGGACCCCACGAAGACAATGAGACCTAAGGACACTGGGGAGGTCGAGGGTCATGTGCCATCTTGAGCTGAGGAATTCGGAGGGGAGGAAGGTGGTTCTCAGGTCGATAAGAAGACCAGACGCTTGGTACTTAGAAGTCTGCCCTGCCGTATAGATGGGTCTTTCAGATAAAAAAAAATTATCGCTTAGTCATAGTTTCTGGACCAAGTCCCCCATCTTCACTCTTGTAGGTAGTTTAAGGGAGAGGAAAATGCTCTTCTTGAATCTGCTGGGTCTCGATTGCCCTCAGTCCTAAGCAATTCACATGACAAAGTGGCACATTTTGGGGACAGTTGTTCTACACCGTTCACCTTTTCACGTGGGTGATCTCATTTAATGGCACAGCAGCCCAGGGGGTGCGTCTATAATGGAATCCATTTTAAACGTGGGTCGGGGGGGCTCGGAGACGTTCACCAACCCCACGGCTTTGGAGGACGTGTGCCGAGGACTCCAGCCCCGTTATGGCTGCAGGTAAGAGGATGTTCAGAATATCTCACATTAAAGGAAGAGAAGACGGTTCATCAGATTCAGTTCATGGCAAACCTAGAGGGTCATTTAGGGTCCACGGGGACAGGCCTGTGACACAGACGGCCGTCTAGTCCCCAACAAAAAGAGGCCGGTATATTTCAGAGTGCATGAATTAACGTGACCTAATCCAATCAGAAAAGTGATACTTATTTGTATTTCGCCTGTAAATTCCCTAAGTATATGTTAGTGTACAGTCTCTATCTTTGAACTAGGAAATTCGTCATGTAATATCGTTTCCCTCTGCCTCACCGTTTTGCCGAAGGATAGACTTCATGATTTGGGGGTTACTGCTCCACCTAAGAGCGGTTTTCACTTAGGGACAAAAGTGTTAGTAGAAGAGCGTGCAATTGAGCAAGATACACACTTGAAATTTTTAAGATGTATTGAAGGTGTATTTCTTTTGAGGATCAGTTTCTGTTTGAGTTTCTTCTGACAGGGAACTTCAACACACACACACACACACACACACACACACACACACACACACACACATTTGGGTTAAATCCTCCCTTTATGTAGCCAAACAATGTAATTTGTTTATGCTACACCATCGTTAATAGTTACAAGAGCAAAGTGTCGGGAGAAATGATACAGGACTTTGAACTGAGCATCCTCACCGCCGCTGGTTTAGAGCTCCCTCCTGCTTTTTGAGTCTTTTGAGCTCTTCCGCACTCTGTGGATGTAGATAACTGCAAAGCAGTGCAAATGACCCTTGTTCAGAAACGGGCCAAGGAGTTGTCAGGTGGGAATGCAATTGGGACCGCCCCCAGCCCGCTTGAAAGCTGCCCGTTCTAGTCTCTTACACAAATTCCTCTCAGCATTCTTGATAGGCTTTTGTGTGGCCTGTCCTTTGGATTCAGGTTACACTGGTTATTACACCTTGCGGGCCCCTCATTAACTAACGAGATAAATAAAAACTCTGCCACCTGTTCATTTTGTGTTTCCATGAGAACTGTTATCTTTCTTAAAAAAATACCCTTCAAGAAAGGGAATATCATAGAAAGGGAGGTAAAAATACTTCCTTTTAGATGGAATTCATTTTTTTTTTCTTTTTTAAGATTTTATTTATTTACTTGAGAGAGAGCACAAAGGGGGGAGGGGCGGGGGCCGAGGGAGAAGCAGGCTCCCTGCTGAGCAGGACTCCCTGACTTGGGGAGGAGTCCACTCCAGGACCCCAGACCGCGATCTGAGCCGAAGACAGATGCTTAACCCCCTGAGCCACCCAGGGGCCCCTGGGATTTCTTGCTAAGTAGGTGCATTCTAAGGGTGTAAACCCTGAGCCTGAGTCCTGCCGGTCACAAGGGAGGGAAATAGCTAAAGTCATCAGTCAGTGAGTAAACAGACAAAGGGGTTTAAGGCAAGAAGACAGGGAGCCTTCCTCTCATTAGCAATGCATGCCCAGTGAGGACGGAAACGGGCCCCCACGTGTCCACGCCAGCTGCCTTTGAGACCTCAACAAACTTCATCCACTTTCTGTTGATGGCACGTTCGTTTCATCGACTGAAGTTCCGTTAAGCGGCACGATACACCTCGAGCTTCTAATCTTGTTTTTAGAAATTCAAGACTTAAGGAAAATACTTTTTTTTTCCAGTACCAGCCATATATCTAGATGGGTTTTGATCTTAATTTGAAGTGACTTATTTTAAACAGATGTTATGGGCATGTGACTGCACTGCTTTATGCAACTGGTGTAAATAATGGTGTGTCCTCTAAATTATGAGAAAATGGGGAAAGACACCAGTTTTAGCTTTTTGGTCAGAAACTTATTAGTGAGCGCTTTTCTACAGCTAATAGAAATAGAAACACTTATTCCTGTGGTTAAGGTTCCTTTCAATGTAGACTATTTTCAGCTGTACAACATCTGAGAATGTTACCTTCTTAAAAATAACATGGCAATTATTGAACATGAGCAGATATAAGATTACATTTCAGGCGAACCTCCCCCAGTGTGATTTCTACTATGTACGAGTTCAGACTTCACTGGGACTTGATTGGTTGTTCCGTTACATAAAAAAGAATGAAGAGGGATGCACAGGAGTGAGAGCCTCCTGCCGGCTGCTGGACCCTAGATGGACACACATGGGACCAGTCTTTTCACTATAGATCACTTGCCCCTCTTCTTACTTGCCATGTGAACCATGTTCTGCAAATACAAAATCAGTTCGCAGTGAAGATGGTAACGTTGATACACATTTATATTTTCCAAGAAAGCGCTGACCTTGGCACGAGCCGCTAATGGCGTAACAGTTGTGTGGAAACGTGCACGTTGCCTCACTGGGCTGACAGGTGACACTGCGTAGGGAAGGGCCGTGTGGGGTAACAGTATCCACGTCACTATTTTTATGTTTTTTGTATATTTTTCAGTGCATCTTTGCAGTTTTATTATATCACATAAAGCTAAATAACACCTCTTGAAAACTTTTTTCTCCCCCTCAAATTCCAAGAAGCATCTTGGCCAAGAAACCCAACAAGAAAGAAAATATCAAGGTCGGGGCGCCTGGGGGGTTCGGTGGGTTGAAGCCTCTGCCTTCGGCTCAGGTCATGACCTCAGGGTCCTGGGATCGAGCCCCGCATCGGGCTCTCTGCCCAGCGGGGAGCCTGCTTCCCCCTCTCTCTCTGCCTGTCTCTCTGCCTACTTGTGATCTCTCTCTGTCAAATAAATAAATAGAATCTTTAAAAAAAAAATCAGGATCAACAGTTTAAAAAAATATGCCTCTGCCTATTGATGACTACCTGTGGGATAGATAGGACAGTTTTAACTTCCAACTGGGCAGATAATCTGCATGAAAATCATTCACTGTGATTCAATCATCTCAAATTCATTCAAATGTTTATAGCCCAGATTTGGAAGGAAATAGGGCAATTGTAAAATACAACAAGGAAAGAGCCACAAAAGGCAGTAATTCATCGTCTGCTTCCAAGAACTTCTCCCACATGTAGAGGGCTGGGTGGCATGGCGGAGGCTGCATGGCGGAGGCCGCAGACGGGTTTCCAGATGAGCTTGCGAGGTAGGGTCACTGCATGAACTCCTTACTCGTTTGTGTCCTGCTGATCGGTCATCGTGGCCTCCACCGGTGAGCCTGGCAGCAAACCCAGAAGTTCGCCCCTTCCAATGGCCCGTGAACAGAGTCGGACGCCCAAAGGTCACCGTCGGAAGGTCAAGGCGAGCTGTCTTGTCTCTGGTCTGCTCCTGATTACAGAGCCCAGGGCAGTGCTGTGAGGTTTGGACTCAAGACAGTTTCCCTCCCCGGAAGGAAGGGAAGGGTCTTCCCCCGACTGCTGGGGTTGGGGATATGGGGAGGGGCCTCCGGGGTCACTATGTCCTCGGATGTGCCCAGGACATGGCCTGGTTGCTGGATGCCTCGGTGGTCATAGGCTTCACCATAGTTTTGGCCCACACTTGGACTCGGGAATATCCCTGGGCGATGCCCACCCTAGATCCCTCCTGATTCAGCTTACTTCTCCCTCTTGCTGATGTCAGACCCCTGAGACCCAGCCATTTCTCCATCCGGCCATCGGTCCCCAGGCTCCGCTTTCGGGTCATCTCTTCCAGCCGTGGTAAGCTCAGAAGCAGGTCGATGGACAAAGCCAGGTCACCGTGGGGTCAATCTGTTGAATGAAATGTGTTTCTTCTCACTATTTGGGGTTGACTTATTTTCAGGTTAAGAGCACATTAAAGAATGCCCAATTTTTCTGTAGCAGCTCCCTGCTGCTGTAGCTGGAGGCCAAAAAAGAGGCAAGCTGATGGGACGTAAGAGAAATGCATCCCTATGAATGTGCTCGTAAATGAGATGATTTCTTCTTAATAGGGTTTTCCCATGAATATATTCTTCTCACTGATGAATGCTTATGACTGGCCTTATTCACAGATAATGTATACACTAGGAATGTAGTCTCAAAGAACACTTTCTTTTACGTATATATGTATTTTCAAGTACGTTCTTGAATAGGAAGAACATCATATGAATGCATTCTGATGAAAAAGAATATATTAATAAAAAGAGAGTCTTGAGCATTCATCCTATTCAATAATCTTATGAACATATTTCTGGGCTCTAGCTCTCCTTCTATTCTTAAGTCTCCAGAATCAGGGCCAGGGAGGCAGTGACAAATCAAATGTTCCTTAAAGTACTATTAAGAAGGAAAAATGGAAACCAGCCAGTTAAAACTATGGTGAAAGGACTTAGTGAAGTTGGACACTGTGCTTGTTTGATGAGCCGCCATTCTGGCCCTCTGACGAGCCGAGCTCTCCGGGGCCCCAGAAACAAGGCACCCAGGAATTCCCTCCAGGCCCTTCCTTTGCATCCCATGGAGCAGGAGCCAGATGCGTCCCTAATCCCTCCCTTCCTTTCCTTTGGTGACATTCCTGGTGTTCTTATTCTTCCAAGCAAAGTGACACCCCAAACCAACTGGGTGAAGTTGATGTAGGCAGGTAGATAGGTGATGGGAGATGGCAGAAAGATCTACCTATCCCCTCTCCAGTTACCTGCCTACCGTTGTCTATCTATCATCTATCTATCTATCTATCTACCATTGTCTTCCTTCTATCTATCCAGCCATCTGTCCAACATCTATCGATCATCTATCCCTATTAATCCATTGTCTCTATCACCTTTCTCTATTATCTATCTACCTATTTATCTAATCGAAGCTGCAGAAATTTCAATAATTGCATATTAAGCGACTTAGAAAAAAGCTAAAGAGAAAAAAATTGTCATAGGAAAAAGCATTTCTTATTGGGTTCTGGTTAATTCTGAAAATAAATCTGTAACTCCTAATTGGATATTTCTAATCTAGGCTGTATATTTTAATTAAAAAGTAGTTGCATATGTAGGGGACTTAGTTCCAGGAAAACAAAAATATGGAAAATGCCAACTTATTAACACAGTTTCCTTAAATTTACCTTCTTATGTCAGGAGACATTTGTGGAATAAAGTCCATTCTCTGTGACAGCATATATAATACATTTAATGTTAGGCCCGGATATAAAACTTAAATACTCACTTGCTTTTCATTCAAGAATTGTTTAAGAATTGCACCTGGGCTTTTGTACTGGATAAATACACAACCATTTTGTGCAATTTTAGATAAACACCTTTCGTGTCCTGTAACACACAGTTTTGTAACAAGCGTTTCAACTTTGGAAAAACAAATAGTCTTAGAAAGCCATTACCACTGTGTGTTCAGGGCCCCCGGAGGGCGCGCACTGATTTCCACGCTTGGCGGTGATGTTGGAAGGAATCACACTAACATGGGCTGGGCTGGCTGCCCAGAGACCCAGACGTGCTGTGAAAAATGGACTTCGCCGGATGAATTTTCTGGTTAGATAAGCAAAGCGTTACGAGTGTATCACTCTACTATAAAACTTGGTGATTTCATATAAGGCAAACACACCGCCTAATTTACTAGTATAATGATAACACATGCATTGTATAAACAGCTATCAGAATGCGGGCTTGCCTCCTGGTGCCTGGTGCTCAGGATCTGGAAGATACACAACTTCTCTCTTCCATTTAGCAAAGCCCTAGCTCTCTCAGATTCCCTCTCTGGTCGTGTCTGATGGCCAGCACCCAGCTCGGCTGCACTCTTGCCTGTTAGGAATACGTACACTTGCCCTAATGCAGACGCAGCTCAGAAGCGATCTTTGGCCAATGAGACCCTGGTCGGGTTGTGCAGTGGAGCCGAGTTTGGTGCCTCCCAGACCCCTGAGTTGACATCACAGTCTCATGGGTCACCTCCCACCTTCAGTTGCTCCTTGCTCCCTCCCCCTACAAGGACTATGCTCTGCGAACTCTCCTGTTTGAGATTTTCCACCCATGGCCCACCATTCACTCCTTGATGCTGATTAAAGCCTCTTCCCTGCCTTTGAGATCGTCTCTCCATAGTCGAATCTCAGAGCAGCCTCTTAGAATACTTCGGTCCTGTTCATTTATGAAACCATCCTGTACACATGTGATCTTTCCAGCAGAACGCGGGGCTCGGGTAGGAAGGGAAATGTGCCTGAGGTCAGCCTGCGTGAATGACAATGCATGAGTGGATGAACCGAGAGATTCCCGAGGGTTCTTTAAGCTCTAAGAGCAACAAGAAGACTAGCACTGGGGCTTCTGGTTTGGGGACAGATATAATCACAAAGAATGACAACAGATTTTTTTAAAAGATTTTATTTGTGTATTTCGCAGAGAGATAGAGAGAGAGTACAAATAGAGAGGCAGACAGAGGGGGGGGAAGCAGGCTCCCCTCTGAGCAGGGAGCCCGATGTGGGGCTCAATCCCAGGACCCTGAGATCATGACCTGAGCCAAAGGCAGAGGCTTTAACCCACTGAGCCCCCCAGGCGCCCCAATAACAACAACTCTTGATAGGTTGCTTAAAATAACCTAGGTACGTCTCTGAACATATTCGATTTTTTTTAATATTCGATATTCTGATTCACTTCACTCACATAACAACTCTATGGGGTGGGGTCTTAGTATTTCTATTAATTATTAGCATTATGTAAATAAGGAACCTGAGGCCCAGAGAGGTTAAATAGGCTGTTCAAAGTCAGTCATTTTGAGGTTGCTGCTGTGTATTATTTCGTATGGTCCAATTTCGCACTTGGGAAGTATTCTCTTTGTTATTATAAGTCATCACGCCTGGCTACATGGTAGTTGAGCTCTTTGGTCTTTAGCTCAGAATAAACTAGCGGGAACACAGAATAAGATGGTGCAGTGATGGGGAAGCCGCTGCTCTGGGTTCTCTGTCTGACCCTGTCCAGGGTGAGGTTGGCCTTGGGGATGGAGTCGTGGGCTGGGCAGCAGCCGGGGACAGATGCCTTTGGGGAGAAGCGGCCATGACCTTGAGAAGGATAAAAACTTAGGGGAAGAATGTCCTGTTTCCATCTCTCTAGTCTTACCCACACCCTCCTTTTTCTAACTGGTCTGTTGTTTTGAGGTGAGTCCTTCTCTCTTTGCTCCTTCGAAGGGTTTACACCACCAGCCAGGAGGAGGAGGTTGCTTAGGGTTACCTGATGTAGAAGAAACGGGGATATTGCTTTGAGATTTCATCCCCATGTTCTTGTTCAGCTACGGAATTAAATACTCCTGCTAAAAAGGTTATGCCTTTTAAAATCAACTGTGCTATCCCATTTTCGTCAGAGTTAATATTCATACAATCATAGCTTTGTGCCGTGATAGGCTTTAATCCTATTGCTTCTGAGATGGGAAGATCTGGATCCAGAGAGGATGGTGCCTTCATAAAGACCCAGAGCCAGACAGCCCTGGACGCTCGGAGCCCTGAGTTGCTGGCAGACGGGGCTCCCGGCCCGGGGGGCGGGGGGGGATGGACTGGGTGAGGTTCACAGTGGTGGGATTGGGAAATGGCCACGCAAATGCCACGTTCGGTCCAGGGCCACGTTGTGTTGGCCCAACTAAGTTTGTAAATATTTTGCCCATTTAAATATTTGCAGGCTTTGCCTAAAAACACACTGGCTGTATGCCCTGATCTCAGATACTGACTCCCATGCACTCCCCTTGGCCCACCTCTTTGCTCAAAGGTTGTCTTATCATCAGGGACTCCCCAGCCGTCCTAGGGATAATCGGCAAGCTCACCCCACGGCCCTTCCCGTGGCCCTGCAGCACTGAACAGTGGGATAGCCTGCGTTTGCTCACTGCCTGCCTTTCTCCGCTGGAAGGTCACCTCCAAGATAGCAAGACTGTTTTGATCAGTGTTCTCCAGACGCGCAGAAAGCAACTGACTTACAGTATTCACTCGGCAAACATTTATCGGATGAAAAAGTGAATATTCCCCAAAGCAAACAATTTACTGCTGTTGAAAGTGTTTCCACCTCTGTATGGAAAACAGACGATCCTGCTCGCCACAGTCCCTATCAACCTGCCGTATTTCCAAAGCTAAGGCCAAGGGGATTCAAACGTCGAGTTATTTCAGTCTTAATTTTTAATATGTTCTGAAAACCCTGCGGGAGGTAGTGTGGACAATAGTGTGACAGAGCTTGGGTAAGCGCGGCTTAGTGCTTCATACGGTGCCTCGGGAAATCAAACGGGATTGCTTCCACTGAGTTCCGGCTGGTTATCTGTGTCTTGGGGAAAGACAACACACGGGTTAAATTCTAGATGACGGTTGGTTTTCATAGTTCTAAAGTTTTGTTGTTAGTGCTTATTTATGTTGTCTACATGAACTGTACTGCTCAAGGACGTGTTGAGGTTCAGCTTTATTTTCTTCCACGTAGAGAACCAGCGTGGCATCATGTGCTATGAAGTCCACTCATCGTTTCCCTCTGATTTTCTATGTAACCTGCATCATATACCAATTACTGTATAAAAATGTGGCTGCTTCTGGATACTGTAGTTTGTCCCATTGGCATATACACATACAATATATACCATACATCTAAAATATGCATGTTACACAATGTGTACACACACACACACAATGTATACAATATCTTCGTTGAATCCTATTTGCTGGCTTTATGCACCATTAGAAATTGATTAACAGGCTCTATCACCATATAACTAAATGGTTAATTCAAATCAGATCACTTGATATTCCCCCTGTAGTCTGTTCAAGTGATTATTTATCATCAGTTTACGTAGAAGAGAGCTTGTGCAGGGCCATGAATAGTCCTACGTATATTCTGATTTTAGGCAAACATGAGCTACGCATTGTATCAGGATAGTTTCTAGGGCAAAAACACAAATCATGAGCTAGTGTTAGGTTTCTCCAATACATTTTTTTCCCTAGATGTTTTGTATGTGATAGAATGAGGAACTTATTAAAGATATCTGATTCTTCAAAACCAATTGTCAAAAAAGTGACATTATACATTAGCGTTTTCCCTGATAACAGAGCTTCTTTGCTAATATTTTCTTTTTAAATTATCTTTCAAGCAATTTCCTTCTTATACTTTGCTTTACAGTCAATTACGAGGTATGTGAAGGCAAGCGAATATTTGAGAGATAAATATTCATTGTGGATTTTTTCTAAAAGACTGCATTATAATTCTGATCCTTTACATCGGTATTCATTGGACAATAACCCCTTTATCTTGGTGAATACAGCCCATCACAAACGTCATGCAAGTTACGGAAAATAGCCGGGTTTATTTAGGGGGAGTCTTGACGGTACGTTGGGCTGGGTCTGTGCGGGTCCCCAGGGCGCGTGCACCGCCAGGCTCGGCTCACGTGTTAGAGCTGCAGCCCATGTCCAACGCCCCGTGAGCCGTCTGAAAGCGAAGCGACTGACCGAGGCTACAAAGCAGATACTTTCTAAGGAGGAGAACATTAAGCCATTAGCAACACTGACATTCACCCAGTTGATTTGGTGCCATGAGCACATTAATTATCTTCTGGGGCTGCAAGAAAATGGAAATTTGAGAGGAGGAGAAGGAATGGCCCCTGAGCCAGACGCAGGCGAGGTGGAACCCCCCACGTGGGACCTCAGGCTGCGGGCGAGGTGGAACCCCCCACGTGGGACCTCAGGCTGCGGGGGCTATGACACGGGCCACTGACCCCTCGTGGGTGGGTCGAATGTGCTGAGTGGAGGGAGAGTGAGACAGAGTGAGGCTCTCCAAATAATTTTCACGTTTACACTTGGAAACGTTTTTGGTGTGTCTTACACACGAAAAGCCCACACTCGTGCATCACATCGGGCCAGTCGGAAAATGTCTGCTTGGCGATAGGAACCGTGTTACCCCGCCCCTGGGTCTGAAACAGTAAGTATTAAACCCGTGACGTAACCAGAGTGTGCAAAGCTGACCTAAGAAATTCCTCCAGAGCCAACTCATGGGAGTCAGCAACCCGAAAAACCTCTCCAGGGCACGCAGGCCCCCGACCGCTGCGCTCGGCCCAGGGGGTGCAGGCCCGTCTCCTCAGCACGGGTCACGTCCCACCGGGGGTCTGGACACACCGAGGCCACAGAACAGTGGGGACAAGTGGCCAAGATGAGAGGGTCTCAGAATGGACTCGGACGGAGGCGGTTGAAAAGTGAGAGGGAACCACAGACGGGAGGAGGAAGGAAGATCCGAATGAAAAAATTGGCCGTGAGCAAAATGAACAGAACTCATTTTACATTAGCTGCAGGTAATGTATTAAAAGTGCAAATTCCTTTATGATTAAAATTTTACTGTATGGCTTCCGGGTTGATTTTCAGCCACGTTCTCCCACACAGTGACAGAAAACAATTCCGTCGTCTAAAATCAGAAGGGTAAAAATATTCCTCTGTGCAGCGTGGGGGGCGTCGGACCGTGTCTCCCCACCATTCACGGCCACCCAGAGCCTCAGAATGAGACCTTAGTTGGGTGCGGCGTCCTCGTTAATGGGATTAAGGTAAGGATGGAGATGAGATCATACCGGGTTAAGTCGGGGTCCAGGTCCAATGAGTGCGTCCTAAAGAGACAGAGAAATGACACACGAAGATGGGAAGGAAGGCCATGTGAAAACAGAGGAGATCAGGATGATGTGCTAGACATCGAGGACTCACCAGGAGCCACCAGCAGCCCAAAAAAGTAAAGGGGGACCCTTCCCTGGGGCTTTGGGGGGCCTACCAACCCCATGATCTGGGGCTTCTGGTCTTCAGGAATACGCAAATCGATTTCTGTCGTTTTAAGCCACCAATTTTGTGCTAATTTTTCGCGGCAGCCCAGAGAATCTGATAGAGGCAACTTCTACGGAAAATGGACAGATAAGCAGATATTCATGGAAAATAAAAGTAATTCAGACTCGATTAGATCAGCCTTTAAATCAATAGAATCACAAAATATAGATTTTAGTATCTTTTCTGGAGGAAGGGGCCCACGAGCCCAAAGTTTCCTAGGACCAGCAGAAGTCACAATGACGCACCCAGGAGAAAAGTCACCTACGCGCCCGAGGCTGATGGACATTCCCACGAAATACGGCAAGTGTTAGTGGTTTTATTTCCCTCTCCGGTCGTTTTGTGCCTTCCAGCAACTGAGCTCCTTCAAACTTGGCAGCATCGAGCTATTTCCTTCTTCCGTAAGATGTAATTCTCGTAAGATGTACCTACCATCTTTCATCGTTGAAGAATCGAACCCCCTCATGTGGAAGCATGTTCTCCTCTGACCGACCTTGGCAGACGGATCGAGGGCTCCGGTGAAGCTCAGCAGCATCTGAAGACTTTGACCTCCTTGGTCCTTTACTGAGGTTGTTGGAGCCTCTGCCAGTGCCACACAGTTTAGTAATCCGGCTTCGTGAGGCATATACCGATCTAAGGAGGCAGGACACACCCAACTGCAGCTAGATCCATCATATCGGAGGGCAGCCTGAGCTAACAGGAGGGCCAACGTATATAATTAGAGGACAGAGCTTTCTAATTGGGGAGCTTGCATTCCTAAAAGAAGGCTGAGCTGGTCTGACGTGCATATTTAATAGGGAGATATGGGTGTCTAACCGGAGGGCACACACATCTGTTTGGAGGGCACGCTCATCTAATTGATTGGCATACACGCCTAATTGGAGGCCATAGGTATCTAATAGGATTGCATTCGTTTCTAATTGGAAAACAGTGGAGTAAAAAAAAAAAAAAAAAAAAAAAAACCACAAAAACCCTGGGTATTGAGAATGAATGTTTCTATGGCAATGAGAATGACATAGCTTTTATTATGTGGGCTGGGGAGATACACAGATCAGATGTTTACCCTCAGAGTTTTCTTCATCACCCAGGAACATGATAACTAAAGCTACAAGTACCAGCAAATTTGTGTACTGGGATCCATTCCTGCCCGATGTATTATTATTTAGTTGTCATATGTTACACAGAATGAACATTGCATTTAACTATTGGGTCTTTTGGGGGAGGGCTTATAATAATTCCCCTAATCAATGTCCTTATAAGTAAAATTATTTTGACTTGAGTAAATTAATTGAGCATTTCACCAGTTAATCGAGAGAAGCAATAAGGAGGTAGAGAATGCTTCATGATCAAGGCCTTTCTGATCTTTCAGGGACATGTGCCTGCATCTGTATTCTGGAATAGCTTCTCCCTACATCTCAAAATTATATTTTAATTCATTAAAAAAAAATCCCAAGATGGCAAGAAACATTTAAACATAACTGAACTGACAATATATTTTGGAATATTCCTGGTAATTAGAGCAATGTGAACAGCTGACTGCTAATAGGCTTCGTGAGATTCTCAACAATCACATAAATCTGAAGTTGGTGATGATATGGTGAAGGTGGAAAACTTTGACACTCACTGACCCGCGAGAAGTTCAAGCTTGAGAAATCGACTCTCTTTAGGTGTCACCTCGTTTTTGTTTATTTCTTTGCTTGTTTTTCACTTGGTTTCTGTTCTGCTTGTTTATCATAAGGACAACATTAGAAATGGGGTTTGACTGTCCCCCAGGAGTCTTCCCAGTCGGGCAAGACTAAGCAGCGTTAAGAACAGCCCGGGAGGATTCCTCCCGTGCTCTGGGACGTGTGTCTGCCAAGCTGAAAGGGACGCAGACAAAGGAACTTTGCTTTCTGCTATTTGGTCGTTTCCTATCACAATCTTGTGGGGAAGAGACTGACCTCCAGGAAAATATTTTCATCATTAGAATGCACATTTGGTTTCTGATGTGTCCCCAACATCTACCATAGAACTTGGCACATGGTAGGTCTTGCATAAATATTTTTGTAGGGGTGGAGGGAGGGCAAAAAGAAGAGAAGAAACGGAAGGAGGGAAGGAGGGAAAGAAGGAGAAACTTGAATACGTGTTTATGTGTGTTTGTAATAATGACAGGAAATTGAGAGAATTCAACTTTATCTTCTTGGAATTATAATAGTAATGAATTTAAAATCCTTCTACCCGTATATATCAACAATGCACAGCTGAGAGTGTGTTGCTAATTTAAAAATATGTATTTTTGGGGGGCACCTGGGAGGCTCAGTGGGTTAAAGCCTCTGCCTTCGGCTCAGGTCATGATCTCAGGGTCCTGGGATCGAGCCCCACATCGGGCTCTCTGCTCAGTGGGGAGCCTGCTTCCCCCCTCTCTCTGCCTGCCTCTCTGCCTACTTGTGATCTCTCTCCTCTCTGTCAAATAAATAAATAAAATCTTTAAAAAATATGTATTTTTATTTATTCTCCTTATTTTAGATGTTATTATATTATATATTTAAATTGGATAGAAAATTGCATTCTGAATTATATGTCAATGTCAGAAAACAACTGTCTAGAGAGATCTAAAACAAGATACAAAATATAAAGAATCTTTATAATTTGCGAAAACCAATGTCATCTGTCCAGAACTGTAAACAAAGGGACCCGTTTGAAGGTCACTCTGGACCACTGGTTCCCAACAGAAATTTCTGTGATGATGGAAATATTTTTTCCCCTGGGCTTTTGAGTACATTAACTGTTAATCCACGTGGCTGCTGAGCTCTTGAACTGTGAGGACTGTGATCAGATAACCGAGGTTTTAATTTCAGCTAATTTAAATTTAAATGTAGGTATTCCCGTGTGGCTAGTGGCTGCAGTAGGGGACGGCAGAGCCCTAGACATTGGCCAGTGCAGCTCTGCGTGATGGATAGGCCTCCCGTAATTACTGGGTTTACCCCTAAAGAAAAATCACTGTCAGCCGAGGCAGACAGACCCTCAAGTGTGCCCCCTGTCCCCCACCCCGCTGCCTGGTGTTTGTGTCCTTCTGGGACTCCTTGCCCACTTCCCGGAGGTTGGGACCTGGGACTTGCTAATAATCCAGAGTGTCCGGCAAAGGCGATGGGAATGTGCGATTCCTCGTTGTGACATCCGTACGTAGGACTGTAACTCGTCTCACTAAGAGACTCCCATTCCTTCTGCTGTGGGTCTCGATGGAACCGACAGCCTTCTTAGGGACCCGCAGAGCAGGGGACTGGCCGTGGCCTCCAGGAACTGAGGCAAACTCTAGCCGTCAGCTGCCAGGGTTCCTGGCTTACAGCCACCAAGCAAACGGAAACGTTCCTACAACTGCCAACAAACGACTGCTGCCTGCAGACTGAATGGGCCTGGACGCGGACCCCTCCTTGCACAGCCCAGGGTCGCAGGGACACCGCTGGCCCCCCCGGTGTCTCACGTGCAGCCTTGCAGAGACCTAGCTCAGCTGGGTTTGGGCTCCCCCAGAAATTGTGACGTAGTAAATGTGTGCTGCTTTAAGCTCCTGACTTGGTGGCAACTCATTACAGGGCAGTAGATGGCGAACACCAGTGTTCTTCAGCATATCACTCCGTTAGACGGGAGGCCTTCCGCTGCACCAGCGCAGCGACTTCCGCTGTGGCTTTGTTCGCACGCCTGAGGAACTGCTCTTAGGCTCACCTCCCATAGCTTTGTTAGCTTTGTGGGTCTCTCCACTTGGGTTTTCGCCTGTGCTCTTGAAAGGGGGGAGTTTGTAAACCCTCGTCCTAACGTCTCAGCTATCG
The DNA here is from genome assembly GCA_028646535.1 of Procyon lotor. NCBI lineage: Eukaryota > Metazoa > Chordata > Mammalia > Carnivora > Procyonidae > Procyon > Procyon lotor. The sequence continues at coordinate 336,182 of CM053615.1, read as the reverse complement.
GAAGAGCAGCTGTTGGCCTCCACTGAGGCCCAGGGGGAGCGCCAGTCACCCCCCAGCCCCCGGTGCTGCCGTCCTGCCGAGGGCCCCATGCTGGTTAACCTGAGGTCATCTCAAAACCCATCTGAAAGATTTCAAGTCCGCTGAGCTCTTCTAACGAGAACTGTAGCTGCGGTAAAGAGAATGAGGACGTTTCCTTCCGACGCTGCCTCGACCATTATGACTTCATCAGTGGTAAGCCAGGCTGTGAGAAAAACTTCCTATTATCACCCAGGAGATTGTCTGATATATGTATATACTTCCCTACTTACTTAAATACTTTTCTACTTATTATAATTAATTGTTATTATAATATGCTTTCCCACTTAATTTATCAAATGAAAGATTTTTTTTTAAATACATGAAGACAACCCATTAATCTTTTCTTAAGAAATTATCCGTATCTGCGGAGGCACACTGGCCCCCTTGCCCTATCCTACATAACCACAGCACGTCACGGGATCGGACATTCCTGGGCTTCTCAGGCTCTTCCTGAACAATCCGAAGCCAATTAGCCTTTGATCCCGTAAGATTTCATCGGTCATCAGTTCACAGCTTCCAATTCTTTCTTTAAAAAAAAAATTTTTTTGGAATGAAGAAACGGCACTTCCTTTGCAGAACTGCTGTGTGAACTACTCAAGAATCGAATGAGCCGCAGACAGTGTAAAAGAAGTGTGCGGCCAGCGAGCTCTAAACAGAGGAGGTTATAAGAGGCCTTCAACGTGTTCATAAAGCGGAGAATGACTTAGAGATTATTAGGAAGCAGTCACGTAGTTTCAAAATCCTCTACAATGCAGTTTTGGAAATTCATTAGGGCTCAACTACCTGGTTATGAAACACTTTATCTTCAGTTCTTCTTAATTATTAATAAGTCTTCAGTTATTAATGAAAAACATGTCCTGAAACGATGATTCTGGAAGCCACCTGGCAGCTCGCTCCTTGGCGAAGCAAACCGTCAGGAATTCAGGATGAATGAAGCTACAACCTCTTGCTTGCACAATGCACATGGCTCTTCCACTGCGCAGAAGGAGGTGGCAGGATTTCAGAGACGGCGAAGCACTTGTGCTTCTGCAAAGAATGACGAGTCGTCTCAATCGGGCGGTGGTCTCCCCGGTCCTGGAATGCCACCGGACTCCTCACGCCCAAGCCTTTGCCCGTGAGCTCCGGCTTCAAGGAATGAGCTCCTCGGGCTCTTTGCCTAGAGTCTGATCCACCTTCAGGGAGTTTTTTTCTTGACAGCGTTTGTCGTAACTTGCAGATACACGTCTGTTTGTGTCATTACCTTTTTTAAATTAAAACCTACTTTTTTTAGAGCAGTTTCCGGTTCACAGCACAACTAGGGGGAGGGTACAGAGGTTTCCTGTGGACCCCCAGGCCCCACAGCCGGGCAGCATCCCCATTACCCACATCCCCCTGCTGGAGCGGTGCGTGACCGACGTGACACAATCCCTACTAGTCTACAGTCCACAGTAGTGTTTGCGCTCCGTGGGGCACGAGACTTTCTCCTGCGCCATCCCCTAGGAGTCTTCTAGTCTCACATTTACACTGAGGTCTACGACCATTCAGAGTTAATGTTTGTGCAGGGAGAAAGTTCTGTGTTCCGATTCACGTCTTTGCATGTGGATGTCCACCATTTGTTGAAGAGACCGTCTTTGCTCCATTGGGTTTCGTCCAAGGTCAGTTGACCACTCTTTCTTTTTTTTTTTTTGGATTTTATTTATTTATTTATTTGACATAGAGAGAGAGATCACAAGTAGGCAGAGAGGCAGGCAGAGAGAGAGGAGGAAGCAGGCTCCCCGCTGAGCAGAGAGCCCGATGCGGGGCTCGATCCCAGGACCCTGAGATCATGACCTGAGCCGAAGGCAGAGGCTTTAACCCACTGAGCCCCCAGGTGCCCTGGTCGGCTGAC
>CM053615.1:310743-333737 GCA_028646535.1 Procyon lotor | reverse complement strand
TCCACTGACCATGCATGACCTTGAGGCTTGGGTGGGCTCATCTGTGAGGCGGGACACTCGCTGTGCCCGAGGCTCAGGCGCAGGAGGAGCCGAAGAAGCTCGGTACTGATGCGCTGAGCGCCTGCGGACCAGGCTTACCGTTCTGGTTGGAGCCGTTGTGTTGGGGGCGGGGGGGTGGGGGCTCTGGCAACGGCAGGCGAGGGTCAGCTGTGCCGTGGGAAGCACTAGGTCTCTGCAGGCACTCGGTTCCACGGGTTGTCTAGCTTTTTTCTAAACAGTTCCAACACCTTTTATATTTCTTTCCCATAAAAACCTAGAATAGATGATTTAAGTTAATATTCTTTTTTTTAAAGATTTTATTTATTTATTCATCAGAGAGAGAACGTGAGCAGAGTGGGGAGTGGGGAGAACGTGAGAGAGAGTGGGGAGGGGCAGACGAAGGGGGAGGGGCAGAGGGAGGGGGAGAAGCAGGCTCCCTGCTGAGCAAGGAGCCCCATGTGGGACTCGATCCCAGGACCCCAGATCATGACCTGAGCCAAAGGCAGACGCTTAACCAACCGAGCCATCCCCGAGCCCCAAGTTAATATTCTTGACTTAAATTGAAGTGGGTAGACCCATGTCTAAACCTTGGTCCTGAGGCTCCATAGTTCCGGGGCCCTGCCAAGACATTTTCAGGTTGGCGAAATCGGGGCTCACTTGCCAAGATGCACATCCAGGACTCCAGATGTGAAGCGAGTAAAGCAACCAAGGCTGAGAGTGGACGAGATCACCCTCACCACAGACGGATTCTGCGGACGTGGGCTTCTTGACTATCTACCGCGGAAACGGTCTCCAGGGCAACACAAGACATTAATTGAATGGCATAGACAACTCTCAGATCAATGGAAAGGCTAGGGCTCGGCCAGCGTCCTCCCCCTTCTGTAGGCAGGGGTGAGGCAGGGGGCAGAGCACCGCTCTGCACGGCCCCGCCCTGCCCCGGGGCAGGGATCCCAAGTGCTCTGTGATCCGCTTGCTTCAGAAGCATCCAACTGACAGAGGTTCACTTCCCGGGATCGGAGGGTGGGGCGGGGGGCAGGTGGGGGCCATGCCTTCCTTTAGGCTTCTGGGGCTCACAAGCAAAGGGTGGCAGGTCACATACCGCACAGCCACAGGAAACAAAATCCCCACCCCATCACCCCAGGGAAAAAGGAGACAAAACAGCGAGGGACATTTTTAATTAAATCCTGACAAGTTATAAAAAGAGCAGAGTCTAATTGATGGTCTTCATATGCCTGGAGACAAAATGTGTAACTACAAGGACGGGTTGGAAGAGAAACCAAAATAAGAGGCCAAGAAACGGGGACTGGCAGGTTCTCCAGCCCTGTCCTGGAGGGGACACCGGGGGTCTCGGCCGCAAAGCCCCATGGCCAGTTCCTCCAGGGCCGGAGCTCGAGACCGCAGGTCAGAAAACCATTCAGACCATCCCCCCGAGCGTGTCCGAGCCGTAAGCGCGGGGTCAGCTCTGTGCCCCAGGAGGCAGGGCTGGAGGGGACGCCGAGACCCCGACGCCCTTGTCTTGTGCTTGTCAGGACTTCGCTAAGCTGGATTTCCTTGGATGCAGTTAACTAAAGGGCTTCCTGATCTGCCTGCACCGAGGCACAAGCTGCAGAGTTACTAGAACTAGCGGCAGTCGCACCAGAGCGGCTGGTACGGTTTGTACCGGAGAAAACAGGGCAGAGAGGGGACGAGGTTTATTGTCTCATCTCCTCCAAGTGTCACAAACTGGCTTCAAATAAACATCTGCGCTCTGTATCGGGCAAGTTCAGTGAATGCTCACTGTTTGAATCACAAGCCTGACCCCACCGTCGGCCCCCTCCCCTCCCCACCCCCACACACCCACACCGCACACCGCACCCCTACAGCTACACACACACACACACACACAGGCGTGCGCGCACATCCTTCACCCCCTCCTTGACTGAACACCCCAGACGCACTCACTGAGTGAGCAGGTTTGACCTTTCTGGACTGACCCCCGGCTCCCGGGGGCTATGCTGTCATCTGCGCCGACTCTTGTCAAAGATGAGTCCTGTCAGCGTGCACCTCCTGGGGGGAGAGCGGGTCTGTGGGGTGACAGGGCATGCGGGGTCCAGGTGCCCGCACCCTTCCCGGTCCATCGGAGGCGTCCGTGGGGATCTGCCCGAGGCGCTGGGGACCAGGGCACGCATGTGCCTCCCTGGGCGGCCGTGGCTGCTTCCTGAGCTGGCGTCTCCGAGAAGGAACCAGGACTCATTTCCCTCGGGGTGACACAGCTCGACCCAGGGACAACCTTCCTGGGTCCAGGCAGGTGACACCAGCCTGTCTGCTGCCCGGGCTGCCCTTGCCTTCCTAATATGGCCAGATAACTTTTCCCTGGAAAGTCTTTTTAGGCAACTCCCACTATTAAAAAAACACAACGACACCTGTCATCGGGGCCAAGGATTCTCTCTCTTTCTCTCCGTCTCGCACAAGATGACGATGTGACGTTTTAGCAGGTAACGGGCTTGTTGGGAGAATCTAGACAGACAGAGGCAGGTGACCAGGGCAGCTAAGCCCAATCCCCACCGCCCACTGGACCCATTTATCCGGAGGCAGGCAGGGCGCCACACAGCAGACGCCCACGGGAACCAGTGGGAGGGGAGGGGCCAAGCGAGAGTGAGGGCAGCAGGAAAAACAGCCAGGCGGGCAACTCCTTAGCCCGAAACCTGCAAGATGTGAGGTTGGCATCACTGAGAGACGGAGAAGTCCTACTGAGTTCCCATTGCCAAGTCGGGCTGGTATATAACTCAGTCTGTTAAAGAAAAATATTCAAACTCTCCCTCTAGAGCCCAAAGATACTTTCCCCGAAACATAATACAGTGTGTTTGTAGCACAGTGGTTAGGAGACAGAGACAATTTAAATTGAAATAGACGTATTTGTGCTCCTTCACATTGTCAAAGAGAAATTCCACTGCAACGCTGGTCTTCCTTACGACGTTCTTAGTGTGTGTGCATCAGAAAGGCTGAACCTCACGTTCTTCACTTTATAAGACACAGTTTCCCGTGAATCGTTACTTTTAAAAATATCAATGATTCTGATTTACATGAAATTAATGAGAAGTGCCTTATGCTCCATAACACAAAGGAAAATGTTTCCTCTTACAACTTCAAATGGTGGTGTCTTAAAGACGATCAGCAAAAAGTTTGGCGAAGATGACTCCTGTGGTTATATAATATTTAGTTCAAAATTGTTTTCAAAATGTTAGGCGCTAAATTGAATAAAGTTATATCAGCTGAAAGCTATCTACAACCATTGGATGATTTTCAACACTTATAAATTCTGAAACAGAGATTATAGAACTAATTAAATCAGAAATTCATTCCCCAGATACCACCAGAAAGCTGAATGTAATTTATATCCACTTTTAAGTATGTCATATATAATATCCTATGAGTTAGCTCCTAACCATTATTTGCATAAAATTTCATGACTATCTAGCTATTTAACATACTCGAAATTGGTACATTGGAAAACTAATTCTCTCTCCACACACTGTTGGAAGCAAAATATATTTGACTACTTTTAATTAATATTTCATAAATATGAATAAAACTGCTGTGCTGGGCTCTCTTGGTGAAATCACACTCTTACATGATACATATGGACTGAAGACTCACTGCTTCTCAGATTAAATCAGAACAAAACACGTCACCTTAACTCAAAATTAATACAACCGCTATTTGTCTTTGGAGAGTAAATGCAATGCAAATCAGCAAAACTTTAGAACTGTTTTTAAAGACTACTGTAGAAATTCTGTAGTCATAATTGATTTGCATAGATGTGTGGCAAGTGGCATATTTTATTGCACAATTGTATTTTAAGAGTGTTTGAAGAAATAGCTATAAAGAAAGAACGTAAGACTAAAAAAGACAGGAAGGCAGGAAAAGGAAGAAATAAAGAAAAAACAAAGGAAAATGAGAAAAAAGGAGTCAGCCTCGTGAAGTCTTCCATTACAGTGAAAAATTGTCTCATTTACTCTCTGGTTGTTATTCTGCACAGACAGGCAACAATTTAGTTTGGGATTGTGCGTGTGCTCAACGTGGCCAGGCGGTGTTCCTGGGTGAGCACGCGTGAGGTCTGTAGAACGCCCCAGTCCGCTCGTCTTCCCCGAGAAGCCGGGAGCTGCGTCCACGTGATCCAGGGCAGGGGGATGGAGACCTCTTCTGCATATCACAGATTTACCAAGTGCCATTTTTGGTGTCCAATAACCACTTCTCGCGTCCGATGAAGAGGATTGGTCATGAGATCCTTAAACCTTTTCCACTGTACGTACGAAACCCTTAAAATGTATTTGCCCGTACACCAGTGATCGATACGGGAGCAGACTGGCACGGTGTGTCCTCTGACTGCCACACTGTGGAGGACACACGGCTTCTGTGTTGTTACTTTTAAATGCATAACATTTGGACACTCGTGAGAGAACCCGACCGTCACCACACGGGGGGCCCTCCGCAGAACGGCCTGTGATCTCTGCAAACGTCAAGGTCAAGAAAGGCAAAGGAAGGCGGAGGAGCTCTTCTGAACCAAAGAGGAGTAAACAAATAATGACAATTCGTGACCTTGCATCGGGTGCCCGAACAGGAAAACAAAACACTTATGAAGGACACTGTTGGTGCAATTGCCAACGTCTGCAGGACCGTGCGTTAGTCAATAGTATTGTATTGAGTTAAATATTCTGAGTTTGATTGTGGTACAGTGTTCGGCGAGAGAATGTCTGTGCTCTTTGGAAATACGCAATAAAGAACGTAAGGCAAACACGCGACAAAGAAACGGGGCAAATTCAGCATTGGAATCCAGAAAACAAAGAGCCAGGAGCACAGCACATCTGACCCCAGCAGTTTCTTCGGAGGGAGGTCTGCGCAGGCGGCCAGTGCCTCTGACTTAGCTTCGTCTTTGAACTGACTCCCACCGGGCCATTTTAGGGGCGACACGACCGGGGCTGGGCAAGGCACTTGCTATCACTGCCCCCAGACGAGGTCGTCCTCCCGCGTGCCTTTCTGACTCTGACTCGTACATATTCAGCGTGTAGGACCAGAACTAGCTCTGACATTGTTAAAGCACCAGAGAGAACCAGTGTCTGATTCACGGCGGGTTAGCGTTGCCTCACAAATTTTAGTCACACCCACACCAGAGTCGTATCGTGTAATTTCAGTGATCAAAGGCATTTTAATAGTTAGTTGTGTGAAATGATACTTGGTTAGAAACAAAGAGGTAAGTCATGACTGTCATGTAAATAAAAAGATAAGCAGGTGTCAAAGATTTTCTTTTTAGCACAAGGGAACCAGGATAACGTAACAAGCAGGTAAACAGAGAATTCAACCCATGCGCACACTTACCCTCGTCAGGAATGCGAAAGTAAAGGTAGGAGATAGAGGCAAAGCTTCTCCGCGTCCGCGTGATCATTGTCACCTGCACTCCTAGGGACAAATTGGCATTTCTAAGGGTAGGAACCCTGCATTGCTGTAGAAAAGCTACAACGTGCAGCGTTATAGAACAGTTCAATCGAAGAGGTGACCGAAAACGTGTTAGACACGACACCCAATAATCTTGTTTACCCACTTTAAAGTCTTTCCTCACTTTTCCTGACAGTTGCTCTTGGGAACTACCGGCGTTCTGGAGGAATTACCCCAAGAACCTTCCATAGATCAGTGCTTGGCTTCACCATTCAGCGGTCTTGGCTCAAAAGAAGTAAAAACAATTTTGGGAATCAAAGCACCTCACTCTGGAAATCTATTAACTTCAAGAGGCAAAGATGGTTTTCTAATGTCTAGATGGTTTTTTAATGTTTATCTATTTATTTTTATTTATAGTATTTTTAAGGGTTGAATTACTGGGTTATGACCAAAGACACTGTAAAAATTTCATTTCACTTTGATGCATTGAGCTGAAAGCCTACAGTACATTTCGGTACATGACTTAACTGCATCAAGGTAAAATGGTAAAATTAGAGATAGAGAAAGACAGAGACAACTATTTTGGTAAAACCTAAGTCAGGAGACAACGTCCTTTTATCAGTTTCCCTCGGTGGGACTTGGAGCCCCGGCCGCGGGAGCCTAACTCACCCCCTTACTTGTCGCTAGCTGTGACTGTGGCCGAGTCTCTTCCGGGGCCGCAACTCAGCTGCCCCTCCGTAAGACGGCACGAGAGCAGGACTACCTCGCAAAGGGGCGATGAGCACTAACACGGTCAATATGCACGGGTGCGAGGGTGGCGATAGGTCTGAAGACCATATTGTTGAGTCACACGGGAAGCTGGCGGAGCCTCGGACAGCCCGACCTCCAGCTCCCCTCTGCACCTGGGGCACGGTGGCCCCTGCAAACGGTTCTCCCCGTCCAGCAGACTAGGTGAGGTGGCTGCTCCGGCCTGAGCTTCCAACTCATTGACAGGCGGCAGGGTCACTCAAGGAAGCCCATCTCATCCTCCTGCGGGAACCGGGGTGCCCCACCCTCTTGTCACCACAAAGCTGCCTCCAGCAACCTGCTGGCTCGTTCGGCTCCCGAGGCACGCCCTGTGTGCCCTGCGTGCGGTGTGCACTGAGCCCCCTGCCCCCTGTATCTGTGGCCGCCGGACCGCCGTCCGTCACCTCTGTCGAGGCCGTGTGCGTGGCCATCATCACCACCCGAGGGCAGGAATGACCCCTCACCACAGGGGTGCAGAGGAGATGAATGCACAGCACGCACCCGACAGGTGCTCAGCGCATGGTGGTTTTCATCGTATCTGGAAATGTGCCCAGCCCCGGTGCTGTGCTATGTAGATTTTAGCTGAGCCTGTAGCTCATTAGCAGTAAATAAATTCGCTTTGAAATAACAGTGGGATGGCATTTTAATATTTTAATCTTAGTTCCAGCTGACTGCCGCAAAATACTGCGTTCTCTGAGACGCAGGAAGTCTGGATTTCATGGGCCATCGTGTGATATTTAAATTTCGATGGCAAACTTAAAAATGAATATAATCCCCGACGGGGCAAACAAAGCATGCTTGGGGGCTTCGAAGGCCTGGGAACTTTCTGCTCCCAAAGTAGAAGCTCGGACGCTCAGGTGCCATACGGCAAACATCAAGTACAAAGAGGGGTTGTTTTTAGCTGTCCAGGTGCAAAGGAGGGAAAAAGCATGTTCTCCTTCCCTTTTCTGAGAACATTCACTTTAGAAAACCTGTAATTATAAATTCTCGCTCTTTGCTTTCGAGATGAGAAATCCTTTGGAAGCCTGCACAAGCTTCTGGCTGCCTGACACCCACGGCGTTATTCTCAGGGACCCAGGACCATGTCTAAGATGTGACGGGGAGGACGGGGAGGACGGGGAGGACGGGGAGGACGGGGAGGCCCATCTCCCAGTCTCGGTGGGAGGGTAGGAGACCAACGCAGCTGCTCGGCCCAAAGTGTACCAACGACCGCTTTTCGTGAAGACACGAGAAGTTTCTTTCCCCCTGGATAAAGGCAACTAGCGAACACAGGGGCCACGCCGAGAGCCGGGAGCGCTGAGGACGAGCTGTGTGTGACGAAGGCACTTTCCAGTCCTCGTCCTTGAGGGCAGCTTGTCACTTACCCCGCGGTCACACACGACCGGAGGGCCGAGGGCTCCGTTTGTCTCTGCAATCCGGCCGCCTGTGACCTGCGGCTCAGCACCGCCTCAACGACAATGCTTTCTCTGTCCTCTGCTTTCTGACACGTTCTCTCCGCCGGCCCCTTAGAAGTTTTGGGTCTAATTACTTCTCCAACGGTGCCTCCTTCCCGCCCGATTTCCAGCGGCCAGGAAGGCGGGGTTTACGAAGGGAGGTGAGACCCTCTCGGGGTCTCCATGGTCTGAAGGCTCACTCTGCTGAGCAACAGCCGCAAGATAAAGCATCTCGCCCTGGTGCCTTCCACACGGCTGGCTCCCTTTGTTGGCGTTGGGTCTCTGCTCTGCCCCCGAGCCGACCTGACTGCACAGAGAGGCCAGGAAGGAGCTGGTGTCCCACACCTGTCCCAGACGGAGCCCCTCCTGGAGAGCGCGCAGACCCCCCTCCCTCCCCGCTTCCCTACTCCCCTCTGCCAGCAGGCCCCCCAGTCCCTTCTGCCAACATGGTGCCTCTCCAGCTCTGCCCTCGTTGTGGCTCTCTCCTCCCTGCTGCTGACTTGCAACCCCCCAAGTTTCAAGATCCTTCCCTCTCCGGATGGCTGTATGTCCCAAAGCGCTAACAACTCTCCTTTTAAACGTGTCCGCATGGGTCAGAAATGGATTTCAGCGAAGGGGTGACTGCACACAGCCGCACGTCCCAACGGCGATCTGTCCTCCACAATGGGGACACCGGCAGCTTTGGGGGGGCTCACCTTCTCCCCCACCTCTTCCTCCGGGTAGACCTTCAGCCTTCCTTCCTCTATATATTATGTAAAGGATGGTATGCATACCATCCTTTTTATATCAAGGATCACAGGCATTGTTTTCTTAGTTTTCCCACTCACCCCCAACAATAAACATTTACTTTATTGAGGCCAGAAAAAGCCTCATTCCTCCATATCTCCTAGATTCCAAAGCACCATCAAATAGAAGATACAACACAGAATACATAAGTTTTCAGTAAAAATCAGAAAATAGACATCATTACTTTGAAATGCAAGTATTGTTTGAAAGAAGCATCTGGGTTTGTGAAACCCTAAATTATGGATACGTACTTTATCATCATGAAAATATGTCGTTTTCTTCTACCCACTAATCAGGAGACAGCAGCCCACGACGTTGGGTATATTTTGTCTCCACTTGCAATGCTGGGAAGAGGCTATAAAAGGACTTTTAAATTCAGTCTTAGAAACCAGAAAAAGGAGATCATAGTCCTGTCTTGCAGGGGGGAGGGAAGCGTGTCTTCCTGGCCCCGTCCTCACATAGCCTGTCCACCACGGCGCCCCATCGCTCCCTGGGGTCTGGTCGTCGGATGGGGGGACGGCTCCCCAGTCTGCACTGCTCACTACCGACCAGGCAGGGCAGCTCAGTAAGTTCGAGTGGGCTTCGGGGGCAGATCCAGGCTGCGTGCTCATCTGCAGGGGGACAGGATGGGGGCTGCTGCCTGAGGGCTCAACTTGCCTTTCTCTTCCTCCCATCTGGAGGTGTGACTGCAATTTTCTTCCTTGATTTTTAAGTCAATTAGAAGCACTTTATTTTCAGAAAATTGCTGAAAAAAGTCCAAGACCCGAGCACTGGGTTATTGGTTTATCCAAATGGGCCCCACTGACGCTGGGTCCAGTGGCTTCCATAGGACCCTCTTGTGTCCTTCTTCGGGTTAGGCTCACACCTGCTCCCGCCTTGTCACCTGTGGGGCACACCAACGCTGCCAAGCAAAGGCTATTGCACGTTCTGCACTTCAAATCACACCAGCCGTGTGTAGGGGGTGTTGAGGTGGGACAGGTGTGCTCGAGAGCCCTGGGGGCTGTGCTTTGTCTCTGCCGAGGCCCCGCCCCCTGAGCACGTGCTGACCCCTCGGCCACTTCCCATCACTGCCTCCATTCTCCATCCTACTCTCTTTCAGTGTTCTCTTCTCCTCGTCTAGGTTTCCTCCCTTCGGAGCGCTGTCTGCAAGAGGGAAGGCACCATTCCTCCATCTCGCAGTAATCCTAGCTGCATTTAAAATTCTTCTGTGTATTCGTCCATCATTCTACTGATGAAATAATGATCCTCCTTCATTGCTTTTCCCGTTTCCCTTTAATAAATTAGCTGGCCACCTCTAAAGCTTTACGTGGGTTTTGGTGACTGAGATCTGGCAGAGACTGTGCAATCCCCATGCTGCTCTTTAAAACGGAGCATCATTTGTTATCAGAAGTCATTAATTACAATGATGGAGCCCACATGATCCACTTAGCGTCGTCTTCTAGCTTTGTGGGTTCTCCACAAAGGAAAAGCCACAGTGAAGAAAGGACCAGTCCTGAGACTCTCACTCTGACGAGGGGCAAAAATGAGCCTTCCGGGGTGCGGGGAGAAGAGCTCCAAAACTGTAGGCGTGGCCACTGCTCAGCTGATCTCAGAATCACTTTGGATACACTAGTATCTGAGGCCGATGGTGTGGACCATGAGAGGATGCCCGGAGGTCAGATCTGTACATTCTTTAGAGTCTCAATGAAAAGTCTCACCTGGTGCTTTGGGACATAATGGTTATTTGTAAATAGTGGGTATTATTACAGCAGAAATAATTAACCAACACATAACAAGCCAGGTTATTGATCAACTCGTCAACTTTGACGATACGATCCACCATCATAGCAGAAGGACAAAGGAAAATAATTGAACGATGTCAACATGTCAAGAGAATACGAGTCCAAGCCGCATTCACAAACCTTGAACTTTTATCTGTAACTCTTAAAATAGTGGTTCAGGAGTCTAGGAGTCTGAAAGTCAGTCCATTGATCTGAGAGGAAGAAATCAGTCAGGTGAGTAACAACTACCTACACTGTAAGGTTTTCCTAACGTCTTCATTTTTTGCATGAATGCATTTTTCTATTATTTTCTCCAATCTCCATCTCTGACAAAGCTCTGAAAACTGCATTTAACATTTCTCATTTCTAAGGCTGACTTCACTTAATTCTTACCAAAGATGATCTTTTCTCACGTAGACTTTCCGTCGAGAAGGTGATACTGACTGAGGTGGGCGACCACCAGAATGGCGTCTGGTGATTCTGTAGCCGGGTGTGACTGCCCCGGGTCACCCCTGGCCTTTGGACACATTCCCTGGGGCGGGACATTGCCAAAGGGCCTGCTGCCTGCACTGCCAGGGACATGGGCTGTCTGTCACCAGCTCCCAGGCTCTGGGGACGTCTGCAACACGGATTCAGGTGTCCTCAGCTTTTCCTCTCCCAGCCTGGGGTTGGTTTCTTTGGGTTTGTTGTCTCGTTTGCAAAATTATATTGGTGTTACCTTCTCTATTTTACTATAGTTCTGTGGGTACATGTCTTGCTTAAAATTTACTGTCCTTTTAAAAAGATTTGGTGAGAGAGTACAGATAAACTTTACAATCCTTTGAAGTGAATTGGAAACCCTTATGCTCCTTTCTCCCCCCTTGGTTTCCCTGATGTGTATATTGAGGATTTTGGACATACACTTACTAGAAACACAACCAAAATGCAGACACTATCCCCTAAGACTCTGTTGGGGAAGAAAAATGGCAAAGTAATGTATTTCTAGCTTTTTCACTGAATTTTACTACATTCCTTATGTCTACATTAGCTGCTGAATTCTGCATCCGGAAGATGCCACTTCTGACCTTATCCATGTTTTTAGTGTCTTGCATTTCTCTTTATTCAGCTGAGTTCTTTTAAGATAATCTCTTGAGTTTGTGGTTCAGGCTAAATGCAAGCTTTACTGCTTTCCCACAAAACTTCCATTTTCCAAACTTACTTCCAGTTTAAAGAAAAAAATCCTGTGAATTTCATAGTTTATTAAATAAATAATCCAACTAAATATAATAAGTCTTTGCTTATCTTACTTAAATGCATTAAGCATCAAAGTCTCTCAAAATTGTGCATAGTCATTGGAAATGCTCACATAAATTTCACTTTGGTACTAATTCTAGTATTTTACAAACGATCCAAGTTCATGGGGAGTCGGAAAAACCTGAATAGCATAGGTTTAATTAAGACAAATGGTTCTTTCTCTGCACTTCTTCCAAGAGATTGGAGCCCCAGCAAAGGTTCCAACAGGAGAGATCTCCTCTCTACAGAAACAATTTCTGTACAATTTCTGTACAAGCTGATGAACGGCCTACCATTTTCCTAGTCCAGGAACTATTTTCAGCTCTGATTTTTCTGATTATCTGAACACTTTGATACTCTCAGTTACTCTCTTCTCCACAGTGTTTAGAAGTCGCTGTCCCTGGCTCCTTTCTTGCCCCTGACTCACGAGGTCAATGTCCCCAATGACACAAACCAAATAAAGTTAAGATGCAATTGCAAAACTGGTCTTAATATTTACATTTTTAAAATGTGTTTTTAACTTTAAAGGTAATTTCTTTCCTCTTATTTCTCCCTGGATTAAAAGAGCTGACTTTTCATTTTCTTACATGCAATAGATATGTTAAACTGATTTTGCATCTATGTTTATTAATCGTTTATATCTACTTAATTCCAAAAGAGATCTATGGTGGTTTTACAATAAGAGGCACAGATATGACAAAGCTAATTAAAAATGATTGAAGTAAAAAAATAAAAATAAGAAATAAAAGTGATTGAAGTAATAAAATCTGTTAATAAAAAAGAGAGGCATAAATATAATTGATATGTTAAGAATGGAGAGAATATGGAACCATATTAAATGTTTAAACCACACAATGCAGAAAAAAGAGTGGAAAACAAAACCAGGAAGAAGGAAGCAAGGACAACAAATAGTAGCAAATATAGTAGATATTAATCCAACTATATCAATAGTTAAAAGGCACAGACGGTCAGTAGATCAAAAGACAAAGCCCAATTACATGTTGTCTAGAAGGAATCCAGTTTAAATATAAAGATACATATAGAATAAAAGTAGAAACATGAAGATAAACAAACCATGCTAACCCTAATCAAAAGAAAGCAGAAGTAGCTCTATGAGTTTCAGACAGTGCACTTCAGAACAATGAAAAGTTACCAGGGATAAAGAAAAGCATTGGGACACCCAGCTGCTGAGTCAGGAGAGCATGTGACCCTTAATCTCAGGGTCATGGGTTCGAACCCCACATTGGGTGTAGAGATTATAAATAAATAAATGTAAAACAAATAAGGAAAAGTGTTACATAATGATAAAGTATGTTTTACAGTATTTAAATATGTGAGGCAAAAACTGATAGAACCACAAGGAGAATAAGGTAAATCAGTGGACTTATTAGGGTTGGAGACATCAACACTTGTCAGTTTTAAATGGGCGCGTCAGCAGGCAGAGAATCAGTAAGGACATAGTTGAACTCAGCAGCATCATCCACCAGCCAGACGTAATGGACACCAATAGACCACTACATCCAACACCAGCAGAGCACTCATCCTTCTCAAGTTCACTTGGAACAGTCACCAGGATAGACCACATTATGGGTCATAAAACACACCTGAACAGATTTCAAAAAAATGGAAACCATGCAATGTCTGTTCTCAGACCATAATGAAATTAGAGTAGAACTCAATAACAGAAAGATAGCTGGAAAATCCCCAGATACTTGGAAAGTCAACAACACACTTCCAAATACCACAGGCGTGAAGGAAGACATCTCAAGAGAAATTCTAAAAAATTTTCAATGAAGTAAAAATGAAACCATAACTCATCAAAGTCTTCAAGGTGCAGCCAAAGCTGTGCTTCAAAGGAGATGTATAGCATTCATTGAGTGCCAGAAAAGAAGAAAGATCTAAGATCCAAGCAGCTACATCTAGATAGATCTATAGTTAGACCGAAATCTAAGAATCTATATCTAAATCTAATCTAAATCTAAAAATCTAAATCTAAAGATATATATTTAGACCAAAATCTAAAAATCAATAATCTAAGTTTTCACCTTAATCAACTATAAAAAGAAGAGTAAATTAAATCCAAAGTAAGGAGGCATAAAGGAACAATAAAAATTAGAGCAGATATCGATGAAATTGAAAGCAAGAAATCAACAAAGAAAATCAACAAAACCAAAAGCTGATTCTTTGAAAAGATCAATAAAACACACAGTCCTCCAGCCAGGCTAAGAAGTCATATAGTTGAAATTCTAAAAAGAAGGCTTTCATGAATAAGTCTATAAATTCAGAACCTCCACCTTTAACTCTATCAAAATATTATAAATACTAAGAATTATGAATTTTCATTCCATTTTATTTTAATAAATGATGGTTTATTATTTAAAAAAAGAACAAAACATTTTATCAGAAGCTTAGATTAGATTGTAAATAGTGCATGTAAGAATAAAATGGGGTTCAGAAATTTCTTCTAAAAGAAAAAATCCTATTGGATACTATCTCTCTTTCTCTGGTACAGAGTAATAAATATCTTAAATTTTTTTTTTTTTTTTTTTTTTTTTTTTTTTTTTTTTTTTAGAAAACTTAAGGTTTTCAGGCTCCTGGGTGGCTCAGTTGGTAAAGCCTCTGCCTTCGGCTCAGGTCATGATCTCAGGGTCCTGGGATCGAGCCCCACATCGGGCTCTCTGCTCAGCAGGGAGCCTGCTTCCCCCTCTCTCTGCCTGCCTCTCTGCCTACTTGTGATCTCTCTCTGTCAAATAAATAAATAAAATCTTTAAAAAAAAAAAAAGAAAACTTAAGGTTTTGGTGGTGTTTCCTCAGTGACATCAAATTGTGTTCCTGGTTCTCCTGATTGTCTAACTTGATGTAAATAAACCTATTGTGTTTTCATCATTTACCTTACATTCTGTGTTCTGTTTTTCAATGAGCTGTCCCTAGATGAATTTTTACCCAGAAAGTAATTAGTACTCTGTGAACTTTCCCTTAAACTGTATGTCACTAACCTCCTAGTTTGCCTAGGATTCTTGAATGAGTTATTTATGGTTTGTTCAGGTTGCCCACTTAAAAGTATTTTACTGTTTTCTTTGTCTCTGAATGGCAGGCAGAGTTTCCATCATTCACACACAAAACCGACAGTGGGGTGTTCGCTTCCTTTGCTTTCTGCCTCTCTCCCTCTGGCTTTCATTTCCCTAGGCTCTGCTTCTCTTTGCATGAAAACATGTGGTTTCAGATGCTGATATTCTCCTGATCCTCTTCATTACGTCTTGATTTAGCTGCTAGGCCCTGGGAGTTTTGAGTGCCTCTTGTATCTGTTAAATTCCTTATAATGACTAATATGTAATCTGCTTTGATAAGCAACTTTGGGGATTGATTTTTTAAGTTAAGAAATGCAGCCAAATGGTTATCTTTGTCTTCTGGGTCCCCAGCAAATCTCATGATGCTCTAAGTACAGGGGCAGGAGAATCAAACCCGGTGCGTGCTTTATCTGCAGACCCGTGAGTGCTGCCCGAGGAGACTGTCACGGGGCGGGCAGGAGCAGAGGCTGTGGGACTTTCCTGGCACTGACTGGGATTTAGATTTCACAGAAGACAAACTTAGGGGAGCCTCCTGCAGATCTGTCATCTAACAGCATGGGCTCACCTTTTCCTGCTGGATGATGGGGGGCAGTGTCCCCTTGAGGCTGGCTTGCAACTTGGCCAAGAAGGAAGGCCCCTCCAACCGCCCTGGTCGAGCCTGGGGAGTGAGGCTCAACGCAGAGCCCGGGTTGCTCCCCCGAGGCTCTGTCTGCTCTGACCCCCCAGCGTGCCTCACAGCACAGCCACACCACCCAAGGCTTTCCCAGAGGTCTCTCCTTGCTTTCCCGGCTCTTCCTCACTGAACCTGGGCTTGGCTTCCCCTAGTTCGTCGCCGAGCCAGACATGAACCAAGTGTGGCCAAGGTTTGGCCTCTGCCCGCATTATCTGTAAGCTCCCAGTTTCCTCTAATGTTCCGAAACTTAGCCAGGAAGTCTGGTTATGTTCTGTCACCTCTGCGTCCAGCTGTCGTTCATGCGAGGGGCCTTTCTAATAACCATCTGGCTGTTCGCAGCCAGCACACAGCCCTCGGCAGCTGTTAAGTAGGAGACGGCTTGTGCACAGGCCTCTGCGAAGCCCATTCATCCTGCGGGAAGAGGCATTAGGAACAGGAGGAATTGGGTTACGTTGATGACAGATGGCCTCCACTCCTCGTCCGTCTGTGTCACAGACCTCGCTGTAATTCTTCTGTGCTCATCTACTGATTTGCAGACATTAATACTGTTTGACAACTGCCTAGCATCTGAAATAAATCATCACCTCATTCTTTTACCTAAATGTTGTCGCGAACATATTTGTACATTTATCATGCATTTAAAAGGTGACCGTTTTCACTAAACATCTGCTTGGAAAATATGGAATCGATGATTATAAATATAAAATAACTCTTGTGGCTTCGATAAACTCTCTTGGTGGAGGTGCGTTGGTGACATTCCTCCCAACAGGACCCACAACCTTGCAGGGGTGCAGGGGAGAGATAAGCTGGCAAAGCACGCGACGACCCGCAGCAATCCGGGTTACCACCAGCACCTCTTTCCAAGCTACACGATCGCCCAGATATTCACAGCTGAGACGGAACTGGCAGCTGGGGGCGCCTGGGGGGCTCAGTTGCTAAGCATCTGCCTTCAGCTTAGATCATGATCCCGGGGTCCTGGGATCGAGCCCCGAGTCGGGCTCCCTGCCCAGCGGGAGGCCTGCTTCTCCCTCTCCCGCTCTCCTTGCTTGCGTTCCCTCTTTCCTGTCTCTTTCTCTGTCAAATAAATAAATAAATAAATATATTTTTAAAAAAGAAAGGAAAGGATTCCCCAGAGAGCAGTCACCTCACTTCTGAAGTAGTTTCCATGAGAGCTCCCTTTTTAAAAGCTTCTCTGAGACAAGAGACAAACTAGATAGATTTTGTTCAACTTTGATACCGATCCGGGTCACACAAATGTAGCTTGGCCAGCAAAAAAGCAGCAAAAGAACAAAAACCTCCAGAGAGCAAAATCCTGAAAAACCAGTTTCTGCAGAGCCCAGCCCCTCAATAGGGGGCCAGGCGACTCCGCCCAAGCAGGACTGACTGGAAAACAACGCGGCAGGCCCCTCTCCCAGAAGACAAGCCCAAAGAACACGAAGACAATAACCACAGGGTCCCCATAAAACTGTAAAACCCCAACATAAGGGGAAAACAATACATTAAGTTCCCGGTATTGCCCTAAAACCTGTCTATTTCATAGATACACCTTTTTTTTTAACTCGTTCTCACGATTCTTCTTTTATTTTTTTAAACTACTTCCCATTACAAATAGAGGTTTAATACAACATATTACATAATAACTTTTTAACTTGAACTTTTTTCATACATATACCTGTGTTTCTTGTTTTTTTTTAAATATACAAACAGATATAAGCTTCAAGGTAGTCCTTTTTCCCTATTCAATACTACCCCTATATATAAACCAGTTTTAAATTCCCTGTATCTCTGGAAGGTTGAGTCCTTTAACAAAGATAACAAGATACACCCAGGGAGAACTGAAATAACCTTCCTTGCCCACATCGAGGGTTTATAACCACGTTCCCACCTTATTCTTCTGTTAGTGTTTCTGTGTATTTGTTTTTGGTTTCGTACTATATAAATCTTATTCTTGGGGTTCATTTTGGCTGGGTTTTTCTTTCTTTTTTTCTTTTACTTTTATCAGTCTTTTTGTTTGTTCGTTTTTGTTTATATACCTTATAAATCTTACTTTTGGGGCTCATTTTGGCTGGGTTTTTTCCTTTCATTCTCTCTCTCTCTCTCTCTCTCTTTTTTTTTTATTTTTTTTGTCTTTTTGGTGGTGACTTCTGATTGCTCTGAAACTTTCCAGGGTGAACCTTGACTAGATTGTGGTTGATATATTCGGGTATACATCCCCTCAACCACCTCTTGCCAAAATGACTAGGAGGAGGAATACCCAACAGAGGAAAAAATCAGACTGTGCCCTCCACCATAGAACTATTGGATATGGACATAAACGGTATTCCGGAAAGGGAATTCAGGGTAACAATTATCCAGGCAAGGGCTACGCTGGAGAAGACCATAGTGGAGGAGGAGAAGGCTAGGAGAAGACCTAGTGGCAACAGAATCTCTAAGGGCAGAAGTGAGAGCCGATCTGCCAGAACCTAAAAATGCTCTCAATGAGATGCAATCTAATCTAAATACTCTAATAGCAGGTAACCAAGGCAGAAGATAGAATTAGTGATCTAGAGGACAAACTTAGAAAAGAAGGATCACGAGGAGACCTGGAACAAACAGCTTAGAAGCCATGAAAACAGAATTAGGGAAATAAATGACGCCATGAAACACTCCAATGTCAGAACTATTGGGATCCCTGAGGGGATGGAGAGAGACAGAGACAGAGACTAGGAGATATAGCTGACCAAATTCTGGATGAAAATTTCCCCAATCTGGGAAATGGAACAAGTGTTCATGTCCTAGAGGCAGAAAGGACCCCATCCCCCCAAGATCAATGAGTCCAGAAAAACATCCAGACACTCACGAATTATACTTTCAGACAGGGTGTCTTAAGGGCAGCTAGAGGAAGAGATTCCTTACGTACAGAGGAAAGTCCATCAGAATAATGTCAGACCTGTCCACAGAAACCTGGCAAGCCAGAAAGGGCTGGCAAGACATATTCAGGGCACTAAATGAGAAGAACATGCCGCCAAGAATACTTTATACAGGAAGGCTGACATTCAGAATGGATGGAGAGATAAAGAGCTTCCAAGACCATTAAGGTTTAAAAGAGTATGTGACCACCAAGCTGGCAATACAAGAAATATTAAGGGGGGTTCTATAAAAGAAAGAACCCAAGAGTGACATAGAACAGAAACTTACAATCTATAGAAACAAGGACTTCACAGGCAACATGATGTCAATAAAAACTTATCTTTCAATAATCACTCTCAACGTGAACGGCCTAAACGCTCCCATAAAGCAGCACAGGGTTGCAGACTGGATAAAACGGCAGGACCCATCCATATGCTGTCTACAAGAGACTCATTTGGAACCTAAGGATACATCCGGACTGAAGGTGAAGGGATGGAGAACCATCTTTCATGCCAACGGGCGTCCAAAGACAGTTGGCCCATTCTCATGGGTCTTCATTCCTTCTATGGCCTCAAGTTGCCATCTGATGTAAATTTTTTTTTGAGACAACAGGCTTCTTTTAGTATTTCCGATATGTCCTTCCTGCTAGCAATAAATTCTTTCATTCTGTTTATCTGGAAACGTCTCTGTTTCACTTTTGGTTTTGAAGGATTCTTTTTCTGGAAATAGAATTCGTAGTGGACTGTCGCTCTTGTCCCCCGGCACTTTGGATATGGCATTGTAGTGTGTTCTGCCTTACGTTGTGTCTGGTTAGATCTGTCAGCCGTGATGAATCCCATCGATGCTTCCCTGTGCTGACGAGTCATTAGTTATTTCTTTTTCTTTCTTTCTTTCTTTTTTTCTGCTTCCATGATTTTCTTTTACCTTTAACTGTATCTTTGACTATGATGTGCCTAGATGTGGATCTCT
The DNA here is from genome assembly GCA_028646535.1 of Procyon lotor. NCBI lineage: Eukaryota > Metazoa > Chordata > Mammalia > Carnivora > Procyonidae > Procyon > Procyon lotor. The sequence goes on along the minus strand of CM053615.1, from coordinate 314,650 downwards.
TTGTATTTATTTTCTTTGGGATTAGTTGAGCTTCTCCGTACATTGTTAGCCATTTCATTCTTGAAATCTGTTTCCTGCTTTTTTTCTCTCTTCTGTCCTTTGAGATTTCTATAACAGGTTGGTGCACTCAGTGGCTTCCATGGGTTTCTCCTGTTTAGATCTATTCTGTCATTTTCCTATGTTCTGCAGATAAGGTAATTGTTATTTATCTATATGCTATTCTCTGCTTTTCCTTCTGCTATCTTGGTTTGATGTTGAACTTCTTAGGTGATTTTTTCCATTCCAGTTATTATCCTTATCCAACTGCAGAAATTGCCTTAGATCATTTTTGTAAAAAATACCTTCTATCCCTTTTAGACTCTCTATTGGTTTATTCAAAGGGAGATTATTTTTGCGGTACAATTCCTTAAGCCTGGTTTTCTTTACTTGTTTGAACATACTTGTCATAGCTGCTTTGAAGTCTCGCCTACTAGTATAACATCTAGGAATATACGAACCGATTTGTTCCCTTTCATTTTGAGCATGGGCCATGGCTCCCTCTTTCTTTCTGCATCTCCTCACTTTGGTTAAAAACTGAACAGTTTACATAACATATCAAAGATAGACTCCGATTTTCCCCTTAGGTTGCTGTTATTATTGGTTTAGTTCACTTGCTTGTTTCTCTGTTTATTAACCTGTCTTGATAGGCTCTGTGAGTTCTGTGGTGTGCAGAAGCTGATGTCTCTGCTCCAAAAACTTATATATATATTTTTAAAGATTTTATTTATTTATCTGATAGCGTGAGAGAGATCACAAGTAGGCAGAGAGGCAGGCAGAGAGAGAGGAGGAAGCAGACTCCCCGCTGAGCAGAGAGCCCGATGTGGGGCTCGATCCCAGGACCCTGAGATCATGAACTGAGCCGAAGCCAGAGACTTTAACCCACTGAGCCACCCAGACGCCCCAAAACTTTTATATTCTTAATTTATGATTCTGACTTTTTAGGAGCTACCCCTGCATCTGCATTGCTCAGGAATAGACCAAGGCTTGAGCACAGATGGTGCTCCAAGACCTCAAGCTCATGAGATATGTGCTCTCCGCCGGTGTACCTAGGTTTGGAAGAGCAAGTTCCAAGTCCAGGCCATTTTCAAGTCTTGCTTATACTTGTACTGGGCTCACTGCCATCCTTTATGTGCCTGAACACAGCCTTGGGATCTGCTCTATTTGTGGCTAGCTGGGACCCTTCTTCTGCCAGCAAGCCCTGTTTGCCGTGGCAGAGAAGTCAGCGGCTGTCACCCCGTGTCAGCATGCGGGCCCCCACCGAGCCCCGGGCTAGCGTCCGACCATCCCTCTGTCCTGACCTCAGATTCAGCACTCCTGAGAACGGACAGTTCTCAGATTGTTTCAAGACTTTGGGTGATGTCCCAGCTGTCTGAAAGAACTGTTCTGTTACTTTTGCTCATTTATAGCTGCTTTTGTGGGAAGGGAGTGGCAGACCTCCTTCCTTCCTCCACTGGAGCTGGAGGTTCTGGCATCGTTCAATTTTACAAGTGAAAAAGAAGTTCCGAAATGAAGTCATTTCAGAAACATGATTTACAATTAGGTCAGGCACGTCTCTTTGCTGTGGGAGTTCCCACAGCCGTCTATAGGCGGGCCAGTTTCCCAATTTGAGGGTGAATTTGTTGTGTTTCATCACAACCTTCGGATATCCTTTTGTATAGCACACTTCGAGTAACACTGTTTCCTTTTAACTTCAGAGATGAGACACAGTACAGATCATAAGGAAATGCAGAGGAGAGCTCGTTGGCAGGTCAAGAACAAAATGAACTGAGGGAGAGCAGGCCATGTAGTTACTTCAAAAAAATTAATTGATGTATTGGGTTTTGGAATTAGGCGGACAAAATGAAATAATGCCCCTTTCTTTACTATTCTCTACTTTTCAAACTCCAGTAACTTCTAATGGGTCTATCTGGAGTGACATTTTCAATCTCTCTTAAATTCTCTTTCATTTAACTTTCTATTTCTTAATCTCACTGCTGTGTTCAGAGTGTAGTCCTTCTGGCTACAATAGAGTAAACCTCATTTCAGAATAAATTGCATTTATTTTTTTTTCAGAATAAACTTTAAAATTATTAATACTATTATAATTGACTAATTCTGCTAACTTTCTATTCATCTGTTTTGAGGTTTACCTGGTTTTTATTTCAGTGTCATTTTACATTTCCAAGATGTCCAGTTGTCTATTTTCATATTTGTGGCCCAGCGTTGCTGTGATCATCTTGTTATTTCCTTATTAACTTGATTGTTGAAATTGAGGAAGGAAATTAGTTTCATTTATGGGTTAATATATATGTATCATGGATACAAAGTGATCTACGAAAGGAAGAAACAGAAATTCTCATCCAGGAAGGTTATGAGATTTTCTATTATCTGGAAAATTTCATGACTTTGGAGGAAAGTATTGGGATTCCACGAAACATAGAATTGAGCATCTCATTAAATTTTATCTAACACTCGAGAGAATAGGGGAGACCCCTCTGAGAGTTCTCTTGTATTGTAATTTTAATTATTATGCCAGTTTTTTGCATCTCATGTGGACGTGGAATCACATTGGGGAGAAAACCAGGAATTCCCAAAGATGGCAGTCTTGACAGAAAAGAATATCTTCGTGCCAGGCCTGAATATAAAAGCCATTCGACTGGTTTTGAACAATGTAAGAGCCACGTCAGTCTCTTTTACTCAACCCTGAGGCTCCCGAGGCCTGCAAGTGAGGCTTTGCGTATTGTCCACAGCGATGCAGATTCTTGTTGGGCAGCTGAAGACTCTGCCTCGTCGAGCCGCTCACCTGTGAAGCAATCAGGCTGCAGAGACCCACCGGCAAGCTTTAAACCCTCATCTCCGGCAAGACAGACCTCTCAGACTCCAAATAGGACAGGGTCTGAGGGTGCGACTTGTGTCAAAACCTGCCAAGCCTATCTTGAATTCAAAAGTGAGCCTTTTTAAACCAACCAGTATGTCAGTCTTTTGACAGAAATTGTAATTCACATCAGTGTTGAGAAGTGTACCCCCCTGAGGATCCGTTGTCAGAGTCACATATGGAAAGGGTTAACGCAGGCAACCGCCCCCCCCCACAGGCAGATGCGGTCCCCATGGACCAGTAAGACCAGAGCTCTGCAATGATACTGTATTCAGAATGAATACAGGTCTTTGTTGTCTTTTTTTTTCCAAATGAAATCAAGATGTTAATTTTTCAGGCATTGTCCTTGAAAAAGAATTTTTAATGGAGAAATTTCCAGGCTTATCTGTTGACTTTGTTGATTACCAATTTTGAAAGTAACGATTTCCTTCATTAAATTTAAGCTGACTTGCAGAAAGCAGCAAACTAAAGCTCACTGGCTTGTGTTTTAGTTTTGCTGAGTGTAGATATTTACTGAAAAACTTCCATGGATAGGTAACATTTTCTATTTTATTTGTCTTGACATTTTGTGACAGGAGAGCCAAAACCAAAAGCAAAAAAAAAAAAAGAAAGAAAGAAAAAAAGGCCAAATATTTTATAAATTAGAAAGATTTTCTTTTTTCCTTCTCTTTTTTGTTGCTGTTGCCGTTGGTACTGGTGGTGGTCCTGTGGTCTTGTGGTCTATTTGTTCAAATATAAACAATCTCCAATGTTACTTTACACAGTTACTACTCACCTTATTAAACTCTTATCCTTTTTTTTTTTCAAACCATATATTTTTTTTTTTTTTAAAGATTTTATTTATTTGACAGCGAGAAACACAGCGAGAGAGGGAACACAAGCAGAGGGAATGGTAGCGGGAGAAGCAGGCTTCCTGCCGAGCAGGGAGCCCGATGCGGGGCTCGATCCCATGACCCTGGGATCATGACCTGAGCCGAAGGCAGACGCTTAACGACTGAGCCACCCAGGCGCCCC